>JAYESA010000018.1:22061640-22401640 GCA_036927795.1 Iris macrosiphon | reverse complement strand
AGGGTTTACCTCTTGGGAGTTGGAATCCCAAGCCAAAGTCTCAAAAATGCTCCAAATCCTCCAATCCAAGCTTCCAAGCCTCAAATCCAAGCTCCAACACAAATCTAGGCTCTACCCACCTAGGTTGGGGAAGAATGTAGGGTTAGGGTTCAAGTAAGGAAGAAGAAATGGAAGAAAGAAGGAAGAAAAGTGAAGAAGAACTTACTTTGGAGAAGAAAGAAGAAGAAAGAAGAAGTGGAGAAGAAGAGGAATGAAGAAGAAGAGTGGAATGGGATGGGGGGCTGCTGTATGGGGGTTGGAAATAATCGGCCAAGACAATAATAAAGGGGTTGCCAAGTTGGGAAATTATCAAAATGCCCTCCCGAAACTCGATTTTGGGTTCCGGGTTCCAAAAACACTCAAACTAACTCCAAATCTCTCCCACTAACCTTCTAAAAATAAAATAAATATTTCTAAGCCCCAAAATAATCTCACAAGGGTGTGGGCTGGGTCGGACATGGGTCCACTAGGGTCTGACATGGGTCCAGGCTAGCCAAAATCCTAAAACAAATAATAAAAATATAATGCAATCATTAATTAATTATAAATACAATTAATAAAAATAATGCACAATTAACTAAATTAAAAATAAATAAAAAAATATCCGGCTCTGGAAATGGGGTGGTGACATAAATATACACGATGATCACTGGCGTGGTGCCATAACGGACATAGTCAAGGACAGGGATAGCATGCAACGAGAACACGACAAGCACACGACAAGCACACGATGCATTGCAAGCCATCCCCTCCAGTACACGATGACTACACACGAGTTTCGCCCCGACCGGAATGGTGCCAGTACCCCAGTGACCGTCCGCAGAACTTATCCTTGTGCACAAGTTGTCCATGATCGAACAATACATTATCTTAAACAATCAGTTTACGCCTTCGAGGCAACACGAGCATGAAACATGTATTTGCACAAGACAAGCAACAGTTCATGATTTATGTCCAAATGAACAAGCATGCAGTTTAGTATCCGTTCATGAAGTTATTGACAAGCATAATGAACCAAGTCTATTCTCTTTTATCTTGGTTTCTTTTATTATTACTTGGTATCGTTTGATCGGAGCAAAGAAGAATACAGATTTTATGGTGTGAAGCTTGGAAGCAGGGCTAGCTAATCGGGTTGGTAGCCACTCACTTGGATTGTTGGAAGGGAGAAGGAAAGAGGCGCTTTACGACTCCGCTCGTAAGCCGCCTACTGCTCGTTCACCTGCATACGAACAGCTCGATTAATACTTCTTCCTCTCTTTCCAATCTCGGAATAGAAGTGCAAGTCAATGAACGAAAACAATGAAGACCATCGAAACCGTTCAAGGAAAACAAGCAAATCCCAAAACCAACTCAAAGCACGAAAGCAACAAGCGACATCAAAAACTGAGGCAATAAAAGATAGCAGCGGAGAGGTCCCTTCTGACTCTGCCGCTAAGTCAATCCCTGGGGCACGGTCCACTGAATATGGGAATCGATTCCGAAGAAACAAATCCATAACGAGGACGAGTTCTTAATTCAATCTATCCCGATCGAACGATACCGTTTGTGGTTCTTAGTCGCGCTCCCCGCACCGGGGGAACGGGGCGCTACATGAAACAACCACCACCAACATTGCCATCCCCCTCTCCCTCGTTGACTTCTTCTTTCTTCTCCTCCCGAGATGCCGGGGCTCGACCCCGCTGTCGTCGACCGGACCACGAGCAGCCCCGACCTCTCCCCGATCTCCTCCTCCCCCTCCGTTCACCTGAGCCCCTCCCCCTCTTCCCTCTTCCCTGAGCAGCTACCATGTCGGAACCTCCTCCCTCTTCCTCCCCTCGACTTCACCCTGGCCAACACCACCACACCACCAGTGTCACTACCACATTTTAAGAAAAAGGATATTTTAGTAATTTCCTATTTAAATAAATATTATGCATGGTAAATAATTTTTGTTGTATTATTTAATTGTTGTTGGATGTTATTTAATTATTTTGGACTTATTTTAGTGGACCCAACTAGTGTAGTTTGGACCCATGGACCAACATAAATTAAATAGTTAGATTTGGCCCATTTAGAAAGTCCATAGTTAAGGAGATGGATTAAATTAATTAAGTGATTAGACTAGAAGCTTCCTTCCTTAATTATTTCTTCATGAGAGGCCCCAAGGGGTACATTGGAAATTTTACAATTACTTGGGGAAGGGGGCATGGCCGGCCTATATTAGAGGGGGAGATTTCTCTCTCCTCTCATTCTCATTTCCAAATATAGATCTAGAATTTCCCACTCCCAAATTTCCTCCATTCCCATTCCAATTCCCTACCAAATTCATTCCAAATTCTTCCCAATTCAACATTAGAAAGTTGAGAAGTAAGGATCTAGAAGAAGAAAGCAAGGATCTACAAAGAGGAGCAAGGATCTACAATTTGGAAGCAAGTTCATCTCAATTGGAGGTTTCATTGGGAATCCATCTCCCAATAGGTATAATTCAGATTTTCTCATTTAAATAGCTTCTAAATCTGAGATTTAATCATGTAAAATCAACCTATATGTATGTACTACCCATAGGACTTTGTTTTGTGTTCATAGGAGACCCATGGAGAAAGTTATGGTATTTTTTGTGTTAATTTTGTTGGAATTCCGAATTTATATTTTGTTGTGTTTGTCAATTGATCCTATAGATCAATTGGGCATGTGCTTATGTGTTTGGGGCTAGTGTCGTGTCCATAATTTGGTACATATGGTTCGTATCCCAACTATTTGGTGATACGTGTCATTTTGGGGATTTTCCCTCCGACACGGGGCTTTGAACATGTCGTATTTTGACACGGACACATAGATCTACTTTTGACACTTTGATTTATTCATAAATATTATTTGTGATTTGTTTGTATCCTTCGGGGTGCAATTGGTTGTGTGTTGGACTCGTGTCACATGCGTATCCTAGATCTAGTGGGATACGGTGTGATACTCTCCAATTGTGTGGATTTTTGAATAGATCTAATTATGTATGGTTTAAATTCTTCAATTATAATTAGTAAATATATATAGATATTATATATTTATTTTGTGTATTTATTATAGTAATTATTGTAGCATAGATCTATATATTTTTGTGTGTGCTAATATGATGTACAAATATAATATGTAGCTTTCTTGCATGTAATTATATATGTACTTATGTTAATAGTATAAATTATACATAAATATTTTATAAAATATATTTATGTGTTTAATTGTGTAATTATATTATTTATAATTATTATGTAATTATTGTATGTTAATGTATATATTTTAGGTGTGCTTCTAGCCATGTAAAATATGAACATTAATATGTGCATGTGTTGTAACTATTGGTATTTAATTATAAGTTTATATGTGCATATATATATAAGTATATAATTATTTATTTATATATATGTATTGTGATTATTATTGCATATATATATTTATATATATATATATATTTTTATATTTTTATTTGTTTTGGTGACAGTGGTTTCTATGACAGTGAAACTGTCATTATTTGGTCTGAACAGCAGCCGCTGTACAGTGGTCAGCATTAATGACAGATCTGTCATTAATGCTGCGGCAGTTTTGAGCGGCAACCTTTCAGCGACATTTTTTTGTGACAGTTTGAAGCTGTCAGCAAACTGTGACAGCAGCGGTTTTGTATATGGAGTTTCTGCGACGAATTTTCAGTGACAGTCAAGACTGTCACTATTAAACCTGTTTTTATTTTATCTTGTTTTGTTCACTGTTTTCAGTGACGCTTTGACAGTTTTAAATCATATTTTATATATTATTATTGTATATATATATATATATGTGTATATATATGTGTTTTGTAATATTTGTAATAATATATTATGTTATTTGTATACATATTGGTTTGTATATATATTATTTTAGGGTATATATTATTTGTATTAGTAGTATACTTTGTGTGAGTATAATTTGGGATCTAATTTTTATTCCTAAATTGCTGTATTTTATTTCTATATTATTTATATAGATTTCTTGTGAGGTTGACCTTGGTTTGACTTTAGTTGACTTTAGAGTTGACCATAGTTGACTTTTGACTTAGAATTTATTTATTGACCTAGGAGTTGACTAGTTTGACTTGTTCTCTTTCCGGGACCTTGTTTTAATGTGGTATTCCATATCTAGGTCTTCGAGGCACCGAGTCAGACATCTGTGAGACTGTTCTTTGGATTTCAGGCGAGTACATTCTCTGATAGTTTCTCATTTATGATATCCTCTATGTTCGTTGTATCTAGTGTAGATTTACATGTTTCTCTCGACACTATGGTTACACGGATTGGTATATCCGGATCTCATCATGAGATGTTATTCCTTGGTATATGGTGTATATGGTGCAAGTATTGTTTCATTGGTTATCTTGTACATGTACAGACACCGATTCTCGGGGAGACTAGCTATCTTCTTGGAGAATCTAGTGCCATAGCATACCGTGGTTGGATCTATTATACCAGTTGGGGGTGGGGAGTATTAGTATAGATATGTGATCAAATCCCTATTGAATAAAGTACTGGTAAATGAGTAGTGTTGATCATAAACCGCACTTATGATTAGCCAGGCCGCATTGCATCTTGCCCAAGCCGATCACATGTTAAGCTAGTACTCACACACTTAGTCATTAGTATTATTGTTTCATTGGCATATTATTTATTATTGTATTTCTTTCCAGTATTTTCTTATTGTCTATATATCTCTTGTATCTATTTTGTGCATCTTGTTTATCCACAGCTATTTACTGTTACATAGTTTTTATCATGGATTAGAACTGCTGTTAGAGATGTACTCTGCTCCTTTCCTGACTGGATATATTTTTCCAGATGACACTGAGGAGTACCCTACCTATTATGGACCCCAGGATGTTGTGGGTTTAGATTCGGAGACCCTGGCTCAAGAGGGACTTATCCCAACTGAGACAGTTGACCCTGGAGTGTAGCTTGTAGTATGATAGTATTCTTTTGTACTGAATTTGTCTCCAGCTTATTTTTGTTACTCTTCAGACTCATTGATGTATTATTTTAAACTCATGAGTTGATGACTATTCTATTATTATCTGATCCGTGTTCATTCTATCTTAGTTCTGTGATTGAGTACACTATCTTTTGGTGGTTTATTATATTAGATAGACTTTCTAGACAGTGTTCTACCGCCGATTCTGCGGCGTAGGCTGGGCGTTGTTTCCTACTAGTACCCTTACCCCGGGTGCGGGTCGTGACACGTTTTTGGTGGTGGCCCATGCAGGTCTAGCTTCACAAGTATGTGATATCGTGGTAGTGCGACAACTTAGTTTTACTACTGCGAGCCTGCGATAGGATATAGGATATAGGCTGAGATACTCAATCACATCTAGGAAAATTCTTTTGATTCAACTATTCTCCTTTGATATTGATACTTGATCTCTTAAACTGTCCTTTCCTTGATGTCTTACATCTTGTGCCATATTGATTCTTTCTTTCGCTTTGTCTCAGGATGCCGCCTAAGACTAGATCACAGCAGGAAAGAGCAGCTTCTGAGAGGTCTGCGACATTCCGAGGGCCTGCACCAGTCACTTCTCCAGTGATTGGAGTGTCAGCTGCTTTCGGAGGTCCACCACCTACTCAGAGGACTGTGCCAGCTGTATCTGAGGGGCTTCCACTTCCACCTCCT
The DNA here is from genome assembly GCA_036927795.1 of Iris macrosiphon. Lineage (NCBI taxonomy): Eukaryota > Viridiplantae > Streptophyta > Magnoliopsida > Asparagales > Iridaceae > Iris > Iris macrosiphon. Next base: position 22,395,940 of record JAYESA010000018.1, on the reverse strand, counting down.
GTGCCAGCAGAGGCGTCACAGATATTTACACTGTTTCGTGAGATGCTCGAGGCACAGAGGGCTCAGTCAGAGGCACATCAGAGGCAGACCGACGTTCTACGGCAGGGCATCGAGAGTGCTCATCAGCTTGCTCGTGCTGTAGTTGAGAGAGGAATTCCGATCCAGCAGCAGGTTGTTCCTCAAGTTGCTCAGCTTTGGCCAGGCAACATTCAGGACTTCAAGAAACTGGAGCCTAGGGTTTTCAAAGGGACGGAGGGCATCGTCTATGCTGATGATTGGCTCGAGGATATTGAGCGTCTTATGAGGGTGTCCCGTCTTTCTGAAGATCTGAAGGTTGAGGCGGTAGAACTTCAACTGTTCGACGTCGCTCGCACTTGGTTCAGGAATGAGCCGGTTCTAGTTGACGCAGGACAATCTTGGGAGGTATTCAAGGACCTTTTCAAGAAGAAGTTTTTTGCTCGGATAGACAGGCATGACTTGGGGAGACAATTTGAGAGTCTCATTCAGGGAAGCATGTCTGTGAAGGAATACGCTGCGGAGTTCGGTAGGTTGAGCCGATTTGCAGAGTACTTGGTGAGGGAGCCAGAGGTTCGAGCTATTCATTTCCGAGAGGGTCTAAACTGGGAGGTGAAGATTCTCATTCCGTCTTTTTATGAGACATACTCGGAGATACTTGCGGAGGCACGCAAGGTTGAGCGGGATCTGGGTTTGAAGACCAAGAGAGATCGTGATTCTTTTCTGGGGGCCAACGGCAGTGCAGTATCTGCCAAACGTTCTCATTTCCAGTCCAGACCTTTCTAGCAGCCACAGCAGAACCAGACTCCAGCTAGAGCACCTTTTTACCAGGCACCTCAGCAGCAGAGACAGTTACAGCAAGCTCCATGCAACTTCTGCAAGAAGCCCGGCCACATCTGGGAAGTTTGCAGGAGGAGGCTAGGAGTTTGTTTATATTGTGGTACTGAAGGGCATCAATCGAGGGAGTGTCCTCGTCGTGCAGTTCAAGGAGCAGCTCCAGCTCTGAGGACACAGACGAGACCACCTGCAGCACAGCCGAGGGGACCGCTTCCGACACAGCAGCAGCGTTTTGTCCAGCATCAACAGCAGGGAGGTGCTCGACATGGACGAGCATTTGCTATGACCGTCGAAGAGGAGGAACCCACCGGAGATGTCATCGCAGGTTCTATTCTTCTTGATTCCATTCCGACTTTAGCTTTGTTTGATAGTGGTGCTTCCCATAGTTTTGTATCTGTTTCTTTTGCTCTGAAGCATGGTTTGGTAGCTGAGTCTTTGCTTAGGACTTGCAAGATCATGACCGGGGGAGGCATTATCCTGGTTAATGATATTTACAAGGATCGGAGAGTTACTCTGGGAGGCCGGAAGTTGAGTGCGTGTCTACTTGTAATGCCACTTTCGAGCTACGATATTGTACTTGGGATGGATTGGTTGAGTAGGCACCGTGCTAGCATAGACTATAGAGGAGGTAGAGTTTTGTTTGGTTCGCCAGGAGAGCCAGAGTTCGAGTTTACTAGAGGAGCTGCGGAGCAGGGAGAAGGCATTATTTGTGGAGCTATGGTAGAAGACAAGGAGTTGCCGCATCCGTTGATAGCAGAATTCTTGGATGTGTTTCCTGAGGAATTGCCAGGATTGCCACCAGATCGAGATGTTGAATTTTTTGTAGACTTGGTGCCAGGTGCAGAACCAATTTTGCAACATGTCTATAGAGTAAATAACAGCGAGCTGGTCGAGTTGAAGAAGCAGGTGGACGAATTACAGGATAAGGGGTTTATCAGATCGAGTTCTTCACCATGGGGAGCCCCGGTATTGTTTGTACCGAAGAAGGATGGATCGGTGCGCATGTGCATTGATTACAGGACTTTGAATAATCTCACTATCAAGAATAAGTATCCTTTGCCACGGATTGATGATCTGTTTGATCAATTGAGTGGTGCGAAGGTATTTTCTAAGATAGATTTGAGATCAGGCTACCATCAAGTGAAGGTGAAGCCGGAGGACATACCGAAGACTGCTTTTAGAACTCGGTATGGTCAGTACGAGTTTATGGTGATGCCGTTTGGTTTGACTAATGCACCGGCGGTATTTATGAACTTGATGAACAAGGTGTTCTACCAGTACCTTGACAAGTTCGTGGTGGTGTTCATCGATGACATACTCATATACTCGAGGACACCGGAGGAGCATGAGGAGCATTTGAGGATTATGTTGGATGTGCTAAGGAAGGAGAAGTTGTATGGGAAGTTGTCCAAGTGTGAGTTTTTCTTGGACAAGGTGGAGTTCTTGGGGCATGTTGTGACTGGTGATGGTATTTTGGTGGATCCGAAGAAGATTTTGGCAGTGGAATCTTGGAAGACTCTGAGTTCGATAGCAGAGATCAGGAGTTTCTTGGGATTGGCAGGCTATTACAGGAAGTTTGTGCAAGATTTTTCGAGGATTGCCGAGCCGATGACCAGACTCACGAGGAAGGATGTGGAGTTTGTTTGGACGGAGGATTGCCAGGTTGCTTTTGAGGAGTTGAAGAAGAGGTTGACGTCTGCTCCTATTTTGACGTTGCTATCAGGGTCCGGAGGTTTCACTATTTATAGTGATGCATCGGGGAAGGGTTTAGGTTGTGTTCTTCAGCAGCATGGAAAAGTGATTGCCTATGCATCCAGGCAATTGCGTCCTCATGAAAAGAACTATCCTACCCATGATTTGGAGTTGGCAGCCGTCATATTCGCCCTGAAGTTGTGGAAACATTATTTGTACGGAGAGCGTGTGGAGATCTTCACAGACCACAAAAGCTTGAAGTACGTTTTCACGCAAAATGAGTTGAACATGAGGTAGCATCGGTGGTTGAAACTGATGAAGGATTTTGATATCTCTTTTTAATATCATCCTGGGAAAGCAAATGTAGTTGCCGATGCTTTGAGCAGGTATCCGGTAGCTATGTTCTTGACGCAGGATCGATATTTGTTAAAGGACTTGGAGAGCTTGGGCATTGAGGTGATTGTTCCTGGTGGTGCTATGCAGATGTGGGGACTGCAGATACACTCAGATTTGATGGACAGGATCAAGGCAGCACAGTATGATGATGTATCTTTGAGGAGTATCAGAGCTCAGGTGAGAGCAGGATTGGAGGATGATTTCACTATTGCAGAGGATGGATCCTTGAGGCATGGAGTTAGATTGTGTGTGCCTAGTGGGGAGTTGCGCGAGGAGGTATTACAGGAAGCGCATCGCTCTCAGTATTCCATACATCCAGGTGCTAACAAGATGTATCGGGATATGCGAGAGAGTGTGTGGTGGTATGGCATGAAGAGGGAAGTAGCACAGTTTGTATCCAGATGCTTAGTGTGCCAGCAGGTGAAAGCCGAGAGGCAGAGACCAGGAGGGTTACTTCAGCCATTACCCATTCCAGAGTGGAAGTGGTAACACATTACTATGGATTTTGTGTCCGGACTTCTACGATCTCCAGGAGGAAAAGACGCGATTTGGGTCATTATTGATAGGTTGACCAAGTCGGCCCACTTTTTGCCTTTCAAGGTGGGTTTGTATATGGAGAAGCTGGCAGAGATGTATGTGAGGCAGATCGTTAGGATACATGGAGTTCCCGTCAGCATAGTCTCAGATCGAGATAGTCGTTTCACTTCTCATTTCTGGAGGAGTTTGCAGGAGAGTTTGGGCACTCAGCTCAGGTTCAGTACTGCATATCATCCCTAGACAGATGGGCAGTCAGAGAGGACTATCCAGACTCTCGAGGATATGTTGCGCACTTGTGTACTAGATTTTGGGGGTTCTTGGGAGGACCATCTCCATTTGGTAGAGTTTGCTTACAACAACAGTTACCAGGCCAGTATAGAGATGTCACCTTTTGAAGCTCTCTATGGTCGGAGGTGTCGTACTCATTTGTCTTGGGATGATGTTGGAGAGAGAATTTTGCTTGGGCCAGAGATGGTTGTGGATGCAGCGGAGAAGGTTCATTTGATCAGAGACAGACTTCGAGTGGCGCAGGACAGACAGCGGCATTGGGCCGATAGCCATCGGAGACCTTTGGAGTTTGAGGTATAGTTTAGATTTTGTTTGTGCTTGTTCTTGTTTGTTATAGATTAAGTTCTTAAGATGGTGTTTTGTTCTAGGTGGGTGGTTTGGTGTTTCTGAGGATTTCACCGATACGAGGCACGATTCGCTTCGGTGGAGGCGGAAAGCTTAGTCCACGATTCATCGGACCTTTCACTATTCTAGAGAGGGTCGGTGCAGTTGCTTATAGACTAGACTTGCCACCTGCATTAGAGGGAGTGCACAACGTATTTTATGTGTCGTAGTTGAGACGATACGTGGCAGATCCTAGTCATGTATTGGATCACTCGGAGATAGAGGTGGGCCCTACTCTTAGCTATCCAGAGCAGCCAGTTGAGATTCTGGATCGGAGAGAGAAGGTGCTGAGGAACCAGACTATTCCTTTGGTGCGCATCGCATGGAGGTATCACTCTCCGGGGGAGTCTACCTGGGAGAGAGAGGATGACATGCGAGAGCGTTATCCATATTTGTTTGTACCTTGAGGTATGTTATTCTAGTTATGTTCTGTTCATTGTTATGTTCTGTTCATTAGTTAGTTGTGATTCTTTAGTTCTGTTCTGTGTTTTTCTGGGGGTAGTTTTCGTCTTTGAATTTCGAGGACGAAATTATTTTAAGGAGGGTAGACTTGTCACTACCACATTTTAGGAAAAGGGGTATTTTAGTAATTTCCTATTTAAATAAATATTGTGCATGGTAAATAATTTTTGTTGTATTATTTAATTATTGTTGGATGTTATTTAATTATTTTGGACTTATTTTAGTGGACCCAACTAGTGTAGTTTGGACCCATGGACCAACATGAATTAAATAGTTAGATTTGGCCCATTTAGAAAGCCCATAGTTAAGGAGATGGATTAAATTAATTAAGTGATTAGACTAGAATCTTCCTTCCTTAATTATTTCTTCATGAGAGGCCCCAAGGGATACATTGGATATTTTACAATTACTTGGGGAAGGGGGCATGGCCGGCTTATATTAGAGGGGGGGATTTCTCTCTCCTCTCATTCTTATTTCCAAATCTAGATCTAGAATTTCCCACTCCCAAATTCCCTCCATTCCCATTCCAATTCCCTACCAAATTCATTCCAAATTCTTCCCAATTCAACATTAGAAAGTTGAGAAGTAAGGATCTAGAAGAAGAAAGCAAGGATCTACAAAGAGGAGCAAGGATCTACAATTTGGAAGCAAGTTCATCTCAATTGGAGGTTTCATTGGGAATCCATCTCCCAATAGGTATAATTCAGATTTTCCTATTTAAATAGCTTCTAAATCTGAGATTTAATCATGTAAAATTAACCTATATGTATGTACTACCCATAGGACTTTGTTTTGTGTTCATAGGAGACCCATGGAGAAAGTTATGGTGCTTTTTGTGTTAATTTTGTTGGAATTCCGAATTTACATTTTGTTGTGTGTGTCAATTAATCCTATAGATCAATTGGGCATGTGCTTATGTGTTTGGGGCTAGTGTCGTGTCCATAATTTGGTACATGTGGTTCGTATCCCAACTATTTGGTGATACGTGTCATTTTGGGGGTTTTCCCTCCGACACAGGGCTTTGAACATGTCGTATTTTGACACGGACACATAGATATACTTTTGACACTTTAATTTATTCATAAATATTAATTGTGATTTGTTTGTATTATTCGGGGTACAATTGGTTGTGTGTTGGACTCGTGTCACATGCGTATCCTAGATCTAGTGGGATACGGTGTGATACTCTCCAATTGTGTGGATTTTTGAATAGATCTAATTATGTATGGTTTAAATTCTTCAATTATAATTAGTAAATATATATAGATATTATATATTTATTTTGTGTATTTATTATAGTAATTATTGTAGCATAGATCTATATATTTTTGTGTGTGCTAATATGATGTACAAATATAATATGTAGCTTTCTTGCATGTAATTATATATGTACTTATGTTAATAGTATAAATTATACATAAATGTTTTATAAAATATATTTATGTGTTTAATTGTATAATTATATTATTTATAATTATTATGTAATTATTGTATGTTAATGTATATATTTTAGGTGTGCTTCTAGCCATGTAAAATATGAACATTAATATGTGCATGTGTTATAACTATTGGTATTTAATTATAAGTTTATATGTGCATATATATATATAAGTATATAATTATTTATTTATATATATGTATTGTGATTATTATTGCATATATTTATATATATATATATATATATATATATATATATATATATATATATATATATATATATATATTTGTTTTGGTGACAGTGGTTTCTATGACAGTGAAACTGTCATTATTTGGTCTGAACAGCAGCCGCTGTACAGTGGTCAGCATTAATGACAGATCTGTCATTAATGCTGCGGCAGTTTTGAGCGGCAACCTTTCAGCGATATTTTTTTTGTGACAGTTTGAAACTGTCAGCAAACTGTGACTGCAGCGGTTTTGTATATGGAGTTTCTGCGACGAATTTTCAGTGACAGTCAAGACTGTCACTATTAAACCTGTTTTTATTTTATCTTGTTTTGTTCACTGTTTTCAGTGACGCTTTGACAGTTTTAAATTATATTTTATATATTATTATTGTATATATATATATGTGTATATATATGTGTTTTGTAATATTTGTAATAATATATTATGTTATTTGTATACATATTGGTTTGTATATATATTATTTTAGGGTATATATTATTTGTATTAGTAGTATACTTTGTGTGAGTATGATTTGGGATCTAATTTTTATTCCTAAATTGTTGTATTTTATTTCTATATTATTTATATAGATTTCTTGTGAGGTTGACCTTGGTTTGACTTTAGTTGACTTTAGAGTTGACCATAGTTGACTTTTGACTTAGAATTTATTTATTGACCTAGGAGTTGACTAGTTTGACTTGTTCTCTTTCCGGGACCTTGTTTTAATGTGGTATTCCATATCTAGGTCTTCGAGGCACCGAGTCAGACATCTGTGAGACTGTTCTTTGGATTTCAGGCGAGTACATTCTCTGATAGTTTCTCATTTATGATATCCTCTATGTTCGTTGTATCTAGTGTAGATTTACATGTTTCTCTCGACACTATGGTTACACAGATTGGTATATCCGAATCTCGTCATGAGATGTTATTCCTTGGTATATGGTGTATATGGTGCAAGTATTATTTCATTGGTTATCTTGTACATGTACAGACACCGATTCTCGGGGAGACTAGTTATCTTCTTGGGGAATCTAGTGCCATAGCATACCGTGGTTGGATCTATTATACCAGTTGGGGGTGGGGAGTATTAGTATAGATATGTGATCAAATTCCTATTGAATAAAGTACTGGTAAATGAATAGTGTTGATCATAAACCGCACTTATGATTAGCCAGGCCGCATTGCATCTTGCCCAAGCAGATCACATGTTAAGCTAGTACTCACACACTTAGTCATTAGTATTATTGTTTCATTGGCATATTGTTCATTATTGTATTTCTTTCCAGTATTTCCTTATTGTCTATATATCTCTTGTATCTATTTTGTGCATCTTGTTTATCCACAGCTATTTACTGTTACATAGTTTTTATCATGGATTAGAACTGCTGTTAGAGATGTACTCTGCTCCTTTCCTGACTGGATATATTTTTCCAGATGACACTGAGGAGTACCCTACCTATTATGGACCCCAGGATGTTGTGGGTTTAGATTCGGAGACCCTGGCTCAAAAGGGACTTATCCCAACTGAGACAGTTGACCCTGGAGTGTAGCTTGTAGTATGATAGTATTCTTTTGTACTGGATTTGTCTCCAGCTTATTTTTGTTACTCTTCAGACTCATTGATATATTATTTTAAACTCATGAGTTGATGACTATTCTATTATTATCTGATCCGTGTTCATTCTATCTTAGTTCTGTGATTGAGTACACTATCTTTTGGTGGTTCATTATATTAGATAGACTTTCTAGACAGCGTTCTACCGCCGATTCTGCGGCGTAGGCTGGGCGTTGTTTCCGACTAGTACCCTTACCCCGGGTGCGGGTCGTGATAACCAGCACCGCCACTACCTCTCCATCTTCCTCACGAACACCTCCTCCTCCTTCCCTAACTCCTTTCCCTCCCTGGCCTCCATGTCCTCCTCCCTGTGTCCCTATCCTCCTCCCTGTTCGACCTCCCCTTGACCGAACTCCGGTCAGCAGCCCATCACCAGCATCATTATCATCATCACCATCATGACCATATCATCCTCATCTCCAAACCATAATCACTATTGCCCACATCATCGTCGTCATCACCATCATGTAATCACCACCATATAAATTACCATCATAACCAACCCATCATCATCACCACCAGTATCACCATTGCCATCATCATCATCCTCATCTCTTTATCATCTCCATTATTATCACCATTAACACATATTACCATTATCAACATCATCCACATCATCATCCTAGTCATCACCATCACCCCTATCATCATCCTCGACATCATCATCCTCGTCATCACCATCTTCTTCACCATGAGCATCACCATCATCGTCGTCATCGTCGTCAACCTCATAGTCGTCACCATCATTCCCGTTCGCATACCCCAAGGATACTGGATTGTTCTGCGCGACTGCAGGAGCAGGCTATTGGCATTCACAGCTTGAGGACCCAGGCAAGATACCTTACCATATTTACTGTTTAAATTAAATGATGCATATATTGTATGATATCTTATTGCTTTATTTTATATGACTGTGCGCGTCCGAGATTGACTCGGGTGCAGTCGACGGATGCGTCGATAAGTAGTGTACTTGACCTAGTCACTATCAGACTCACCCCATTTGGGAGGATACTCTGATATCTTCCGAGACCTGACACTCCTACACGGTTCATAGTGACAAATTCATATTGGGATGCGGGTTCGCATACTCGACTAGCTATCGGTGCGTGTGATATGCATCACGGTTAGTACGTAACTCAGGATTATTTTATTGTAGAGACTTGGCATATAGATACGTGGTATGCACGTCGAGTATTCGACTTGTGTATCTACATTGGGCGGGGAGGACAACTAGTAGGCGTATGGGATACACACATTGGAATTCGTAGTATTCGGAGGAGCCACGGATCCAATGACCTCCTTTATTCAGCTTCCACATTCTTCGGAGCGATATAGACGATATACTATTCAGCTTCCACGTTCTTCGGAGCGATATGGACGATATACTATGCAGTTTTTACATTCTTCGGAGCGATATGGACGTTATGCCTATACCTACCCATACGTACCAATGTTGTCCTCACATTGCATTCACTTAGATGGTTAGCACACCCTTATTTATTTTATTCAGTATTTATATATATGACATGCTTCTATGTATCTTGTTACGTCCCTCTGAGGACCTGGTCCCTTTCTAGGTGTAGATGTTCATGAGTATCCGTAGGAGCGCAGATCCGGACTTGCTACATATGTTGCGATGAGGTCTTCCCTTCGAGCCCGTGATTGTTAGTTAATATTCTTATATCGTATTTATCTTGTTTATTCTATATTCTAGTTCGGTAGTGGATTTGTTTCCATCCGACTACCATCATTAGATACTTTATATTGAGATCTAGTTTCATGGATATTGGTTAATTATGTCTATTTGATTTCTGTGGATGAGATTAGATTATACCCTGTGACTTGTGATAGTTTTACCACTTGTGAATTATTGTTCATGATACAGCGTACGCATGTGTTATGGTTTCCATATATTGGAGTTGCCATATACATGCGGCTGACATGCTTACGTATCCTAGTCCTATGTATTTTGGGACTGGGGCATGACAGTCGATATATATATTTAGATAATACCATTTAGTTGGTTTAAATATATTAAAATAGTTTAACTTATATAGGAATTTTAGAAATTTTTACGTGGGGGTGAAGCATATACACACGTGACATTTAAAAAAAATTAAAAAATAATTATGTTGGAAATTTACAAACGGTTTGGACGACTCGCTTTTGAGCCATTTCCAAACCGCATTATATAGTAGAAGATAGGGTGAGCCTTCGGTTTATTCGGTTTCAACCGAACCGAAATAGTCAAAACCGAAACCAAAACTGAATCGAATAACAATTCAGTATATTCGGTTGGGTTATTTCTATTGTTTAATGGGTAGGATCCAAAGTTGGAATCATGGTTAAATAATATTAAAAAAATAAATTTTTATACACATTTATTGTATTTGCGTCCAAAGTTAGACTACTTGTTAAATTATCAAAGTTGGACTTTAAAACACATACATAAAATTGTTGCTTTCAAAATATACACACTTTTAATTACAACATATGCATATAATTGAGGATATTTACATAATTGTATAAGTCTTATTAAATAATAAATTTTAGTATTTTCAAAACCGAAATCAAATCCTTTTTCTTCTTCAAACCGAACTGAATCTCTTATTCGGTCCAAAACCGAATAATGTTCACTCCTAGTAGAAGATAAGGTCAATATGTTTTAATTGGTTTATCTTTAATTAGTTTATCAATATGAGGTTTTCCTTTCTGGAGGTTTTTTTTTTTTTTTTTTTTTTTTTTTTACAAAAGAAAAAAGGTAAGTAGCAGGGGTTTTATGCAATTTATCTTTTAAATTGATTTACAAGATGTAATTCTAGAACTACTAGGGTTAGTATTGTATTTAATACTGTAAATATAATTGGTATTTAGCATGTTCTCTCTCTCTCTCTCTCTCTCTCTCTCTCTCTTCCAACAATGGTGTGCGAAAAGTGTAAGCTTTTTCTTCTTTCTCCCAAATTTCTCACAATAATTTTGCATAAAACCCTCCAAATTTCCTCTAATTGTTCTTCTTCCCAGGCGAGAAGAAGCTTTCGAAGGTGATCGTGCCGGACAAGTGGAAGGAGGGGGCCAGCAACACCACCGAGGGCGGAGGACGCAAGATCAACGAGAACAAGCTCCTCTCCAAGAAGAGCAGGTCCTTCTTCTTCTTCTTCTTGCAATTTAGCCCCTGTTTTCCTTTCGTCGCTTGTTTTTAGGGTTTTCTTGTAGATTGTGACTTGTTAGGAGAATTTGGGAGTTTTGTTGGTGGAATGCTGACATTATGGAAAATCCTTTAGTAATTGAAGAGATTGTACAATTTCCGTCGATAAAGAAGGGAATTTTAGGGTTTTCTTTTGAATTGGTAAGTGGCCAGTTAGAAAGTTTAGTTTTTTTTTTAATTACAGATTTGGGGTTTTGTTGGTGTAGCATGCAGAACTAGGGGAAAGCCTTTAGTAATTGTACAATTACCATCGATGAAGAAGGGAACTTTAGGGTTTTCTTCTGAATTGGTACGTGTCCATTAGAAATTTTGGGGTTTTTACATATTTGGCATTTTGTTGGTGTAGCATGAAGAATTAGGGAAAAACCTTTAATAGTTGAAGATATTGTACAATTATTGTTGATAAAGAAGGAAACTTTAGGGGTTTCTTCTGAAATGGTACGTGCCTAGTTAGAAAGTTTAGGGTTTTCTTTTACAGATTTGGGGTTTTGTTGATGTAGCATGAAGAGTTACGGAAAACCTTTATAATTGGAGAGATTGTACAATTACTGTTGATAAAGAAGGAAACTGTAGGGGTTTCTTATGAATTGGTACGTGGCTAGTTAAAAAGTCTAGTTTTTTTATTTATTATTTTGTACAGATTTGGGGTTTTGTTGCTGTATGTCAAGCACCATATTTTGTGGCCCCACCAAGATCCGGAAAGCTTCCAGAATTCTGCACATGTAGGAATAGAATTCAGCACATTGCAGAATACACTTTCCATTCTAGAGGCTTCATTTTTAGTTATTTGGCAATAATAATGATGTGAGGAATATTCTTAAGATATAGAATAATTCCTAACATATTTTCGAGAATAATCCTTGGAATATTCCTATTCCAGAAGGTTCCTGACTTCCTGTAAGTCCTTAAGGCAATATAAATAAGGGGGAGACTCATTTGCTCCTCACTACTGAAAACTTGTAAGCTTTTCTAATAGCAATAAAGAAGTCTTCAAGTTTTCATCTTCACTCCACTGTTCTCTATTTTTCTTAGCGAGCTAGCTAAGTTCGTGGTCGGGAAGGCTTGCACGAGTCTTCGAGGAGGATGTTCGTGTGCCGCACGGGTTGAAGAGAAGGAAAAATCACTAAGTCCGTGACAAGTGGTATCAGAGCGAAGGTCGTTCGTAGCCATGTCGATATCCGAGATCAGCGCCGACTAGCGTCCTGCATCGCCCAAGAAGACAAACAGGAGAGGCAGAAGCAATGAGCCAACGTTGGAGCCGGCCCTTGGCTATTTGACGTCCCGCCTGGAACTCTTGGAGCAAGGCGTGATGGGTGTGGAGATGCAAGTGGAGCAGAACTAGACGACTTACGAAGAGTTCTCTCATGGGTTGGAGAGCGATGTCGCCAACGTCATGACGCTGTTCTGAGAGCAACTTTGCGACATGCAGGCTGGGTTCGAGGAGGAACGCCAGGCTATGAAGGCCGATATTGCTGAACTACGCAAAAAACTCAGGACTAAAGCCGCTATTCTTAAGAAAGTCATTGCCAATGGTGGGTCTTTTGAGGGAGGCAGCACCAAAGGTGAAGTATCCGGAGCCAAAATCCTTCAGCGGCGCTTGAGATGCAAAAGAAGTAGACAACTTCATATGGAACATCGAGCGTTACCTTAAGGCAATTCGCGTCGAAGACGAAGCCAATAAGGTAAACACCGCGTCCCTTTATTTCACTGACGATGCTATGCTGTGGTGGCGTTGTAGGTGCCTTGAAAACGAGAAGGGTTTTTGCTCAATCGAGACTTGAGAGGATCTTAAGAAGGAGATCAAGTCTCAATTCTACCCGGAGAATGTTGAGTTTGTGGCCAGGAAGAGCTTGTGCCAACTCAAGCACACCGGGTCGGTCAAAGATTATGTGGTGGAGTTCACTCGTCTTATGCTTGCCATAACCAACATGAGCGAAGACGACCGCCTATTCTTCTTCCTTGACGGTCTGCAACCATGGGCGGCGCAAGAGTTGCAGAGGCAACGTGTCCAAGATCTGAACACGGCCGTCTTCGCGGCTGAGAAGCTAATGGAGTATCGGTGGAGCGATACGTCCAAGCCCAAGCCAAAGGCCACCACCAAGGGCAATGGTAGGGGAGAGAAAAAAGGCAACGGAAAGGAGGCACCGTCGAAGGACAAGCAATATGCGAAGTCCCAGACGGAGCGCAAGATTGAATGTTTCCTGTGAGGAGGAAACCACTTCGCCCGCGACTGCAAGAACAAAGGCAAGCGGGTGAACGCGGTCCAAGGCGAGGAGGCCGAGGATGAATGACCAATGATGGGGGCTCACATGGGAGCCCTACGCTTGCTCAATGCCTTGAAGAGCAAGCCCGTCTTGACCAAAGTCCCGAATCGAGAACTTATGTACGTAGACGTGAAGATCAACGGCCAGAGTACGAGGGCGATGGTTGACACGGGGGCAACACACAACTTCGTCTCGGACGCGGAGGTCCAGTGCTTGGGTCTGGTGCTAGAGAAGGACTCAAGCAAGATAAAGCGGTCAACTTAGCGGCTCGTCCCGTGCAGGGGGTAGCCAAGGGTGTGAAGATAGAGGTGGGAGACTGGACGGGAGTCACCAGTCTCACGGTCGCACCTCTCGACGACTTCAAGATGATCCTAGGGGTGGACTTCTTGACTTTGGCAAAAGCATTTCCAATGCCATACTTGGGAGTCGTCGGGATCATGGAGGAGGGCTCGCCGAGCTCGCCGAGCATGGTGAATGTTGCACGAGGCGAGTCCGCAAAGGTGAAAGCTCTTTCAGCCATACAACTCAAGAAGGGTGTGAAACACGGAGAGACGACATACCTAGCGGTGCTCAAGACGGAGGAAGCACCCGTGTATGGGGATCTTCCGCATGAGATCAGCAACGTCCTTATGGAGTTTGGGAATGTCATGCCGCAAGAGCTTCCGAAGAGGCTACCTCCACGGAGGGAAGTGGACTACGCCATCGAGTTAGAACCGGGCACAAAGTCGCCCACGATGGTCCCTTACCGCATGGCCCCGCCAGAGCTTCGAGGAGTTGAAGACGCAACTGAAGGAGTTACTCGATGCTTGATTCATTATGCCGTCTAAGGCCCCGTTCGGCGCACCAGTGCTGTTTCAGAAGAAGAAGGATGGAAGCCTTCGTTTGTGCATTAACTATCGTGCACTTAACAAGGTGACTATTAAAAAACAAATATCCTATCCCGTTGATGGCAGACTTGTTTGATCAGTTGGGAGGTGCAAGGTACTTCTCCAAGCTTTATCTGCGCTCGGGATATTATGAGGTGCGGATAGCAGAAGGAGATGAGGCCAAGACCGCATGCGTCACGAGGTATGGAGCTTATAAATTTTTAGTTATGTCTTTTGGTCTAACAAATGCTCCTGCGACGTTTTGCACTTTGATGAACAAGCTCTTCCACCCCTTTCTCGACCGGTTCGTCGTGGTATATCTCGACGATATCGTCGTGTACTCAAACATGATGGAGGAGCACATCGAACCCTTGAAGGCGGTTTTTCAGGTGCTAAAGGAGAACCAACTCTTAGTCAAGCGGGATAAATGTTCCTTTGCCCAAGAAGATGTGTCGTTCTTGGGGCATTGGATCGAACGTGGCAAGATATAGATGGACGAGACGAAGGTCCAGGCCATACGGGAGTGGGAGGCTCCCACCAGGCCGACGGAGCTGCGATCGTTCTTAGGCCTGGCGAACTACTATCGGTGGTTCATCCGAGGATACTCCGCCATAGCCATACCACTCACAGACCTGTTGCGGAAGGATCGCGCATGGAGTTGGACGTCCAAATGCGAGGAGGCATTTGATGCATTGAAGAAGACAACGACGGAGGAACCGGTCTTATCATTACCGGACTACTCCAAGCCGTTCGAGGTGCATACTGACGCGTTCGACTTTGCCATTGGAGGAGTGTTGGTGCAAGAATGGCACCTCATCACATTCGAGGGTCGCAAGTTGAATGACACAGAGTGACGCTATACGGTGCAAGAGAAGGAGATGGCATCGGTAGTGCATTGCTTGCGGACGTGGCGTCACTATCTCCTTGGCACCAAGTTCGTGGTGATGACAGACAATGTTGCCACGAGCTACTTCCAGACGCAGAAGTTGTCCCCCAAGCAAGCGAGATGGCAAGACTTCTTGGCCGAGTTTGACATGGAGCTGCGATACAAACCGGGCAAGGAGAACCATGTGGCCGATGCACTCAGCAGGAAGGCTGAGCTAGCAACGGTGTGCTTGCTCAAGGGTGACTTGAGCTTATCAAGATGGGTATGGTAGAGGAACTATTGGCACAAGCTTTGGTGAAGCTCGCTCGTGAAGGCAAAACACGAAGGTTTTGGCTAAGGGATGGGCTTCTCTACACGAAGGGCGACAAGGTGGTCGTTCCTAAGTGGGGTGGCTTGCGCTGACAACTAAAGGAGTGCCACGATACAAAGTGGGCTGGACATCCGGGTCAGAAGAGGACATTGTCATTGCTGGAGGCTGCCTACTATTGGCCTCGCATGCACGAAGATGTGGACTACGTGCGCACTTGTCTTGTATGCCAGCAAGACAAGGTAGATCACCAGCGACCCGGGGGCCTGCTTGAGCCTCTCCCTGTGACGAGTCGACCATAGGAGAGCATATCGATGGACTTCATCTATGCCTCGTTTAAGGTTGGGACACTTGGGTCCATCCTCATGGTGGTGGACCGATTCTCCAAGTACGGGACCTTCATAGTTGCACCGACGGATTGCACTGCAGAGGAGGTCGCGCGCTTGTTCATTTCCCATGTGGTGAAGTTTTGGGGCATCCCGGAAAGCATCATCAGCGACCGAGACGACCGAGACCCCCGCTTCACGGGAAAGTTCTGGACGGAGGCGTTCAAGATCCTTGGGTCAGACCTACACTTCTTGACCAGTTTTCACCCGCAGACGGACATACAGGCAGACAGAGCGGGTCAACTCCTTACTTGTGGAGTATTTGCGGCACTTTGTAAGTGCCAACCAGCGGGATTGGGTGCATCACTTAGACATCGCTCAGTTCTGCTACAATCTCCAAAGGAGCGAGTCGTCTCACAGTAGCCCGTTCGAGTTGGTAATGGGTCAACAACCGCTCGTCCCGCACACGCTGAGTACGGGGACATCGGGCAAGAGCCCCGCGGCCTACTGGTTTGCCTCGGACTTCAAGGAGAAGACGGATATTGCCAAGTCATTTCTGGAAAAAGATGCACACAAGATGAAGAAATGGACCGACGCCAAGCGAAGGCCTTTTGAGTACAAGGGGACTTGATAATGGTCAAGCTTCAACCGCAGCAGTTCAAGGTGTTCCGCAAGGTGCACAAGGGACTGATTCGCAAGTATGAAGGCCCCTTCCATGTCCTTAAGAAGGTAGGCAAAGTTGCCTACAAGCTCGAGCTCCCCGTCAAGTTGAAGATCCATCCCGTCTTCCATGCAAGCTGTCTCAAGCCTTATCATGCAGACTTGGAGGACTCTCAGCGAGAAGTTTCGAAGCGGCCCACGGCGACCATGATTGCGTCGTTTGACAAAGAAGTGGACGTCGTGCTTGACTCGAGAGCCATTCGTTGACGAGGTGTTTTCCCATATGTGGAGTATCTCATCAAGTGGAAAGGAATGCCCCACGGCGAATCCAGCTGGGAACGCGCTGACACGTTGCATCAGTTCGAGGACCAGATTCAAGAGTTCCTCAGTGGACGTGTATGACGGGGGCGTCATCACATTAGGTGGGAGAGTGTCACGCACCATATTTTGTGGCCCCACTAAGATCCGGGAAGCTTCCAGAATTCTGCACATGGAGGAATAGAATTCAGCACATGGCAGAATACACTTTCCATTCTAGAGGCTTCCTTTTTAGTTATTTGGCAATAATAATGATGTAAGGAATATTCTTAAGATATAGAATAATTTCTAGCATATTTTCGAGAATAATTCTTGGAATATTTTCATTCGAGAAGGTTCCTCCTGTAAGCCCTCGAGGCAATATAAATAGGAGGGAGACTCATTTGCTTCTCACCACTGAAAACTTGTAAGCTTTTCTAATAGCAATAAAGAAGTCTTCAAGTTTTCATCTTGCTCCACTGTTCTCTGTTTTTCTTAGCTAGCTAGCTAAGTTCGTGGTCGGAAAGGCTTGCACGAGTCTTCGAGGAGGAAGTTCGTGCACCGCACGGGTCGAAGTGAAGGAAAAATTACTAAGTCCGTGACAAGTAGCATGAAATTAGAGAAAAACCTTCAATAGTTGAAGTGATTTTAAAATTACTGTTAACAAAACTCTAGGGTTTCTTCTGAATTGGTACATACCCATTTAGGAAATTTGATTTGATATAAATTTAGCATGAATATGAAGAATTAGGGGAAAAGCCCTGTGATAGTTGGAAAGATTATACTACCGTTGTGTGAACGAACCACAAGGATTGGAGTAAAAGAAGGAAAATTTATGGTTGTCTTGTGAATCAGTACATACCCAGTTAAATTTTAGGGTTTTTGAAGATGAAGAATTAGGGAAAAAAAAGAAACACCTGTAATAGTTGGAAGATTATAAAACTACCATTGCACGAAAGAACCATGCAGAAGTAAAAAGAAGAAGGGGACATTAGGTTTTTCTTGTGAATTGCTACATAACCATTTAGCAATTAGGGTTTTCTCGTGAATTATACTTACCCAGTTGGTAAATTTAGAGTAAAAGAAGGAAAGTTTATGGTTGTCTTGTGAATCAGTACACACCCAGTTAAATTTTAGGGTTTTGAAGATGAAGAATTAGAGGAAAAAAGAAGAATGAGAAACACGTCTAATAGTTGGAAGATTATAGAACTACCATTGTACGAAAGAACCAAGAAGATTGAAGTAAAAATAAGGGGACATTAGGATTTCCTTGTGAATTGCTACATGCCCATTTAGCAATTAGGGTTTTCTCGTGAATTTACCCAGTTGGTAAATGTAGGGTTTCTTGTGACTTGATACATACCCACTTAAAAAAATTATGGTTTTCATTTTTCATCGATCTAGCATGAAGATGAAGAAATTGGGGAAACCCTTCTAGTATTTGAAGAGATCTTACTGAAAAATGCGACAAAGAACTTTAGGGGTTTTCTTGTGACATACCCGTTTAGCACAACTTAGGATTTTATAGATTGAACATGAAGATTAAGAATGAGGAAGAAATCACCTCTAGTACTTGAAGATATTGTACTAGTTGGCATTGCATAAACACATTGTGAGGGTTGAAGAGAAATGAACTTTTTTTTTAATTGCTACATACACAATATTTTTAGGGTTTTATAGATTTAACATGCATACTAAGAATGAGGTAGAAAACCCATTTGGTAGTTGAAAGTATTATACAATTACCATTAAAAAAACACACGCTGAGGATTGGAGGAAAAGAAGGTGCAAGCAGCAAAATGTAGGCTCTGGATTTAATAGGAAGATGAAGAATGAGGAAGAAAACCACTCTAATACTTGAGAAGTTATGCAACTAGTACTGTGCTAATAGACCACGGAGATTGAAGAAAAAAGTAGAAAAAATTAGGATTCTTTTGTGAATTAGTACATACCCAATTAGCAAAATTTAGGTTTTTAAAGATTTAGCATGAAGATGAGGGGGTAAGGAAGAGAACCCATCTGATAGTTGACGAGATCTTGCACAAACACACCGAGGGAATCAGGGATTGAAGAAGAGTAAGAAAACGCACTTAACAAAATTTAGGTTTTTTATGAGTTTATATGAAGATGAAGAGTAAGTAAGAAAACCTTTCTGATAGTTGAAGTATATACAAACTACCACTGCACAAACTCAACATGGGGATTAAAGAAGAATGCCAGAAAAAGGGTATTTATGTTGATAGATTTGTACCAGTTCGACTGGCCTTAAGGTTATTATATATTTAACATATACATGACCTCATTGTGCTTTAGATAATTTCTCTCTTAGAACTAGAGTCTCTTAGTTTGACTTGGAAGTATAGTTTTAGTGTAACCTAGAATCAGGTCTGTTATCACTTTATGTGCATTCTCCTGACCTTGACTTTGACGACAACCTGGCCCACTTGTACCTTTATGCAAGATAGTGCTATGGAGAGAAAGGTCTGTTATCACTTTAAATTTATGGTTGTCTTGTGAATCATTACATACCCAGTTAAATTTTAGGGTTTTGAAGATGAATGTTAAGTATTAGTATTGGGCTTTAGTCCCACATCGGATAGAACAATAGGGAGAGGGGTTAGCCTCTCCTATATATATATGTAACTCTCCTTAATAATAATCTAATCAATCATTTCACTCTACATGGTATCAGAGCCCATCCACCCCTCTCTCTCCACAGAACCCTAACCTTAGACCCCCCCTTTCTGCCGCGACTCCCCCCCCCCCCCGCGCGCCCTCCTCCGTCTCTACCCAAACCCTAGCCGTCACCTAACCCTAGCCGTCTTTTCTAAACTGATATCATGTCCATAAACCCTAACCCAACTGCCTATCCCAAACCCTAGTCATCTTTCCACATTTGCACAAAAAAAGATTTGAGATCCTCAGAGGGTAAACAATAGTTTGTTTGCTGGAACCTCTGACTCTCAATATCTGAAAAAAATGTTAGGATCCTCAGAGGGTAAACAATGGTTTGTTTGCTGGAATCTCTGACTCTCAACATCAGCTTCAGAAATTTAACAAAGAGCAGACGAGAGGTTTATTTTGCGTGAATCTTTGTTTCTTTCTTTAATCTTCACATCGGGATCTAACAAAGAGTAACCTAGGTTGTTTCTCTGTCCTGACTTGTGTGATCCACATTCAATCTCTACTTTCTATGCGCGCCGGCTCTGGCCACGTTTTTAGTGCATTGACACAGTTGATGTGATTATCAAGTTGGAAAGATCAAATCAACGGTCGAATTAGGAATACTGAAGGATGACAGGCAATGAGGCGAAATAGCAGTGCTACAGACACTAGTGTCGGAAACGTAATGGCGGGACCAACAGGCACTGGCATAACGATTTCATCGATTCGATTTATCGATCGATGGTTGGATGGACCAGTGGCTACTCGACATGGCAAAAAATGGTCGAGAAGACGTTTCGGAGAATGCAGTTGTCCAAACATCTGACTGACAACCCTCCAACAGAGACTGATCCCATATTTGAGCAATGAAAGACAAATGACAGTCGACTGTTTACGCAATTGATGAATTCAATGGAACCATCGGTAGAAGACATGGTTTAGAATACAGATTTAGTGAAGGAATTATGAGAGGTCCTGGCGGCGACGTTTGATGGAAAATGCGATTTGTCTCGTATCTACGACTCGGTCGTTGGCGTATATCGAGTAAATCAAGGAGACAAATCTCATAAGGACAACTTTCGGGCCTTTAAGGTTATGACTAATGAGATCGACCGGGTATTACCTCTAACAACGAATATCAATGAAGCAAGGGCTCAACGTGAGCAACTTCATGTAATGGCCTATTTTGCCTCTCCATCCTGATGCGGACTCTGCTCGCTCTCAGGTCATTGCTGGACTATGATGGAAGCTCACTATCATGTTCTTCGGACAGCAAAAGTTGTTGAGACCACTCCTAGGGATGCTCCTGTTGATTGATCTGTACTTGGTGCTGCTCGTGCTGGATTTTGTGGTGGTCGTGGTGGACGACGTGGTGGCCGAAATGCTGGTCGTGATGGGGGACGAGGCAATGGCGGTCGTGATGGAGGAAGACCGCGTACATGCTTCAATTGTGGTCAGCATGGCCATTTCTAGTGGCAGTGTCCTAAAGCTCCTGTCGCTAATGTTACATCAGACGCTCCTGATGATGGTTTTCAATCTGTCCAGATGACTGCAGAGTCTTACAGATTTTCTTGAGTTCCAAGCTCAACGTCGTGTTGAGGCATCCACATCTGGATCCACAGCCGGGTACTCCGCGACATGTGTGCTGAGGTCGAAGCAGTAGGTGATCGACTTGGTGCGTCTGCTCACATGACTGGCGACACAGGTATGATACACAATTATATATCGGTGGGATGTGTTTTCGATATTACTGTTGCTAATGGTGGTTAACTAATAGTTCGTAGACGAGGAAGTGCCCGTCTTTCTTCCGGATTGTCACTCAATTCCGTATTACATATCCCTGACAACCCGTTTAGTTTACTTTCATTTAGTCAGATTACTCGCGACATGTATTGTTCGGTAATATTTTTTTTCTGATGGTTGTATTTTCAGGACCCGAAGACTGGAAATACTGTCGGTAAGGGACATATGGCTGGAGGCTAGTACCTGTTTGACGTACCTGCTTCTTTTGCTTGTACCGACATGAAACTCGATCCTTTCGAGTTACATTGTCGGTTAGACCATCTATCAGTCCAAGCTCTCCTGAAAATGTATCCATCTTTAGGTGTTCTAGTTACTTTTTATTGTGAGTCGTGTTGTTTGGCTAAGCATCACCGGGTTCCCTATCCGGGGAGTCATAATAAAATTGCATCCGCTCCTTTCGAGTTTGCATTATGATGTATGGGGACCTTATCCGGTTGAATCAATGATGGGTTTCAAGTACTTTGTTACATTTGTTGATGACTACTTACGTGTAACTTTTGCCTACTTGATGAAAAATTGTTTCAAATTATTTGAAATTTGGTACAATTTTTATGCAGAAATCAACACACAATATGTTGTTCCGATTAAATGCTTTCGAAATGACAATGGTCGTAAGTATCTACCTCGTGAGTTCAATACTCATTTATCCTGCAATGACATCATCCACCAAATCTCCTGTCCTTGCACACCACAACATAATGGTGTGGCCGAACGCAAGAATCACCATCTCTTGAAAACAACGCGTGCTTTTATGTTTCAAGCATGTACTCCGAAAAAATTTTGGTCGGATGCGGTACTTACAGCTTGCTATCTTATTAATCGCATGCCATAGTTAGTTTTCAATGGTGCTACTCCCTTTTCTTGGTTATATCCCGATCGAGAGCTGTTTTCTCTACCTCTCAAACTTTTGGTTGCTTGTGCTATGTTCGGGATACCCGACCTACCCTTGCTAAATTAGATCCTAAGGTAATCCAATGTGTTTTTTTTGGGTATCCTAAAGATCAGAAAGGATATCAGTGTTTTTCTCCTACCTTGAAGAGGTATTTTCTCTCTCGGGATGTTACCTTTGTTGAAATCGAGTTTCCTCCACCTCCACAAACTACCGATCCAGTTTCCCAAGTTTACCCAGAAGAGGATTTTTTGTTGTTTCTTGTTCAAACACAACCCTCCGTAAGGGTGCCATTCCCTACCGAGCTAGTCTCCAGGTCCGATGGTCCGCAAACACCGGCTCAGACAATACCGACGTCGTCCGAACGAACATCGCCGATAGTGCCCACAGTCACAGAGCCCTCATCCTCCTCTAGCTCCACTGATTCACCTCCGCCTGTTCAATCAGCTCGACCTCGTCGTGCCTGTCGTGATCATCCCTTGTATATTCACAATTACAAAGGGCCCGCGAGCCACACTCAATCCTTGATAGCTACTATTGATGAGATTCATATTTCCAATATTGTCGAGTAGGGTCTCAAACATTCTGGTTGGCGTGGTGCTATGGAGGAGGAGATGAAAGCACTTCGGAAGAACCGTACTTAGGACTTGGTAGATTTGCCTACTGGTAAGCAGGCAGTAGATTGCAAATAAGTGTTCACGATCAAGGTGAAACCGTATGGCACTCTTGATTGCCTAAAGGCTCGTCTGGTGGCTAAAGGATATTCTCAGACATATGGTGAGGATTATTTTGAGACATTCTTCCCAGTTGTCAGGATGACATCTGTGCGCGTACTCTTGGCCTTAGCTGTTCGCTATGACTGGCCATTGCTTAGGCTGAATATTAAGAATGTATTTCTCCACGGGGATATTGAGGAAGAAGTGTATATGGTGCAACCTCCCGGATTCGTTGTAAGGGAGGGTAAAGTATGTC
Source organism: Iris macrosiphon (assembly GCA_036927795.1). Lineage (NCBI taxonomy): Eukaryota > Viridiplantae > Streptophyta > Magnoliopsida > Asparagales > Iridaceae > Iris > Iris macrosiphon. The sequence goes on along the minus strand of JAYESA010000018.1, from coordinate 22,372,910 downwards.
ATCTGCGGAAGGCCCTCTACGTTCTCAAACAATCATCTCTTACATGGTTTGGTCAATTTACACATGTTACTCAGTTTGGCATGTGTCAATCAAAGAAGGATCATTCGTTATTTTACCGACAAACATCAGTTGGAAGGATACTACTTGGTGTCTATGTTGACGACATTGTGATCACGAGAGATGACAATCAGGGTATTATAGTGCTAAAAAAGTTTCTGGAAGAATAATTTTAGATCAAGGATGAGGGATCGTTGAACTACTTCTTGGGCTTTGAAGTCACACGAGGTAAGCGGGACATTGTAATGTCTCAGAGGAATTATGTGCTGGACATACTAAATGATGCAGGACTGATACAAGCCAAGGGAGCAACATCGCCCATGGATCCAGGGGCGAAGTTATTTTCAGACGAGGGGGTCCTGATGATCAATCCGGATCAGTATCATCGAGTGGTTGGAAAACTCAACTACTTGGTGGTCATGACTCGTCCGGACATTTCCTTCGTCGTAAGTGTTGCAAGTAGATTTATGGCATCTCCACGAGTTTCACACTGGCATATAGTTCTCAGAATTCTGCGCTATCTAGTCCAGAATCCAGGAAAAAAAATTCGGATGGAGAATCATGGACATACTCGTGTTGAGTGCTTTGCCGATGCTGACTGGGGTGCAAGCCTGACAGATAGACGGTCTACATCTGACTACTCAGTATTTATTGGCGGAAACTTGGTATCGTGGAAGAGCAAAAAGCAGAGTGTGATAGCACGGTCAAGTTCGGAAGTAGAATATCGAGCAATTGCTCATGGCACAACATATGTATTATATCTGCAACATCTTCTACAAGAGCTGGAAGAAGAAACATGATCTAAAGCATCATATATGTGGTCTAATAACCAGTTTGCTATCCATATTGCTACCAATCATGTATTTCATGAAAGGACGAAACACATTGAAATCGACATCCACTTTGTCCGTAATGAGTATAAAAAGGGGATATAAAATTTCACCACGTGAGGACCGGTGATCAGATAGCCGATATCTTCACAAAGTCTCTTTTGGGTCTTCGGGTTCAATTTCTGTGTAACAAGCTAGGCATGAGTGACATCTATGCTCCAGTTTGAGGGAGGGTGTTAAGTATTAGTAGTATTGGGCTTTAGTTCCACATCGGATAGAACAATAGGGAGAAGGGTTAGCCTCTCCTATATATATGTAACTCTCTCCTTAATAATAATCTAATCAATCATTCCACTCTTCAATGAATAATTAGGAAAAAAGAAAAGAAACACATCTAATAGTTGGAAGATTATAAAACTACCATTGCACGAAAGAACCATGAAGATTGAAGTAAAAAGAAGGGAACATTAGGATTTTCTTGTGAATTGCTACGTGCCCATTTAGCAATTAGGTTTTTTTTCGTCAGTTATACTTACCCACTAATTTAGGGTTTCTTGTGACTCAATACATTCCCAGTTGGCAAAATTAGGGTTTTATGGATCTAACATGAAGATGAAGAAACCCCTATAGTATTTAAAGAGATTTTGCAGAAAAATGCGACAGAAGGGACATTAGGATTTTCTTGTGAATTGCTACATACCCATTTAGCAATTAGGGTTTTCTTGTGAGTTATACTTACCCAGTTAGTAAATTTAGGGTTTCTTGTGATTCAATACATACCCAGTTGGCAAAATTAGGGTTTTTATTGATCTAACACGAAGATGAAGAAATTGGAGAATCCCCTCTAGTATTTGAAGAGATTTTGCAGAAAAAACGGGACAGAAGGGAACTTTAGGGGTTTTCTTGTGAACCATCACATACCCGTTTAGCAAAACTTAGGATTTTATAGATTGAACATGAAGATTAAGAATGAGGAAGAAATCACCTCTAGTACTTGAAGAGATTGTACTAGTTGGCATTGCATAAACACATTGTGAGGGTTGAAGAGAAATGAAGGACTTTTTTTTTAATTGCTACATACACAATATTTTTAGGGTTTTATAGATTTAACATGCATACAAAGAATGAGGAGGAAAACCCATTTGGTAGTTGAAACTATTATACAACTACCATTAAACAAACACACGCTGAGGATTGGAGGAAAAGAAGGTGCTAGTAGCAAAATGTAGGCTCTGGATTTAATAGGAAGATGAAGAATGAAGAAGAAAACCACTCTTATACTTGAGAAGTTATGCAACTAGTACCGTGATAATAGACCACGGAGATTGAAGAAAAAAGTAGGAAAATTTAGGATTCTTTTGTGAATTAGTACATACCCAATTAGCAAATTTTAGGTTTTTAAAGATTTAGCATGAAGATGAGGGGGTAAGGAAGAGAACCCATCTGATAGTTGGCGAGATCTTGCACAAACACACCGAGGGAATCAGGGATTGAAGAAGAGTAAGAAAACCCACTTAACAAAATTAAGGTTTTTTATGAGGTTTATATGAAGATGAAGAGCAAGTAAGAAAACCTCTGATAGTTGAAGTATATACAAACTACCACTGCACAAACTCAACACTAGGATTAAAGAAGAATGAAGGAAAAAGGTATTTTTGTTGATAGATTTGTACCAGTTAGATACATTTTTTTCTTAGAACTAGAGTCTAAGTTTAACTTGGAAGTATAGTTTTAGACTAACCTAGAATCAGGTCTGTTATCACTATATGTTCGTTCTCCTGACCTTGACTTTGACGACGACCCGGCCCAGTTGTACCTAGATGCATGATACTGTTGTAGTGTTAGCTTTAACAACGTTGGTAACAACACCCGAGCTATTGTAATAATTAGGCTTGAGGTACAACAGTGTACCTTGATGCATGATACTGTTGTAGTGTTAGCTTTTACAATGTTGGTAACAACACCCGAGCTATTGTAACAAGGGTTATTTGGTAATAGGGTCTCACTTAATAGTTGATATTAGGGTTTGGGTCTCCAAATTGTCCAATGTTAGTGTTTGGGTCCTAAAATCACTTTTCATGTAGGCAAAATGAACAGTGATTTTAAGACCCAAACACTAATGTTGGACAATTTGGAGACCCAAACCCTAATTTTCATATATATATGAGACCCTATTACTAAATAACCCTTGTAACAATTAGGCTTGAGGGGATCTTTTCAGTTCATTAGCCATTCCCTCACGTTGACAATGTCTTTGGAACAACTGATCTGAAGGTGAGGTTTATGTTTGTTTTATAAACACACTTCGGACTGAGATGCTGACAAATGTATTGGGCATCTATATTGGCTCCAGTTTGGTATTGCAAATCATTCCCGTGATCTTTTTATCAGGTAGGAAAGCATCTTAGTAAAAATGGAACAAGGAATATTTTGCTAAGGTACTTGTTGGCTTGTCATAGATTTGGTGGTGAAAGTTCAATAGGTTTTATGACATATGTTGCCATTTCTTTCTCATTGGACAAAAAGAATTTGGGGATGTATCATGGTGACACTTTCTACTCATATACTTGTTACAACAGTGCACACTTCCCGTATTCTCATGTTTGCGGTGATTCAGATTTGTTTAATTCAGAATTAACGATGATCATTTATTATATATACAGCTCTCTAGCTCGTGTATCAATTTCCTGATTTTTGTATAACTTGTATGTCACAGATGGACACCCTACGGAAATACCAAGTGCATCATCTGCAAACAACAAGTCCACCAAGATGGCAAGTACTGCCACACATGTGCCTACTCTAAAGGCAAGGAAGTTGATGATTTTGATTTATTGTACTAAAAACAATTTTAGTACCCTACTCCATACTTTTAGCTTTCCCTGCTTGATTATTCTGACACATTTTTTGTTGCTTCCGTTTTCTTTGGTACAGGTGTCTGTGCTATGTGTGGGAAACAAGTGCTTGATACGAAAGTTTACAAGCAGAGCAATGTATGATGATACTGAAGACACTATGTTAACTTTCAGTGATTTTCTGCGCCCTGTACATTAGCGGATAGTGAAAATAACTGCCCAAGACTCCTCTATGAATTGTTTGACATATTATGATTTGGTAGATTTATGTACCCCTATTTCTTCAGTTCGACTCTGACTGGTTATTGCAACTACATAGTATCTGTATTGTCCAAAAGCTATCTTTGTTCCCCAGTACTTTAGATCTGTCTGTGTTTGTGAGGTGGGGGTGGGCTGCCAAGTAAAAAGTTTGGAAGATACATAATTAGTGGAAGAGAAGAAATACAATTACTACTTACTAAATCTCTAGATTGGCTAAATCAGTTATTATTTTCTTACATAATCATGCTGTATATCATGAACAATAATTGTTTGGTCAAACAATGTCATTCTGTAAACTTAAATTTCTTGCGTATTTTGGTATTCCGATAATTCATGGTTGTCAAACTCATGCCTTAACCCCTATCATAATATTCCAAACAATTGAAGGTAGTTGGATCAGTATCTAAAACTCTTGTTGAGCAAGATCTAACTTCATTCACTGCTACTTAAATTGATAAATAGGGTATCTAAATATTTTGAATCATACTCCAATTGCTTTTCCAGCATGTTGAGTGAGTGAATAAATACTTCCATGACCATATTCTGAGTAACAAGAAACCCCAAATAACACCTAGTATTTCAGACATAACATATGCAACTTACCAGACAGTCTTGGTGTACTTCTGAAATGAAATGAGAGAAAAAAAGGCAAAGCCACCTTCTTCCCTACAAAATGAGGCAAAAGACTGATGTCAAGAGAATAACGGCTCCATAGGCACATTCCACATGAGCCTATTAATTAGACGCGCCTATTAATTAGACGCTCTTTGTATTAGGGGTGAGCATTATTCGGTTTTGGACCGAACCGATTAAGAGATTTGGTTCGGTTTTGAAAAAACTAAATTTTTTTATTCGGTTTTGGGTTTTGATTTCGGTCCAAAACCGAATAAGATTTATACAATTATGTTAATACCCTAATTCTATGCATATTTTGTGATTCAAAATATGTATATTTTGAAAACAATAATTCTATGTACATGTTTTGAATCCCAACTTTGGATACAACTTTGAAATACAACAACGATGTGTATAAAATTATAATTTTTAATATAATTTATCTACGATATCAACTTTGGGTCGAACTATTAAACAATAACAATAGTCCAACTGAATAAACCGAATAAATTGATTAAACCGAATAGTTTATTCGGTTTGGTTTCGGTTTTTTAAAATTTTGGTTTATTCGGTTTTAACTATTTCGGTTGAAACCGAATAAACCAAATGCTCATCTCTACCATTGCAGTAAATATGGAAAAGTAATTATTTTGCTTGTAGGAACATGCTTCAGTTCCATGTATACAGAACTCTGAGAAAGTTTGTGCACAAGATTAAATCCAAATCCATCCCACATGATTATCTACTTCATGGTGGATAGAATGTGCAAACAATCCAATCCATAAAGAGGGGCCTGTGTAAACTGATGCACAATAAAATGAGCAAGGGATCTATCATGTATGATCCATGAAGAAGATTTGAAGCTAACATTATAGGATATCCAAAACTTGAGAAGTATTAGCATGTTGACTGCATTCCTGGTTGCAACAACTTGGCCCACTTTCATTAATTATCATTCTTGTGAAGGGATTTGTGTAATTAGTATATATTACCAGTATTTAGTTAATAATGACAACTGAATATCAAAGTGCAGATCCCTTTCATTTTATGCATGCTTTAAAAGTAGTATAAGCATGTGGTCTATATTGTAATGTATATAGCTAAAGAAGCTATATAGCTGTCATTTGTGTTGCAGCAGACTTCAGATATTACTACTATCATTTGTTTTTTCATGTCCAGTTTTGAAACAAGTCAAATTTAAAAGAAGTTCGCTCTTCAAGATTTTTGTTGTTGTTGGCATATTTGACATTGCAGGCCTTGGCCAACTTACTTTCTTGCTTTTAGTACTTGATTATAGAAATATACAATATGAATGCAACCTGCAGAGAAGTGAAATGTTCGGTGCATGCATGTGATCATTTTCTAATGCAAGCTATCATACAGATAATCATGAAAGTAACAGGTCAATATGATGATTTTTTTATATATGCCTGATGATCTTCCAGAAAGCTTCGTACATAATCATTTTTCGTCTAAATGATCATGCTTCTAGACTTTCAAAGATTTTTTTTTTTTTCTATATGCATGATGATCTTCCAGATAGCTGCGTACATAATCATTTTTCGTCTAAATGGTCATGCTTCTAGACTTTGAAATATCTTGTAGGAGAAAGACTGGCTAGGGATGTTTCTTAACATAGTTATGATACATCAAATAATATTATATATATATATATATATATATATATATATATATATATATATATATATAGTAGAAAAAATGCCTCACTTTAATATTTTCTATTCAGAATATACGACATTACGTGTCAGGTCATACTATTCAAGTCATATCCAGGGTAAATTTCCTCCGGGTATTGATGACCAAGCCGAGCATACTCAATTCTCGGTTGGCTACATAGACAATGCTGCTATTACCTTATGACATGGTATATGTCCCACAAAAAGCAGTAAAGGGTCAAGCGCTAGCTGATTTCCTGGCAGCTCATCATGTACCAAAAACTTTCAAACTATACGATGACATCCCAGATGAAGTCTTAGAATCTAATATGGCAATGGGAGATGACACCTGTCAACTATTCTTTGATGATGCATTAAGAATATGACCCAAAGAAAACATAGTAGCTGGAGTTGGCATAGTCCTAGTATCTCTTGACAAACTATTCATTCATCGAGCATATTCTCTCAGTGACATCTTCTGCAACAAACCTGAAAATATGTTTGCTCGTGCACCCAAAACTTAATCTCGTTTACAATACTTGTGTTTGCATATGCTATTTGCCCCTGGATTTCAATATATATGCTCGTGTTTGAATTAACTTGGTTTGCCTTAGACAGGAAAGGACAAATGGTAAGTTGGTAAGTCTCGTCATGTTTTCTCTTATATCGTACGGTGCATAGCCACATGAGTTAGACTTTTCATAAATGCCATAAAACTGATCATAAGGCAAGAATAGAAAGATAACTTAATAGATGGTGCACGGAACCTATTGAACGTGTTTGGATTTATCGAGATGGCGAGTAGTCTCCCCACCAGTGCATTCATGTACTGATAATCCATCAGATTGCTTGCAGGGTGCGGAAGAACCTCGTTCGGTGCGGATGCCTCCTTCGTGCGTGCTAAGACATGGAGTTTACTCTGGAGCCTTGGAGCGTTGCGTCCGGAACTGAAGCACATATACAAGACATAATGTTGGAACATTGCCTGTACATCATTCCACAAATGTAGCCACTTGGCACGCTTTTACTGTTCAGAGAGAGAGGCTTGAGCGACTTGTAATCTCGGCTATAGCGCCGCCTGTAATATTTGTTCAATATAAATAAAGAGTTTGCTTTACTTCAATACTTGTGTTATTCAATGCTTCCACTATTGACGAATCTGTGAACTTGTTACCAATCGCCTATGTGTTTATTATTCTGCTGCTCTCAGACAATCTGTGCGACTATGTGGCTTAGACCTCTTATCGCCTGCATGGGCCACGATCTGGCACGGGCACGGCTTACGCTCGTGCGACATCACGCCCAAATGGTTCAAGCAATCGTCCCGCGGGAGCGCTAGCACGGTGATCTCGCCTAGCACGGACGACCGATTAGCCTCCGGGAGATCGGGGCATGGCACTTGTATAGGGGGTTGAGGGATGATGGAGAACTTAAGTAGAGAGGGAGTAGGGGGATGTGGGGTTTGTGAGGTTAGGAAAGGGGTCGGCTAGGTGGCGGGCAAGAAGGGGAAAGTTAGGGTTAGGGTTTGTGAAGGGGATTGTTATATATATATATATATATATATATATATATATATATAGTTGGTTGTTGGGTTCTTTTTGGTTGAGTTTCTAATAGGATTTAAGCCTTGGTTCAGATCTAAGAGGTTTGGTTTAGCCATTAGTTGGGCTTTGGGTGCACTTGGGTCTAATTGTTTAGGTATTGGTTGAATTTGAGTGAAAGTGCACAAGAAGGTTCTCTTTCAGAGTCTCAAATAAGGCAATTGTTGCGTTATTGGGTTGTTGTGCATGTGCGAGGGTTTAAGTATAATTTATATATATATAAATAAATGAAGGATGAGTGTGGGGTTGTGTACATGTCTCACGGGAATTGGTTTGAGAGTCCAAGTAGGGTGTTTGGGCTCAGTTAGGTTATCTAGCCAATTGAAGGTAATTTTGCAATGTCTTTGGTTCTAGATGTTTGTCAATATTTTTAGAGCATGTAGGAGATCAAAATAATGTAACACCCATATTCCAAGTGTACTTGGTACAATCGAGATCAATAATGTGAATTTGGTTGGAAGGAAAAATATTGTGCGGATATATATATATATATATATATATATATATATATATAAGGACTTTATAAATTATTAATTTAACCTTTTTAATTAAATAAAAAAATAAAAAAATAAATAAATTACCCCTATTCCAAAATGAGGGGGCTTATAGTTGACGAGTCTTCGAACGGCGCTTCGGTCTTCTTCTCCTCTCTCTCTCTCTCTCTCTCTCTCTCTTGTCGTGGTGGTCATTCTAGTCCTCTCCTTCTTTTTGCATGTGGAAAACATCTACTATTTATAGCCTTAGGAAGGCCTTTATGCATGTATGCGCACCTAGCGGTGCATGTTATACTGTTATACTAGGTGGCCACCTGGTTACTCGAGATTTGGGGTTGCTGATGCCCATAACACTCGTGACACATAGCATACCCTAGTTATAATGATTCTGATATGCACCATGGGAACAAGGCCGCCCAGCGCATGGAAATTGACAGGTAGTAGTGGCGCATGGCACTGCTCCGTACATAGAAAAACTGAAAAAGTAGTGGCACATGATGCTGCTTGGCACATGGGAACACTAAAGAATTAGTGGCGCATGGCACTGCTTGGCACATGGGAACACTAAAGAAATAGTGGTGTATGGCGCTGCTTGGCTCATGGGAACACTGAAGAATTAATAGTGAATGGTATAGATTTTTCATGCTTCTACAACGTAGTAGTTGCAGTAGCAATCGTCCGAACAGTAGCATCATCACCCTCCGAATAATAGGCTCAGGATCTGTCAATAGGTAATCCACGTTTACGAGTTGAAGATTAAGGCTGAACTTTCTCTTCCAAATGTTGTAATGCTTCTCGTCAAACTTCTCAAATTTGTTAAAACTTGTGTCGAGAAGACTTACACGGTTATTCTCCATCTTACTCAGATCTTGCTTTGAGATTGTTAGTCCCGAGGCTTAACTAAAGATGGATGAACAGGAAAAGAGGTTATTGCTGCTATTCCTGAAGATGAAGGCGAGATCAAGGGTTCACCCATATGGTTCCCTCTATGACTATTTTGATTACAAGTACCAAACCATATTACAATAATCAGAAAAAATAACTCCTTATAGATCACAGAACTCAAGAACCAAACCACGTTCTTCCTTGCAAAAATAGTTTGTCACACCCCGCTCCCAGAATACTTGGTAAATACGATGATTGACATGACCAACCACATCTTGCAGAATACCGAAGTAAGCCACAATGTGCTAAGGTTGTCAAGAAGACAAATGGGTGGACTCTAGCATGCTATGACGTTAGTCCTAAGGCCGACAATTCATTGTATCTCAATCCATCAACAATAATTTCAATAGTATATCATATATGAAAGTAAAGAGGCATCCCAAATTATATGTCACATATGATCACGAATCTAGTGAATACAAAATACTACACTAGCAGAGTATAATTATACATGATTAAACATCCATGGTCTAATATATATATATCATGTTGACCGTAGTCTCAAAAATATAAGGAGCTAACTCTGCCCCCTTGCTAACACCACAACTCAAGAAATCAAAACGAGAGGTGGAAGAAGGAAACCCACTCCCGACCTTCGGCCGCAGTTCTACTAGTGCGAGTTATCTTGCTGGAAGTACAGAGGATCCTGGTTCTCTTCGGGTAAATCTGGCCAAAAAAAACTAGTGGAGTCAGAACCCCAAGCAACAAGTACCACAAAAGAGCTCAAGGTGTTAACCAAAACAACAGAAATAAGAGACAAACGAATAACTAAATAAAAATGGGTCAAACTTTGTACGGTACCAATGTACTTGTCTCGATAAAATAACTATAAGGACTGGTGCACTAATAATAAACTAACTATAAAGAAAGATAAGACGACGAGCGGCAAATGGGAATAGGATATACTCTGGATCAGGACCACAACCCTTAAACCAAACGAGGACCAGGGTTGCAGACCTTCACCCGAGCAAAATTTTGCACTCTAACCATGCGAGAAAGAAATAAAACTAGAAGAGCGGGCTATAATTGAAGAAACAAATATTTATTGTATGGCCAAACAGCTCGACGGCTTGCTAAAATTAACTAGCTAGGTTTATCATAACCTAGTTACTAACAAATTCATATTTTATAGAATTTCGCTAGCACCGGTACTGCAGTCAACCCAGATGACCAAGGGTACGCTTGTCTAGTACTTATAGTGCACATCACAACAATGATGAATAAAGAACTACATCAGATAACTGAATAACACAATATAACTTAGGCCTAAACTGGTTTTGATAAACATAATTTGGTTTTTGTAAACATAACTTATCTGTAAATTGTCTTGTAACATAAACTAAAATAGAAACATAACTGGAACATATATTGTAACATATACTGGAACATTTACTGAAATACATAATGTTATGAACCTCGACTCAATAAAAATAACTTGTAATACTGTAGTACATCACAGATCTTGTAACCATATTATGCAACAAATCATATAACTACCATGGTACATCACAAAGTCTTGTATGTATCATGGCATGCGTAAACTTGGTAAGTCATGGGGCCCTTACCTAGCAGGGTTGGTCCATGCCTCATGGGGCCCTTGGAGATCGGGGTAGCTGGTAGCGCAATATTCTTCCCTCCCAATGATCTCGTCAAAATTTATCTCATTTAATCATTATTTTAAGTTCTTGAGTCATGGACACTCGAGAACTTCCTAGAATGACGAGTTACGAGTACGAGCTTTTCACGAGTTATCACTGGCAAACTTATCATATCTGTGACACACGATACATTGGGCAATACTCACACTCGATTGTCCGATGTCAAATGTAATAGGTTTATCATACACAATAATTTAACATGTGCTAAATTGTAAGAGCACAACATCCAACTATATAATACACAAAGAAACATCCCAAGCAAAAATGGAAGGAACACATAATAAAACCAGAAACAAGGTTGGCGCACAAACTAGGTTGGCGCACAAACTAACAGGAACAAGGTTGGCACACTTTCGCAAGAAAGTGCGTGAGCTACAAAGGGGTTGTGCACTTTGTCAAGTTAACCAACACGGAATACTTGACAAAAGCGTACGGGCAAGAATAAGACGTGCTTTCAAAGAAAGTGCACGGACAAGCTAGCTAAAAGACAAAACACATAATCCGAGGTAAAAGCTCGATAGCCGAGAAACTCGTCAGTCGAGGAGCACACAAATCAATAACACAAAAATCGAGAAACCAACAAAAACTTCATTCCTAAGGAAATAAAGGGGGAAAAAGTGCGCGAGCAGAGCAAACATAAGAAAAGTGCGTCGGCTGACAAAACATAAGAAAAGTGCGCCAGATTGCCAAACGCGAAAAAAGTGCGCTGACTGACTGTGGCGCACTTTCTCTTGGTTTCCTAAAGAGAACTTTGATTGAATATGCACCATAGTGCGCCAAGCTGGGTTTCCTCTCGAAAGTGCACCACTAACTCAAGGAGTGTGACTAGTGCACTTTTGCTAGAAAATTTAGTGTAGTATGATTATTACGCACAAAGAGTTAGGACAACACACCAATGTGCCCAAAGTGAAACATACATATTTTTACGCCAAAGGGGTTCTCTTGCATACTCTTCATAGAGCACTATTCTTCTTCTCCAGTCAGCCATTTTGGTACACGTATTGTATCAAGTTTCAACAATGAACTTAGCTGGACTCGAAATCAAGCACGACCAAAAGCAAAATTACATAAAAATAGTGCTCTATACTATGAGCTAATTAGTTTTATAAAACACAAAGTTTTGGAAGATCAAACCCAAGAAAAATAAAAGTGAACTCAAAAACCCAAACTCAGGTCCATGCAATTCCAACCAAGAAAATCAAGAACAACAAGTATTAAAGATGAAAGGGTGCTCGGTTCCAACAAAACAAGAAAATATTATGAACTAAAAGCATGCATAAATCCATGATTTTCTCTTGTACAAGATGTACTTTCCTGGAGTGGCTTCTTAGCCTCAACTTCTCTCGGTCTAAGTCACAACAACTTCTCCCTAGGGTTAGGGTTTGAGGGAACGGAGCAAGGAAGGAGAAAGAAGAAAGAAAGTGGAAAGAGTAAAATAAAGAATGAAAGTGAGGAGAGAGAAAACACTTATATATAAGGGGAGAGGGGGATGGTTTAGCCATGGGTTCAGCCAAAATAAAGCAAACCAGGTGTCCAGTCTATATGCGGGTCCTAAATCGGGTCTATGGTAATGCCAATGGATATTCTACTGGTCTCGAGTAGTCTCTCTCAACAGGAATAAATTCAAATGACAGGAAGCATTATGCAAATACAGTAGAAATACATTATCAGAAAATTAAATTTGAATATCAAAAATTTAAGAAATACCAAATCTGAAAACAGGTGTGACACAGTTGCAATTGGAACATAACGTTTACAAGAGAGAATAAGATAGAATAAAAAAATATTCTTGCTGGGGTGGTGAAGACCACCGATGCTCAAAGCAAGATTCGTCCTCTATCGACGATCTGCTCCCAGGAGCCAGCAAGTTCACAAGATAACTTCTGGAACGCTCGTAGTCACCTCTGTGTGTGACTCGAACGGGCACCCTGGACTCCTCTTATTTCAATTTTTGATGTATCTTAAGGAGGCATGATGGCTCTATTTATAGAGATGGGTGGAAGCTCATCTCCACTCCTAGCCGATGTGGGACTAAAATACCAACTCTCAAAATAAGGGTTGATATTCTAAATTTTGCCATCAACGGAGTCACGTGCAATCAACGCAGCCCGCGCATGCGCGCAACAACACAACAGCACATGCGCGCAAACTCGCAGACATACAGCTGCACATAGCCACATATGTCGCGCATGCACGTATATGCGCATAACAGTGCATAAGTACCGTGCATATCGCGCATACGCATCAACCACGCATACCTGCATAACCCTAGTCCGAGTCGCTAAGCACCATTGTGACTTAGCTCATAAGAAATTTTTTCCAAGAGAGTGACAAAAAGTATAAATATTTTCTTTGAAAAGTTATTCATTTTCCTCCTAGAAAAATATTCCCACCTGACACCCACATATGCCCCGCCGCACTCCATGTGCACACCTCAACACATACAAAGTATTATATTGAAATATTCATTTGGTGGTGTAGTCAATACGAGACTATCTTTCACTTGTCTAAAGACAAAACACCAATAAATACTGCAATTTTCATCCGTATATATTGAAGTTTAAGAAAAAAAAAAAATCTGAAAGACTACAAAATCTTTTGAATCCTTATTCTTCTAGATAAATTTCTTGATACGTTCTAGTAACAGTAGACATTTCTATATTCTCTCAAGATAGTCAGGCTTGAAGACAAAATTGTTCCAACCTTCGACTATAAGAGCCAAAATATTCACCACATATTTACTTACTCCCGAGGACTTATAACAACATTGGGGCGAATACAAACATATTTACTTTGAAAATCTATAAAAATCCTTCTGCTGCAGTTGTTGCGCGTTTTATGCAATTGTATACATTCTACTTTGTATTTGTTCTAGATGGTCAGCAAGGCTCCAAAAAATCACTGTATGTATGAGTCCCTTAAATCTTCATCTAGAATCTTCTACTTTTGATAAAGCTATTTTATCCGCCCAAATGAGAAGTAGGATAGCGCTGGCCTGTGTCCATGTGACCGCCAATCATTGATCCATTTACTAGTTCGGATCAATTCGGACAGGAGAAACCAATTGCTGACTGTCACGTAGACGCGGATCAACACAATCTTTCCACTCCTGAGGCAGTCAAAATAGCAAAGTCCTTACTACTTTATATTTGTTCTAGATGGTCAGTAAGCCTAGATGATGTTTGACTAGAAGAAGGGTTTTCTGGACACAATTGTACTCTTTTGATACATCATAATGAGAGTTGAGTGATATTCGATCACAGACTAAAATTAATTTTCTTGGTCGTTTGATCTAAAGGTAAGATTTTAAAGTTTTAACACAGTACTTAAATATCGTGTGGTTATGTTAAGAACTCAAGATGATGTTGATGCCTTCTAGAGGTCCTCAGCAGTCTTCACAAGAATGATAGCTATCTTACTTTGGTGGACAGAGAGAATATTTTTAGACAAAAATACACTAGATTTTTTCGGGGGACCAAAAATAAATTTAATGAAAATTTAAGAGGAGCTAGCAAGTTTTGGACCCATCAACTCTTTGAGTAAAACATATATTACTTAACCAAATGAGCTAAAAACATTCAGTGGGACTCCTTCAATGCCACATTTTTGTTTTAGTCAAAATTTGTAACACTTGAAAGTTGCAGTTGATTCTTGCTCACACTTAAAAATTGCTAGCAAATTAAGAACATTCACAGTGAGAAAAGTTTCAAGTGCTACATTTTAATTTTAGTCAAATTCTGTAACACTTGAAGGCTGCAATGGACACTTGTCTATACTTAAAATTTGCTAGAAAGCCAATAGACACTTCAGATTTGGAGCGTGTCTTAGCTCCTCTACACTAATTTATGGGCCCACCAAAAATAATCGTTCTTTCCTAACAGGAAAAAAAGAAAAAAGAAAAAGAGGTAAAATCTTAACAAACAGGGAAGCAAAATAAAAAGAAAAAAAGAGGAAAAAAAATAAGAAGTTAATTTGGAGTATTTATTTCGAGCGTACCATTGTGTACCAATATCGAGGAGACACTCCAAAAGCAATAATTTACACAATTTTTAATAATTTGGAGTATCTGTTTAAAGTGTCCCTACTGTGAATGCTCTAAGAGACACTACAAATTTGAAGCATGACGTAGCAAGTGAATAGTAACCCAACTGAGCCCACCAAGAGAGAAAAATTGAAGAAAAATATTAATTAAGAAAAAGAAGGAGAAAAAAGAAAGAGAAAAAGAAAAGGTCAATTTGGAGTATGTATTTGGTTTATTATTTGGAGTATGTCATTGTAAACTGATATAAAGGGGACATTAAAAAAGTATTAATTTACTCGATTTCTACAAAAAATAGAAAAATGATATGGAGTGTTCCTACCGTGGATACTCTAAGCAACTATCTAAAATACATAGAAACAAAGTTGAATACATACCTAACATATTATATATATATATATATATATATATATATATATATATATATATATTGAAACTGGATAATTTTTATTCTTCCATCAAAAAGTACATGCATATAATTTCTCATACCCCTAAGGGGGCGACAGCGCAGAAACATCGAAGTCGATGTTGTGCAAAATCCCAATCGGGGTAGTAGATATCCCCTCGAAGACTCCTCAATTCTGTTTCCGTCACACATGCCAAACAGAGCTGCAAGTCTCAATCTGGCCTCCTTGAACCACTGCTGGCCCCTACCTCTCCTCTCACGAATCCCAGTGATAATTCTGTATATCTCTCTCTCCATACCACAGCCCCCCTAGTGACCTACAGCACTGCTCATACCATATAAACCATGACACTCTACAATTAAAGAACAGGTGCCTCATAGATTCATTTTCCTTATCACAGAGCACACATCTGGAGTTGGAGATCTGGATTCCAAATGTAGCAAGTCTATCCTTTGTCAACAGGCGCCCTAAAAGCAGGCGATAAGCGCAAACCTTGTCACGACCCGCATCCGGTGTAGGGGCATGAGAACTTGGGTACGTCCAGCCTACGCCGCAGCATCGGCGGTAGAACGCTGTTTGGATAAACTATACTATCTTGCAATAAGGGTCATCAAGATATATAATGCCACCAATAAAATATGAATACTCAATCACAGAACTATAAGATAGAACAATGCACCAATATGATATAAAGAACTGAAGAGTCAAAATACAAATCACAAGACAGAATATAATAGCCAATGAGTCACCAAATATAATAAAGTACTAACTGTCAAAGCTAGAGACAAATCCAGTATAATATAAGACTATCTACTAAGCTATAGGTAAAGTGTCATCTGTCTCAACCGGGATGAGTCCCTCCTGAGCCACAGTCTCTACCTCTAAGCCAACTACGTCCTGAGGCCTGTAGTGAGTGGGATACCACTCCTCAGTGTCATTTGAAAAAAATATCCAGTCAGTATTTGAGCAAAGTACACCTCTAGCAACAGTTTCTATAAATGATAAAGACTATATAACAGTAAATAAAAAGCATATACAAGATGAATAGAGCATGTTAAAAATATACAGGAATAAAAAAATACAAGAAATACATATAAGAGATATGAACATCATATATAGAATCAAGAGATACATCTAAGTGAGTGAGTACTAGTGACAACATGTGATCGACTTTGGTACTGCTTAAGAACTATGGGCCTTGTTAATCATACGTACAATGTATGTGTAACACTATACAAGAAAAATAAAAACTGTGGGGTATGATCACATATCTACACTACATACTCTCCGTCCCCCGACTGGTATTTGGGGAAGAACAATGTAGATCTAAAATTAGAGTGAAATGAGAAGATGAGAGAGAGTCTCCCCCACTTTATGTGCCCCCCCTTCCTTGGGATTCAAGAAATGTATAATATCCAAAATAGCCCTTGGGGATTGTCATGAAGAAAATGATTAAGGAGGAAGGTTCTACTCCTAATGGTTTGACTAATTAAATCATCAATTTAATAAAATGGACTAAGATGTTGGGCTCAAGTCTAACTAAAATAAATGTTGGTCTATGAATCAATTATAATCTATTTAAGTCCACTAACAAGTCCAAAATATAATGTAACATCTAACTAACCTGGTTTCTAGGTTATATGGAATATTACATCAATACAAGGTTTGTAATGATAACAAGTTAAACTAGTCAAATTCTAGGTCTTAAAGTCATTTCTAAGTCAAAACAGTCAACTAGGTCAAAGTAGTTATTTCTAGGTTGTATGAGTCAATCTCTAGAATATTTGGGTCCATACACTATATATCTAGGCTATACTAGCTATACTAGGATACTAGAATATCATAGTTATCTAATAACACAAGAAATGCCATTATATATATATATATATATATATATATATATATATATATATATATATATATATATATATATATATATATATATATATATATATAGCCATCAACCTCTCTTTAGTACTGATACACCTTCATTCCTATACTACCTGACACTTAGTCACAAGACCTACCTACTCTTGAACACCCAAGACTGATACACTACACTCACACACACATATACCTACTTGATACGCTCTAACACATATTAACTTATCAATACCCATACTAACTGATATCTAACATACATACACTAACTTAACTAACTGATAACTCAACATCAATGCTACTTCTGATAACTAACCTTCACTAACTTATCATCTCTATTATATACTAATTGATATACTTAATATGCAACAACTGATACTCTCATAAACTAACCAATACCCTCATCAACAATACCCCTTCAACCATTTACCTGACTGCTGAGTTTATCAGTGCACCTACTGTGCTCAACCAAGAGAAATCAAAGGTTGCTTCCTACAAGCCCCCATATACCCTCTACTATGAACTAATATACCTTAATGCAAGATATACTAACTAATCACTGCTACACAAAAGGTGTACAAAGCTATTGTTGTGCAACAGACCCACATTGCTGACTTCTTAACCTGACAATACTGCTTGCACAGTCCTTTGAGCACACATACATAATCTATATAACAAGCTATAAATACAAAATATATATGTAATACAACTAGGTATTAATAGCACCCATAAGATTATGATACAAAATAATACATCCACTATGTCATTTCAACAAACACAAGGAGTGCATCACCAAGATATCACACTAGGTCTATGATACTCTTGTGATACGTCATTGATACTCAATCCAAACATCACTCAACTCATCATAAAGGTTATGGACAAGTCTAAAATCATAATTTTTAAAAATACAAAGGGCTAGCTATTCATCTACATGTCCGTGTCAAAATATGACATACTCAAACCCCCTTGTCGAAGGAAAAACTCCAAAATTAATCTGTATCACTAAATTATCATGATACGGCCTACACGTATCCAATTTTGGACACGACACTAGTCTCACAAAATCAAACACATATCAATTTGGTCTAATTGACCTATTGACAAATACATGGTGCACCAATCTCGGATTTCTCCCAAATTGGGCATAAAATACATCATAACATTCACAATAGGGGTCCCTAGTAGTCAATTTTTCTTCCTATAGGTAGCCCTAGTACATAGAAGGGTTCCTAATGATTAAAATACAGATTTAGAGTCTAATTAGTAAGGGAAATCTGAATTGTACTTATTAGGAGATGGATTCCCAATGCAAGTCTCCAATTGGATGCAAAGAGCCCTCAACTTGTGCAATCTCTTTCTCCTTCTAGATCCTTGCCTCCTCCTTCCTTCTAGAGCTTCTAATGGTGAAATAGGGAAGTAATTGGAAGAGAATTTGGTGGAGGAAAGGAGAATTTGGGAAAGAATAATGTAGATCTAAAATTGAAGTGAAATGAGAAAAGGAGAGAGAGAGAGAGAGAGAGAGAGAGAGAGAGAGAGAGAGAGAGAGAGTCTCCCCCTCTTTACGTGGTCGGCCCCCCTTCATTGGGATTCAAGAAATTTACAATGTCCAAAATATCGCTTGGGGCTTGTCATGAAGAAAAGGATTAAGGAGGAAGGTTCTACTCCTAATGGTTTGACTAATTAAATCACCAACTTAATGAAATGGGTTAAGATGTTGGGCTCAAGTGCAACTAAAATAAATGTTTGTCTATGAATCAATTCTAATCTAATTAAGTCCACTAACAAGTCCAAAATATAATGTAACATCTAACAATAAATAAATCATACAATAAATAAATATTTAACATACACAATATTTAATAAATTATGAAATGACCAAAATACTCTTTTCTAGAAAATATGTTAGTGACATAACTGCATCTTACGAACAAGGTCCTACACCAATTAAAGTTATATTTCGCTAACTTTAGTTTTGGCTTTTATTCCCTTGCTGAATATATATATATATATATATATATATATATATATATATATATATATATATATATATATATATATATATATATATATATATATGATCCAGGTGAGTCCTTCCCTAGATATGTTTTGGCTTTTATTCCCGTGTTGTTTGTATACCTTTCTTTAAGATTCTCTCTATTAACTCATGTATAGCAAAGATCATCCAGGTTATTTGCTCCAGAGTTTTGTCTCACTCTAGAACTGACCATAGTTGACCAGTATTTTAAGGTTCTTGATAACGGTACTACAAAAATGACTCGGGACTAGTCCAGTATTGGTGCTAGTCCAGTTGGAAATTTTTTTTACTCAGGCTAGTCCAAATTTTATTAGGGTTGTCCACCCTCTTCACCTCCCTCCTCATGCTCCTCCCCCACCCCCTCCGGCCTCTCCTCCTCCCTCCTCTCGTAATTTTTGCCTCTCTGCGTCGTCGACCTCGCCATCGACCGCGTTGCCGCCGTCGAGAGCAACTTTTCGTCGGCTCCATCACGAAGGCGATGAAGAAGACGATGAAGAAGAAGCAGTGATCAGGGAGTTGTACGCGGCAGAGGCACGTGATCGCGGGAGGCTGCGGCTATGCCTCGTGCTGGCGATGGTGACGGCAACAGCAGTGGAGGCGAGCGCGTGCGCCTATGCCTGGCCGCCGCCCCCGTGCGCACGCTCCGCCTCCTACCCCGCCTTCCGCGCCGCAGCCTCCTCCTCCTCCCGCTCCTCCGTCTCGTCCCCCCTTCCGGCCTCCATGCAGTCCCGCCCTTGTGTCACCTCGCGTAGCCCTCCCCTCCGGACTGCCAAAATTTTGACAGTCCTACCAATTGGAAGGACTGTCAAAATTTTGACAGTCCTAAAAAATTAACGTATTTTTTAGGACTATCAAAATTTGATAGTTTGTCCTGCGCCACCCGAAGTCTATCTCTAATCATCTCCGGTGGCTATCGGCCCAGTATCGATGTCTGTCCTACGCCACCCGAAGTCTATCTCTAATCAGCTTGACCTTCTCTGCTGCATCCACTACCATCTCTGGCCCTAACAAAGCTCTCTCTCCAACACCATCCCAAGACAAAGGAGTACGACACCTCCGACCATATAGAGCCTCAAATGGTGACATCTCTATGCTGGCCTGGTAGCTGTTGTAAGCAAACTCTACCAAATGGAGATGGTCCTCCCATGATCTCCCAAAATCTAGCACACATGTGTGTAACATATCCTCAAAAATCTGAATGGTCCTCTCCGACTGCCCATCCGTCTGGGGGTGATATACAATACTAAACTTGACCTGGGTACCCAAGCTCGCCTGCAAACTCCTCCAGAAATGAGAACTGGTAGCTGTTGTTGTAATCAAACTCTACCAAATGGAGATGGTCCTCCCAAGATCTCCCAAAATCTAGCACACATGTGTGCAACATATCCTCGAGAGTCTGAATGGTCCTCTCCGACTGCCCATCCGTCTGGGGGTGATATACAGTACTGAACTTGAGCTGGGTGCCCAAGCTCGCCTACAAACTTCTCCAGAAATGAGAAATAAAACGACTATCCTGATCTGAGACTATGTTGACGGGAACCCTATGTATCCTGACGATCTGCCTCACATACATCTCTGCCAGCTTCTCCGTAGACAAACCCACATTGAAAGGCAAAAAGTGGCCCGACTTGGTCAACCTATCAACGATGACCCAAATCGCGCCTTTCCTTCCTGGAGATCGTGGAAGTCCTGTCACTAGTATATTTTCTAGGGAAGGATATTTTGGTCATTTTATAATTAATTAAATATTGTGCATGTTAGATAATTATTTGTTGTATTATTTAATTATTGTTAGATGTTAGTTATTTATTTTGGACTTGTGTTAGTGGACCTAACTAGTTAGTTTAGACTCATGGACCAACATATGTTAATTGTTAGAATTGAGCCCATTTAGAAGCCCATTCATTAGGAGGATGATTAGTTTAATTAAACCAATAGACTAGAACCTTCCCTGCTTAATTTTTTTTATGAGAGGCCCCAAGGGGTATAATGGACATTACATAGTGACTTAAGGAAGGGGTAAGGGGGCTGGCCTATTAAAGAAGAGGGAGAAAATTTTTCTCTCCTTTTTTTATTTGAAAACTAGATCTAGAATTTCCTTCAACCAAATTCCTTCATTCCACATCATGTTTTCTACTAAATTTTAGCCCAATTCCTTCCCAAATCACCATTGGAGACTAGTAAAGCAAGGATCTAGAAGGAGAAAGCAAGGATCTACAAAGAGGAGCAAGGATCTATAAGTTGAAGGCCAATTTTATCACATTTGGAGGTTGCATTGGGAATCCATCTCCCAATAGGTATAATTCAGTTTTTTCCCCTTAATTTAGGTTCTAAATATGAGAATTAACCATGAGAAATTAACCCATATGCATGGCTACCTATTGAAAAAGTTATGGTACTTTTTGTGTCAATTTTGGAAGAATTCTGAGATTGACACTTGTTGTGTTTGTCAATTGGTCCTATAGATCAATTTGACATGTGTTTGTGTGTTTGGGGCTAGTGTCATATCCACAATTGGGTACGTGTAGGTCGTATCCCAATAATTGGGTGATACGTATTAATTTGGGGGGTTTTCTCCGACACGGGATTTTGTGCATGTCATATTTTGACACGGACACGTAGATTTGGGCTTGACTCTTCGTATTGTTCATAAATAATATATTAGACTTGCTCGTGTCCTTTGGGGTATATTTGGATGTGTGGTGGACTCGTGTCGCAAGCGTATCATAGATCTAGTGTGATACGGGTGCGATGCACTCCCCGTATTTGTGCATTTTATTTCTAGATCTATTTTCTATTGTTCTTAGTCATTATAATATATATATATATATATATATATATATATATATATATATATATATATATATATATATATATATATATATATATATATATATATATATATATATATATATATATATATGTGTGTGTGTGTGTGTGTGTGTGTGTGTGTGTGTGTGTTAGTGTATCATATATCTATGTACATATGTGTTATGAATATATGTAGCTATACTTCTACATATGTAATAGCTATTAAATATAGTAGTGTATATATATCTATGTTATGTGTATATATAAGTTATGTTATATATATATATATATATATATATATATATATATATATATATATATATATATATATATATATATATATATATATATACTTGCATGATTATATATATACGTGTATGTATATGTGATGATATGAATAAATATATATATGATACTATATCTAACTATGTGTGTATGTTATACTATATGTATTAAATTATGGTGATGTATATATATGTATATGAATGAGCATGTGTATATATAAATAGATATAGTTAGTATATATATGTGTGTGTGCTAGTGTATTAAAGAGGGGGGGTTCGAAGCTACAACAACAGTAGTTATAGTGACAGCAGTGTCACGCCCCAGTCCCAAAATACCGAGGGACTGGATGCGTGATTATGGCCAGCAGCATGCACCGATGGACAAACCCAATTTAATGGATCCATCGGGCATACTTAAGCTGTATTACATCAGTCAGAGTTTTACTATTCTCATCCACATATATAAGATAGCAATAACATCAAAAGAAATACTAAACAACAACAGTCAAAGTAAATAAAATCGGAGAACAATCCGATATTAAGTCTGTTTACACAAGTTCTCAAAGACAGGAAATAAAGAGTTTAAATTAAAAGGAATTAAAGTCTATTTGCCATAATACTGAGCAGGGCGAAGCAATTGTTCAGGAGAAGTTCTCAGCGATCACCTCATCCTCAGGTTCAGGTACTGCTCCGAGTAGTGCCCCTGTTCCGTACACCTCAGGGTAGATCTCGTCTGCTATAACTGGAGAACAAAACTAGTTCCTCAGAGGGACGTAACAAGGTACAGAAGAATACGAGCCATAATACAGTGAATGAACATGCAAGTCAACCAAGATGTTAAACTCAAGAGTAGCATCAGAAATTAATAAGTCTAAGACAGTGGCATGCCGATGTTGCTATCAAACAAATCTGGGTAAATAATTAAACTAGCTAAGTGATCATGCAAGTGAGAGTTATTATTCATACTCAGGCTGAGACTACTACAGGATCAGTGACAAGAAACCATAGTAGTATTTTCTCGAAGGGCCAGTACAGGTGCCAAAGCTCTGTGTCAGAGACTAGGACACTTCCAGATAATAGTATATAATATATATTCAGCCTTGATATGGTAATACTCTCCCCACCCAATGAATCTCATGTCACAGATCTCAATGTTCATGTTACGCAAGATTAAATTAATGCAATCGGTCATGTTCTAAGGAAATAAGCTTAAGTCATGAAATCTATATTTTATACAAACTCCCTTGAATAATCAGAAAAATTCTGTATCATGCCTTGTGTCAGGTGTCCTGGGTTTAATTTACTTGATAGGGCAAGTTCAACAGTCATAGAAATTAAAGCAGAGAATTAAACTGAATCAATAACTGCATTTTATGGCAAGGTACACTTGCCTGGATTTTCAGCTCCAAGTATGGCTCTGGCAATAGCTGGATTTGCAGGGACTGCTCCGGTTGCTGAAACAAACATCACCATCCGGTCCAGAACACATCAATCAGCTAGGAACGCCTGTCCTTGAGTCCAATTTGGAGACAAGGGCAAAAACGTCATTTTTGGGTCAAGGCGGGGTCCAATTGTGGGCCGCTTTGCACCGAAAAACGCGCCAGGGTCAAAGGTCAAAAATAGTTCAACTTAGTGTCAACAGGTCAAGAACGATGATACGAACTCAACGGAACTTCCAGAATTGGATTCCGATTAGCTGTTCTCAAAATCGCCCGTCGGTTGGAGCCTGTGGGGCCCACGACACACGATTTTGTCAACGTTCTCAGAATCGAACCAAACTTGGCTCACAGGACCAGCGTATTGTCACGAGTCCAATAGCGCAAGTTTCGTCTCGATCTGACTTGTGTACACTAAGTTACAGCTAGAAACAGAAAGTACGAATATTGGGCGGTGTCCGCGGATACGCACTGATCTCGGTGTGCACGCACATCCAAATCAGCTTCTGCGAAATCCCGCACGTCCGTATCAACGACGCGCACGTATCTGTGAAGACCGCACGCGACCAAGTCATCCCGTTTGGCGGGGCGTACTCGATGCCGGGGTGAAACATGGTCTAGTTTTTTTCCTGTTTTTGGATCGCGGTGTGCGATCACCACAGGATGCGCTGCCCCGAGCGGTTTATCCGGGCACCGAGAGGGTCATGCAGGCTACGCGATATAATTTACGGAATCGAATTCCGAGCTACGAGCAAGAAGTTATGAATACCTGAACTAGGCTCCAGAAAACCGAATCTTCGTATCCGTTTCGTGTCCTGTGTCCTGGACACTGTGTCCGACACGAGATTTCGAAATTAGGGTTAGGGTTTACTGTCCGTGTCCGAGCGGCTGTGTCCGACTCGTGTCAGGGCTGAGCGAGGCCGGCGAGGGTTCACGGAGGTCCAGGGCGGCCGGACGACGACGTTGCAGCGGCCACGGCGAGGTCTGGAGGCGGAGATGCTTGGGTCGGCCGGAGTTCGAACTCGGGTAGGGTTCTGATGAGGGAGAAAAGAGGAAGGAGGAAGTAGCGGCTGGGCACGGCGGAGCTGCGGGTGAGGAGGTGGCCGGCGCTGGTGGTGCAGGGTGAAGGGAGGCGGAGCAGCCGGTGGTGGAGAGGAAGTCGGGGGAAAGGATGAAGGCGGAGGAGAGAGTTTAAATAACAGCCGGAGAGAGGAATGGGAACGGCGGCGGTTTCAGGGCCGGAGGCGAGCGGTTGCGGGGAGGTCAATCAGCGACGGCGACGTTTACAGAAGCTGGATTGGCGCGGCCGGCCGGCGGCGGAAGACCAAGCGGCTGAACGTTTGGGAGAGGGAAAGCCTAACGGGTTCGCGGGTCACGGGTGGACGGGTCGGGTCTACGGATCCGGCCCGATCCGAAATCAAACAGGCGGGTCGGGTTCGGGTTAATGGGTCGGGTCTGGGTTGGACCCGGATCCGACCCGATAAGGAATTTAGTTTAAATAAAAATCCGGTCCGGTTTAATTTGGTTTGGTTCGGTTCGGTTTATTTTAAAATAAACCCGGTTTATTTGGGTTTAATAATTAAATTAGTATTTAGGGCTTTTAAAATTCATCCGGGGTCCAATAAATTCTCGAAAAATTACCATATGTCTGATTTTCTATTTTACACCATAAATTATTATTTTTATAATAATTTAATAATATTTATTATCATTTAAAAATCCTTTAATAATTAAAATACACGAATTTAATTACAGAAAAATTCAAGATAATTCCAGAAAATTCCAGATAAATTGAAAAAATCCAAATTAAAATTCTGTTTGAAAATCAGGGGGATTACAAGCAGCAGCAGCAGCATTCAGCGACAGCAGCAGCTTCAGCAAAAGCAGCATCAATATTCAGCGACAGCAGCAGCTTCAGCAACATTCAGCGACATCATCAGCAGCAACAACATTAGCAACAGCAGCAGCTACAGCAACAACAGCAGCAGCATTCAGCGACAGCGGCAACAGCAGCATTGGCGACGGCAACAGTAACCACAACAGCAGCAGCAATATTTGCAACAGCAACAGTATTTGCAACAACAGCAGCAGCACTAGCAACGGCCACAGCAGCCATCAGTGACAGTATGCATGTATAGATATACCTATGTATTATTTGTAGCTAGTAGGTATATGTATGGTATTGGTATATATATATATTTCATAGTTGGTATTTATGTATTAGTATATTATATTTTTAGTAGTTGGTTATTAGCATATAGTAAATTTGGGTAGTGAGCTATAAATAAGGGTTTGACAATTACCTTGAGATACCAAGGTAAGTATCAAGGTATTTGAGGATACCCAAGTATTGGGTTTGGGTATCAAGATGAGGTTTAGTGGTGCGATACCGAGTTGGTTCGAAACCAAGGTATCCATTTAGTATTTTTAATTAGGATTTATATATTTAATATTGCTTGAATGTACATATGTGATATTTCTCTCTTTTGTTGCGTATCCTGAGATACGGTATCCTAGTATCCTAAGATTTAGCTTGTTTGACCTAGATTCTTAGTGTATTAACCCAACATCATTGAGATAGACTCATGCAACCTAGAAATACGTAGTTTGACCAAGTTTGACCAATTTGACTTAGAGTTGACCTAGTTTGACTATTTTGACTTAGAAATGGCTTTTTGACCTAGATGTTGACTAATTTAACTTATTTTCTTTCCGAAACCTCGTATCGATATTGTATTCCATATCTAGGTCTTCGAGGCATCGTATCTGACATCTGTGAGACTATTTACCGGACTTCAGGTGAGTACAATCTCTGATAGTTTCTTATTTATGATATCCTCTATATTCATTGTATCTAGTGTAGATATCCTTATTTTTTTGACACGATGGTTACACGGATTGGTATATCCGGATCTCGTCATGAGATGTTATTCCTTGGAATATGGTGTATCTTGTGCAAGCTTTATTTTATTGATTATCTTGTACATGTACAGACACTGATTCTCGAAGAGACTAGCTATCTTCTTGGAGAATCTCGTACCATAGCGTACCATGGTTGGATCTACTATACCAGTCGAGGGTGGAGAGTATTTTAGTGCAGATATGTGATCATACCCTCCTTGTGCATGTCTTATTCCTTGTGAGTGTTGATCATACACTGCACGTATGATTAACCAGGCCATTATACTCATGTGCAAGTTTCCAAGCCGATCACATGTTAAAGCTAGTACTCACACACTTAGTCATTAGTATTCTTACTCATTGACATATTGTTTATTATTGTATTTATTCCAGTATTTCCTTATTGTATATCTCTTGTATCTATTGTTGCATCTTGTATATTCACATCTATTTACTGT
This sequence comes from Iris macrosiphon, assembly GCA_036927795.1. NCBI lineage: Eukaryota > Viridiplantae > Streptophyta > Magnoliopsida > Asparagales > Iridaceae > Iris > Iris macrosiphon. The sequence continues at coordinate 22,345,663 of JAYESA010000018.1, read as the reverse complement.
TACATAGTTTTTATCATTGATTATAACTTCTGTTAGAGATGTGTCACGCCCCAGTCCCAAAATACGTAGGACTAGGAACACGTAAGCATGCCAGCCGTATGGATATGATAATTCCAATATATGGAAACCAAAATCCATACGTACGCTGTAATATGAATATCAATCCACAAGTGGTATAAATCTATCACAAGTCACAGGGTATAATCTAAATCTCATCCACATAAAATTAATATAAATAAATAACCAGTATCTATGAAACTAGATCTCAACATAAGTATCTAAGGATGATAGTTGGATGGAAACAAATCCACTACCAACTCGAATGTAAGAGCAAATACAAAATAAGTACAACACAACAAACACAATATAGGAATACCAGCTAACAATCATGGGCTCGGAGAGAAGACATCCTCGAAACATATGTAACCATCTGAATCTGCGCTCCTGCAAATACTCAAGAACAGATACACCTGGCAGAGGACCTGGTCCTCAGAGGGACGTAACAAGATACAGAAAAGCGAGCCAACTTGAATATAGTAAACATGCATATTATTTGAAAATAAATAAGTACGCTGTACAAGACATCTATATGAATGCAAATGAGGACAACTTTTTAACGTATGGGCAAGGGTAGGCTACTCGATCTACCTCACAACTCACACACACGTCAATGGACATCAGAAATCGATATACCATGGGGGTAGCGACCAGCGAGACTCCAAAAATTGACATACCGCGGGGGTAGCGACCAGCGCGACACACGCCCGTAGTGCGAACTATATACTACAGTTTACCAGAGTGGTTAAAAGCCCATACGTCTAATGATTATTCTCTCATGATACTAGGTGTCAAGTGTGTGTCAACATATCTAATATATATAGTAATGACTGAACGAACTACACATGCAATGAATATAACTGAACGAGACGACACATGCAATGAATAAACAGAAATATAAATAGCATACAAAGTACTGTAAATAATTTGGCAGGATATCTTGCCTGGTCTAAAAAGGATGAAGTCCCAACTCAAGGCGTCGTCCGATCTACCCGTCACATAAATTAAACAAGTTAGGTTACAAAAGTGGGTAAATAGGTTCCTCCATTTAATCTACTTTAATTCTAAATAAAATAACCTAAAATAGTATTTTAATCTTATTATAATCTAATTTTATTGTTAAACCCTAATTTTGTCCAAAGAACTAAATTTTATCAACTCGAGACTCATGGCACGCAAATCGAGGCGATCTGTTGACCGAAAAGTCAACCGACACAAACTCAACTTTCATGCATGATTTCCTGTAGATTTTAGCATCAAAAATATGCTAAAATTTATGGCTCGTCCGAATTCAAATTCGTTTGGGAATTATGGCACATACAAATTTTGTATTGTACACCGATGGTTAAATTCTAACCTAGAAGTTCTACAAAATTAACAGTATATAAATACTTCGAATTAAATTATGAAAAAAAATATATGTCGATGATCTCGACATTATCTTTCCAAAACTTTAAACTGTTCGTGATTCTGATTCCGGGTTCTCCCAAAATTGCCAAAACATCGAAACACGTCTATTTTCGGACATGATGTGCTCTACGAATTTTCCAGAATTTAATACTAATAATTTCGAAAAATATTTATATAATCAGAAATCTAACCTCAATATCTTTCTAACGCAAAAAATTAGGCCTCGTTTGGAGTCCAGAGCTATGCGCAATGGCTTCTGGAAGATGAAGGAACCCTAGATGGCAATTCTCCAAAATCTCTCTTTCTCTAAATAATGGGATAATTAGGGTTATCATATTATATATATAGAGATATACCTGCGGCTGAATGGATATCTATAGGCTGACATGTGTCAAATCTGATTGGATGGTTTTATTTATATTATTTATTTTTGATTTGCCTTTATCAAAATATTATTTAAGTCGTTTTAAATCTAAATAACTCCAAATAAATATTAAAAATAATCATAAAAATCTGGAAAAATTACAGAAAATATATTTTGAATCCAGAAACTCTAGAAAATACTTGGGATAATTTTATGTTCATAGGTTTTCTACTATAATTAGGAGAAGCTCTAAACATTAGTTTTACCCATATAACTAAAAATAAATACTAAAATTATTCCAAAAATTCTGAAATAATTTCAGAAAATATATAATAATATTATAAACCCTAGAAAATAATTTGGGTCCATTCTATATTCCTGAGATTGCACAATAAATTCTACAAATCCTAAAAATTAGTTATTAGCCTAATTACTCCCAATAAATACTAAAAATACTCAGAAAATTCCCAAACAATTCTAGAAAATATATGTGACTATTTAGAACCTAAAATAAAATTTTGGAATATTTTTAGTTAAGTTTAAACATAAAATAAATTCTTTAAAGTCCTAGAAAATTAGTGTTACTAGTTTTTAATTAACTAAAAATTATGGAAAAATCCCAATAATCTAAAATAGCCTAAAAATAATTCTAAATAAATATTTATATAAGTAAATATACTAAAAAATTTATTTTCTAATTAACTAATAGAATACTCTAAATAAATTCAACATCTATAATAAATATAATAATATAAAATATACACAAAATACCTATTTTGGGTGAGGGAGTTTACAATCTACCCAACTTAAAATAATTTTGTCCTCGAAATTAAAATAAGGCATAATTTGTTAAATCTTTCACATTCGTACATAAGGTACGTCAATCGTAATCTCTTCCAAAAATTTAAATAACAAAATCTATTCAAATCTATCGCGATCATTTCAAGATTAAGATAATCATTGTTCAAATCAAAATTCAACCTATTGTAATCTCTTCTCCCTTTTTTAAATCATCAATATCCAAATTTAAATTGAATCCATATAATATCTTCAAGATTTAAATAACCCATATCAAATTTTATCTCACGATCTCCAACTATCATAATCTCCTCTAGAAGTAATTCGAGTCCAATACTATTCTTATTTTCACTTATAAATTTTTTTTTGTATTCTTCAACTTTTAAAATTCCATTCACATCCTCAATATTTCAAATAGGTAGTCCAACCATCAAATTTTAATTCTTAATTTAAATCATCAAATTGAAAAATAATTTAAATGCAGTCCACCAATGTTCAAGTCTAAAATTATATATTTATTCTTCAAATTCAAATTGATGATTTTACCTTCAATACTCAAAAAATTAAATTATGTACTTAAGGTATAAATATTGGGTCCTCAATATCAAGATTTTTTTAAAATTCATTAATCCTCATCATCTTAGTCATTCTTCTAAAATTCTCAAAATTAAATGGCTTGAACCTCTCCCAATCTAATCTTACTCGATCACAATCTAAAAAAAATTTCTCTCGAGTTGCCAATGCACTGCTACCCAACTTAGAATTTACCCATATATCACAGAAGGCTATATACTTTAAGAAAAATATTTCTTAATTTATTTACTCATGTCATTCAATCCTCAAAACTTCAACGCCGATTATATCATATATGATATATCCTTAATTACGAAAGAATAATCCTCAAGTATGTGATCGGCCTATGGGGTATATCTAGTACTCTCTGTGTATCAAACTTATACCAAGCACGAGGTTTCGTCTTTCCGAAATAAGGGAAAATGGAGATCAATAATAAAGAGTTCAAGGGCGACGTAATAGAATAGAAGTATCGGGATCAAGGCGTTTAAAGACTTCAAATAGAAATTGTCAAAGCAGTTGTGGATTGAAGTCCTATTTTGGTAATGCCTATCCACATGCTCGCATCGGTACAATTATGTAACGGATACGATATACTTAGACATATCTAGAGGACAAGTTTATTCATCTACTAATCACTAGATATCTCAATCCACGTAAAGTAGTTATACGAAGGGCGAACCACGCGCACTATGGTTGATCAGACCGTAGTACACTGATTCTGAAATATATTAATGTATGCATCCACTAATACATATATAGTGAACAAGCTTGATGAAAGAATAAGCTTGCAAAACTAGGCTATAATAGCGGCATAAGTCAAGGTGGTACAACAATTATAGGTACGCTAGATGATGATGAAAGGAGGTACAAGTCAATTCAAGTTCACAAAAATAAAACAAAAAAATAGACTAAGCAATAATAATAAAGACTCTACAAATCTCTATAGTTATTATACAACCTCCTTGTCTATGTCGCTAGTCGACCAAATGGGGGCAAGGACCTCTAAATTCTATTGTCTGAATAAACACTGTCGTCTTATGCTAGCATACAATTAATGTCATTCAGCTACACTTCAATAATAGGGCAAAAGACTATGTGATACTAGGTTGTGAGGTATGCTACCCAACTTATAATAATTAACTAATACTGTAATTGCCTTAAGGATACCGTAGAACTCCTGTTAAGGTCTACGGGAAGGGGTCTTGGTATTTATTAGGGTATCCTCTTTCATTACATAGGTCATGGTCGTCCTAAGTCTTAATCATAGCGCTCATGGAGCAAGTGTCAATAGTAAGGATAGAAGAGTTACTGGCCGTCAAGGGAAAAGGATCTAACTCGTATCGAGGTGGGGGTACATGTTACGCAATTTAAAACTAAGGGATAAGTGCCAGGTCTCAATCTACAAGAATAGCTTAAACCATCAAGTTCTAACTACTAAGCACACAATTTCAAAATTCAAGAGTAACCACCAAAATCCTAGCAAGCTATATATATCCTAACATAGAATAAATTTACTTGGTCTATAATCAGCAGTGTCAGATGGCACGAGTTGAAAGATGAAGAATAGAGGAACAAAATTTGGTCGTCGCACAATTAGCGAACGCTAAGGTCGCAGAGGAACAATATATGAAATTAAAATAGGGGGCTCTATACAGCATCGTAGTTTTCTAAGGAAAAGTGGTATGCTAGTTGCTATGTTCGAGGTATGATCAAGAGAAACGTTATATTCATTGCTCTTGGCTTCCTAAGGTACTGTCTGCTACTAATGAGACAATGATCTAAGTTTATAGTTCTAATATTATCTCACCATAAGTGTTAGGTCCAGCCCTTATATTTAACCCTGGATTTCTATTGGTTCCTCAATATAGGGTCAAACACTATGGTCAAACTTCTAACTAACTCTAGTTGTGTCTATACTACTCTCAAGTCTTCATATTACATCAAGGGATAATGGTAAACCAATTCTAGAGATAAGGAATTCTAGGGTTCACTAGATATTCTAAACTTAGTGGTGTGTCTATATTCTCGTTGTATTCTTAATAGGTGTGCTACCATAATTATCATCCTAATAACAGGGGTTCCTATATTCTAGCAGAAGGCTATACTCAAAGAACTATAGGGAAGTACAGGAATCAAGCAGGATGCAATTATTCAGATAGAACAGATAGGAGGAAGATGAATAATAGTCAATTGTGGATGAGATCCTATACTATATTCCTAGGTGCAGGTTTGTTCGGTACAATAACGTAACCAAAATAATATGCTCTCGACCTGCATAGGCCATCACAAAAATATGTCACGCCCCAGTCCCAAAATACGTAGGACTAGGAACACGTAAGCATGCCAGCCGTATGGATATGACAACTCCAATATATGAAAATCAAAATCCACACGTACGTTGTAATATGAATATCAATCCACAAGTGGTATAAATCTATCATAAGTCACAGGGTATAATCTAAATCTCATCCACATAAAATTAATATAAATAAATAACCAGTATCTATGAAACTAGATCTCAACATAAGTATCTAAGGATGATAGTTGGATGGAAACAAATCCACTACCAACTTGAATATAAGAGCAAATACAAAATAAGTACAACACAACAAACACAATATAGGAATACCAGCTAACAATCATGGGCTCGGAGAGAAGACATCCTCGAAACATACGTAACCATCTGAATCTGCGCTCATACAAATACTCAAGAACAGATACACCTGGCAGAGGATCTGGTCCTCAGAGGGACGTAACAAGATACAGAAAAACGAGCAAACTTGAATACAGTAAATATGCATATTATTTGAAAATAAATAAGTACGTTGTACAAGACATCTATATGAATGCAAATGAGGACAATTTTTCGACGTATGAGCAAGGGTAGGCTACTCGATCTACCTCATAACTCACACACACGTCAATGGACATCAGAAATCGACATACCGCGGGGGTAGCGACCAGCGAGACTCTAAAAATTGACATACCACGGGGGTAACGACCAGCGCGACACACGCCCGTAGTGTGAACTATATACTACGGTTTACCAGAGTGGTTAAAATCCCATATGCCTAATGATTTTTCTCTCATGATACTAGGTGTCAAGTGTGTGTCAACATATCTAATATATATAGTAATGACTGAACGAACTACACATGCAATGAATATAACTGAACGAGACGACACATGCAATGAATAAACAGAAATATAAATAGCATGCAAAGTACTATAAACAATTTGGTAGGGTATCTTGCCTGGTCTGAAAAGGATGAAGTCCCAACTCAAGGCGTCGTCCGATCTACCCGTCACATAAATTAAACAAGTTAGGTTACAAAAGTGGGTAAATAGGTTCCTCCATTTAATCTATTTTAATTCTGAATAAAATAACCTAAAATAGTATTTTAATCTTATTATAATTTAATTTTATTGTTAAACCCTAATTTTGTCCAAAGAACTAAATTTTATCAACTCGAGACTCATGGCACGCAAATCGAGGCGATCTGTTGACCGAAAAGTCAACCGACACAAACTCAACTTTCATGCATGATTTCCTGTAGATTTCAGCGTCAAAAATATTTTGGAATTTACGGCTCGTCAGAATTCAAATTCGTTTGGGAATTATGGCACATATAAATTTTGTATTGTGCACCGATGGTTAAATTCTAACCTAGAAGTTCTACAGAATTAACAGTATATAAATACTTTGAAATAAATTCTATGAAAAATATATGTCTATGATCTCGACATTAGCTTTCCAAAACTTTAAACGGTTCATGATTCTGATTCCGGGTTCTCCCAAAATTGTAAAAACATTGAAATACGTCTATTTTTGGACATATTGTGCTCTACGAATTTTTCAGAATTTAATACTAATAATTTTGAAAAACAATTTATATAATCAGAAAGATAACCTCAATATCTTTCTAACGCAAGAAACTATGCCTCGTTTGGAGTCCGGAGCTATGTGCAATGGCTTCTGGAAGATGAAGGAACCCTAGATGGCAATTCTCCAAAATCTCTCTCTCTCTAAATAATGGGATAATTAGGGTTATCATATTATATATATATAGAGATGTACCTGCGGCTGAATGGATATCTATAGGCTAACACGTGTCAGAATCTGATTGGATGATTTTATTTATCTTATTTATTTTTGATTTGCCTTTATCAAAACATTATTTAAGTCGTTTTAAATCTAAATAACTCCAAATAAATATTAAAAATAATCATAAAAATCTGAAAAAATTACAAAAAATATATTTTGAATCCAGAAACCCTAGAAAAATACTTATGATAATTTTATGTTCATAGGTTTTTACTATAATTAGGAGAAGCTTTAAACATTAGTTTTACCCATATAACTAAAAATAAATACTAAAATTATTCCAAAAATTCTGAAATAATTCAAGAAAATATATAATAATATTATAAACCCTAGAAAATAACGTGGGTCCATTCTATATTTCTGAGATTGCACAATAAATTCTACAAGTCCTAAAAATTAGTTATTAGCCTAATTACTCCCAATAAATACTAAAATACTCAGAAAATTTCCAAACAATTCTAAAAAATATATGTGACTATTTAGAACCTAAAATAAAATTTTGGGATATTTTTAGTTAAGTTTAAACATAAAATAAATTCTTCAAAATCCTAGAAAATTAGTGTTACTAGTTTTTAATTAACTAAAAATTATGAAAAATCCAAATAATCTAAAATAGCCTAAAAATAATTCTAAATAAATATTTATATAAGTAAATATACTAAAAAATTTATTTTTTAATTAACTAATAGAATACTCTAAATAAATTCAACATCTATAATAAATATAATAATATAAAATATACACAAAATATATATTTTGGGTGAGGGAGTTTACAAGATGTAATCTGCTCCTTTCCTGACTGGATATATTTTTTCCAGATGACACTGAGGAGTGGTACCCTACACATTATGGACCTCAGGATGTTATGGGCCTAGAGTCAGAGATCCTGGCTCAGGAGGGACTTATCTTGACTGAGACAGGTGACCCGGGACTTGTAGCTTCTTAGTATTCTTTGTACTGGATTTGTCGCCAGCTTATTTGTTTAGCATTTCTTCAGACTCAGTGATGTTATTATTTGACTCATGAGTGGTATGTGACTAATCTATTCTTTATCATATTCGTGCGCATTTCCATCTTAGATCTGTTATTGAGTATATTGATATTGTTGGTGGCTTATTATATTGTTAGATAGATTAACCAAACAGCATTCTACCGTCGATTCTGCGGCGTAGGCTGGGCGTTGTTTCCGACTTGTACCCTTACATCGGGTGCGGGTCGTGACAAGTCCGGACACAAAATTCATAGTAATGTGTTCCCACTTCCACTCTGGAATGGGTAATAGCTTAAGTAAACCACCTGGCCTCTGTCTCTCGGCTTTTACCTGCTGGCACACTAAGCATCTGGATACAAACTATGCCACATCCCTCTTTATGCCATACCACCACACACTCTCTCGCATATCCAGATACATCTTGTTGGCACCTAGATGCATGGAATACTGAGATAGATAGGCTTCTTGTAATACCTCCTTATGCAGCCCCCCATTAGGTACACACAATCTAGTACCATGCAGCAAAGAACCATCCTCAGCAATGGTAAAATTATCCTCCAGTCTTGCTCTCACCAGAGCTCTGATGCTCCTTAGAGAGACATCCTCATACTGGGTTGCCTTGATCTTGTCCATCAACTCTGAGTGTATTTGCAACCCCACATCTATATTGCAATCCCAGGAACTATCACCTCAATGCCCAAGCTCTTCAGATCCTCCAACAATCCAACAAATACTGGTCATGCGTCAAAAATATAGCTACCGGATACCTGCTCAAGGCATCGGCAACTACATTGGCCTTCCTTGGATAATACTGTAATGATATATCAAAATCCTTCATTAGTTTCAGCCACCGACGATGCCTCATGTTCAGCTCCTTCTGAGTGAAAATGTACTTCAAGCTCTTGTGGTCTGTGAAGATCTCCACACGCTCTTCGTACAGATAGTGTTTTTAAAACTTCAAAGCAAAGATGATTGCTGCCAACTCTAAGTTGTGGGTAGGATAATTCTTCTTATGATAATGTAGTTGCCTGGATTCATAAGCAATCACCTTTCCATTCTACTGAAGAACACAACCCAGAACTTTTTTCGATGAATCACTATAGATAGTGAAACCTACAAACCCTGATGGCAACGTCAAAATAGGAGCAGACGTCGACCTTGTCTTCAATTCCTAAAATTCTTGCTAATCCTAACAGTTATTCAATAAGACTAACACTTTCCATGTATCAGATAGGTAATGCAACAAGGGGTGTTAGTGGTAGTGGCTTAGTATTAATTAATAGTTAGTATGATATAATGATAGTTAGTATATCAGTTAGCTTGGTTAGTTTGGTACAATAATATATATAGCAGTTAGTATTTTAGCCAAGGTATTAGCTAGTGGTGGCCCATGCAGGTCTTCAAGAGATCGTAAGTAGTGTGATATCGTAGTAGTACTCTAAGTATGAGATACTGCTACGAGCCTACTTTAGGATATAGGATATAGGCTAAGAGTATACTCAATCACAACTAGGAAATATTTCTAAATATCTATTTTGCTATCCTTATCTATTTGAATGCTTGCTTTATTTTGAATAATTATTTCCTTCTTTAATGATACCGTACCTTACTTAGTATTGATTCCTTTATTTCAATCTATCTTTAGGATGCCGCCGAAGACGTGTTCCCAACGCTCAGGCGCAGTGTCAGCGAGGTCGGTCACTTCATCGTCTCTGAGGGGAGCACCAGCAGACACTGTTCCAGCAGCTTCAGTACAGAGGTTCGCTTCACCTGTCCAGGTGGGCATTTTCGTAACAACTTTCGGGGGTGCTCTACCTCCAGTACAGAGGACAGTGTCGACAGTCTCGGAGGAGCTTCCACCTCCACCACCCGAAGTTGATCAGACGCAGGTGTTTACGCTCTTTCAGCAAATGATAGAGGCCCAACGGCGTCAGTCAGAGGTTATGAGGCAGGGCATTGAGAATACCCACCAGCTAGCACTCGTCGTAGTCGAGAGGGTTGCCTTGGTCCAGCCACAGGTAGCTCCATCTCAGTTCACCCCGCAGCAGCTGAGGCCGGAGACTATCATAGAATTCAAGAGGATGGGGCCGAAGGACTTTAAAGGCACTAAGGGGATTATTTATGCTGATGATTGGATAGAATATATTGAGAGAAACCTGCGGCTGGCGTATATTCCAGAGAGGTTGCAGGTAGAGGCCGCATGAAGCATGATATTTGACATCGCATTGACTTGGTTCAGGACGGACCCCAGGATCTCAGCGTCGAAACTTACTTGGGAAGCTTTTATGGAGCATTTCAAGGAAAAATTCTTTTCAGATATGCCTCTGACATCTCTAAAGAGCCAGTTTTAGTACCTCATCCAGGGAGGTATGACGGTGGATGAGTATGCAGCGGAGTACTACAGATTGGGTCACTTCATGGAGGGGCAGAATCCCCGAAGAAAGGCCCAAAAGTTCAGAAAAGGTCTGAGCAAGGAGATTAAATCTTATACTAATGGACACCGTACCACTATATTTGAGGAGATTCTAGTGGAGGCACAGCAGGAAGAGGATGATTTGGAGCTCGGCTCCAAGAGGATGAGAGATCATTATGGGGATAGTAGTAGTGCGGCCCAGCAAAGCGGCCTCACTTTCATCAACAACAACAGAGGCACTTTCAGCAGCAGCCGAGACAGAGTTTCAGGCACCATTCGGGGTACCGGTACAGTAGGCACATCAGGCCCCGAGACCAGCCCAGTGTGCCCCATAGTGCACTCATTGTGGAAAGATAGGACATACACAGGAAGTCTGTAGGAAGAGGCTTGGGGTGCGTCTCTATTGTGGGGAGGCAGGCCACCAGTTGTGAGATTGTGTTCTAGCTTCCATTCTAGCAGGTCAGAGCAGAGGCCAAGCACATAGAGCACCCGCGAGACCACTAATAGGATAGCAGAAGGAACCTCCGTTATCACTACTGCTGTAGTGGTTCGCTCAATACCAGCATCAGAGAGGTGCTCAACGTCAGGGACGAGCTTTCGCCATGACGGTCGAGGAGAAGGATCCAGTCGGTGATGTCATCTCAGGTTCAGTCTATCTTGATTCTTTTTCAGCTCATGCTTTATTTGATTCCGATGCTTCGTCTAGCTTTGTATATGTATCTTTTGCTTTGAAGCATCATATTGAGGCTGAACCATTGGCGAGGACTTACAAGATCACGACCGGGGGTAGCATTATCTTGGTCAGTGATGTTTGCAAGGATCGGAGAGTTTCTCTGGGAGGTCGAGAGTTGAGCGCGTGTTTACTCGTAATGCCACTTTCGAGTTACGATATAGTACTCGGGATGGATTGGTTGAGTAGGCACCATACTAGTATCGATTATCGTGAAGGTAGAGTTTTATTTCAGACGCCAGGAGAGCCAGAGTTTGAGTTTGCCAGAGGAGCAATGGGGCAGAGCGAGGGAGTCTTTTTTGGAGCTTCGGTGGAAGAGCAGGAGCCGCCACATCCATTGATTATAGAATTTATCGATGTCTTTTCGGAGGAATTGTCGGGTTTACTGCCAGACCGGATATTGATTTCTCTATAGAGTTTGTGCCAGGTGCAGAGCCGATATCACAACACATCTATAGGGTCAACAATAGTGAATTGGCAGAATTTAAGAAGCAGGTGGATGAGTTATAGGACAAAGGCTTCATGAGATCCAGTTCATCATCGTGGGGTGCTCCGGTATTGTTTGTACCAAAGAAGGATGGGTCGGTACATATGTGTATTGACTACAGGGCTCTCAATAACCTCACTATCAAGAACAAATACACATTGCCGTAAATAGATAATCTATTTGATCAGTTGAACGGGACAAAAGTATTCTCAAAGATAGACTTGAGGTCAGGGTACCATCAGTTGAAAGTGAAGAAGGAAGAAATTCCGAAGACAGCTTTCAGGACTCGGTATGGGCAGTTTGAGTTCTTGGTGATGTCGTTTGGGTTGACCAATGCCCCGACGATATTCATGAATCTGATGAATAAGGTATTTCATCAGTACCTTGATCAGTTTATGGTGGTATTCAATGATGATATATTAATTTATTCAAAGATCCCGGAGGAGCATGAGAAGCACCTGATGATAGTTCTGGAGACCCTCAGAAAGGAGAAGCTGTATAGAAAGATTTTGAAGTGTGAGTTCTTCCTTGATAAGGTTAAATTCTTTGGAAATATGATTACAGGAGACAGAATCTCAGTAGACACGAAGAAGATATCAGCAGTTGAGTTGTGGTCTACCCTGAGTTCAGTGACGGAGATCAGGAGCTTTCGTAGATTGGCAGGCTATTACCGAAGATTTGTTCATAATTTTCCAGGATTGCGAAGCCGATGACTAGGCTAACCAGGAAGGACGTAGAGTTCGTCTGGACAGAGGAGTGTCAGGCCATATTTGAGGAGCTGAAGAAGAGGTTGACTACGGCTCCAGTAATGACGTTGCCATTAGGGACATGAGAATTTTCCATATATAGTGATGCTTCGGGTAAGGGTTTGGGATATGTGTTGCAGTAGAATGGGAAGGTGATTGCCTATGCTTCCAGGCAATTACATTCGCATGAGAAGAATTATCCTAGACATGATTTGGAGTTGGCAGTAGTCATCTTTAATCTAAAGTTGTGAAAATACTACTTGTACGAAGAGCATGTGGAGATCTTTACAGACCACAAGAGTTTGAAGTATGTATTTACGTAGAAAGAGCTCAACATGAGGTAGCGACGATGGTTGGAGTTGATGAAGGATTTTAATATCTCGTTGTAGTATCATCCAGGGAAGGCCAACATAGTCGTTGGTGCCTTGAGTAGGTATCCAGTGGCTATGTACTTGACGAGAGACAGGCGCTTATTGGCAGATCTTGACAGTTTGGGTATAGAGGTGCTAGTTTCTAGAGTCGCGACACAGATATGGGAACTTCTGGTACAGTCAGAGTTGATGGACCAGATTAGAGCTACATAATTTGAGGATGAGTCTTTGAGGAGCATCAGAGCGCAGGATCAGATGGGATTGGTGGAGGACTTTAATATTGCAGAGGATGGATCATTGCGGTATGGTACCCGATTATGTGTGTCGAGTGGAGCTTTGCACGAGGATGTTCTTCAGGAGGCACATCGATCTCAGTACTCTATGTATCCAGGTGCCAATAATATGTGTAGAGACATTAGAGAGCATATTTGGTGGTATGGTATGCAGCGGGAGGTGGCGAGCTTCGTATCTAGATGTCTGGTATGCCAGCAGGTAAAGACGGAGAGACAGAGGCCAAGTGGATTGCTTCAGCCTTTACCCATTCCATAGTGGTAGTGGCATCATGTGACGATAGATTTTGTATCAGGGCTTCCACATTCTCCAGAAGATAAAGAAGCAATTTGGGTCATCGTTGACAGGTTGACCAAATCGGCCTACTTATTGCCATTCAAAGTAGGGACGTCTACGGAGAAGCTCGTGGAGATATATGTGCGACAAATAGTCAAATTGTATGGAGTTCCTATGAGCATAGTCTTGGATCGGGATAGTCACTTCTTATCCCACTTCTGGAGGAGTTTGCAGGCTAGCTTGGGCACCCAGCTCAAGTTCAGTACCGTATATCACCCCCAAACATACGGGAAGTCAGAGAGGACTATCCAGACTCTCGAGGATATGCTACACACTTGTGTATTAGACTTTGGAGGCTCTTGGGAGGACCACCTTCACCTGGTAGAGTTTGCTTATAATAACAGCTACCAGGTCAGTATCGAGATGTCACCATTTGAGGTATTGTATGGATGGAGATGTCATACTCTGTTATCATTGGATGATGTTGGTGAGAGAGCCTTATTGGGACCGAAGTTGGTCGTGGATGCAGCTGAGAAGGTTAAGCTTATCAGGGATAGACTTCGGGTGGCGCAGGACAGACAGCGGCATTGGGCCAATAGCCACCGGAGACCATTGGAGTTTGAGATATAGGTTTTATTTATATTGCTTGTGATTGCTTTATTTTGGTTGGAATGCTAAGGCTATATTTTGTGTTAGGTTGGCGATCTAGTGTTCTTGAGAATTTCTCCGACACTGGGCACGATTCGCTTTGGTGGAGGCGGGAAGCTTAGTCCACGGTACATCGGACCCTTCACTGTTCATGAAAGGGTCGGTGCGGTGGCCTACAGACTAGACTTGCCGCATGTACTAGAGGGAATGCTCAACGTGTTCCACGTATCACAGCTGAGATGGTACGTGATAGATCCCGGCCATGTATTGGATCACTCGAAAATCTAGGTGGGACCGACTCTCAGTTATCCAGAGATGTTAGTAGAGATTTTGGATGGCAGGGAGAAGGTGCTGCAGAACCAGACGATTCTCTTGGTATATGTTGCGTGAAGGTATCACTCTCCAGGGGAGTCTACCTGGGAGAGGAAAGCCGAGATGAGAGAGTGATACCCTTATCTTTTTGAGCCGTGAGGTATGATTCTTTCTTGCTTGCTGTAATTGCTCGTCGTAGTTAGTTTCTTCCTTAAATTTTGAGGACAAATTTTTTTGAGGAGGTAGACTTGTCACTACCATATTTCTAGATGAGAAAATATGCATATAAATTTTTTTTGTGATTAATAATTATTTCTATTGTGCTAATAATTAATATTTGCGGTTGTGCTATTATTCATTAATTAGTGGACTAGCCTATTAGTTAGACTTGACACTTGTGAACCTAATTAGACTTATCATGACAATGATTGAGCCAACATTGGACTGGTCCCAAGTTAGATCCATTTCCATAGTTAATTAGAAGGATTAGAACTAATTTGCATTAGTTTAGAGCTTTCCAAAATAACCCTTCCTTAATCATAATCATAATTGGATGGAGAGAGGCAACTTGGACAATTTTATGTGACTTGGAGAAGGAGAATAGGGCCGACCACTATGGAGAGGGTCTCATCTCTCTCTCTCTCTCTCTCTCTCTCTCTCTCTTCCTTCATTTTCATTCATTTAGATCTCAAATTCTAGATTTCCAATTTTTTTTACTTTTCCTCCATCAATTTCTTTCTCAATCCCTTCACATTCTCTCTCATTTTCATTCCTCAAGGAGATTTGGATCTTGGAGAAGCAAGGAGCACAATGAGGAGGAGCATTGGTGGAGAGATCGTGTCCAGATCATGTCTACTTGAATTTTTATTGGAAATCCATCCCCCAATTGGTAAATTTTGAATTTCTCCTCATTGTAGATTCTTAATCATGCATAGGACTACCAATAGGAACAAGTTCTAGGCTTTTTGGTTGTGTATTATGATTTCTACATTATGATTTGTGTCTAAATAGGAGAAATTACGAGATTGACACATCAATCGTGTGTTATGAGACCAATTAGATCTAATTAGACTTAGATCGGGATTATGGGACTAAGTACGTGTCCATAATTGGACATGAGTATGTCGTATCGTGATACGGTACGATACCGTATGATACGGAGGCCATTTTGTATATTTTGAACAATTCTCTATAATTCCTATTGTTATAATAGTTATTAATATTTATAATTGGTATGTGAAGTATTCTATATGGATAATTAGTGAATTTGGACACATTAATTAGATATGTATCATGGTATTCTAGCTATGCATGCTTAGTGTTTGGTATAATGACACTCTACATGTGTGTGTATATGTGTTGATGTTGATTCATGGGAATAGTATAAGGTAATGTAGTGATGGAGTGAATTAGTGAGGATGGTGAGATATGTGTCTCAGTTGTGGGCTAAGTGTGTGTGTTTGGAGTATTTTCTGTAGGTGGTTGCATTGAACTGCGATTAGCTCTAAGTATGGCAATACACAGAGGAAAGGGGGGCTCAGGTTAGAGAGCAATGAGGCAGTTGAGCCAGTACCCGTAGAGCCTCTTGAGATAGTACCACCAGCTGGAGATACTTAGACTTTTCAATATGAGTTATATTAGATTTTAGTAGAATTCATAGCATGTATTATTATTTTGAGGCTTATGTTGTGATTAGACTTGTATTGAGACTCTTGTATTTCTTCTTCTAATCCATATCGTGTCATTCTTCCTCTAGTTTGTTATTGTGATTGAGTATTATTTACCATTACCATATTATCATATTGTCCTCCATTTAGAGTTGAGATAGCATGACAGGTACCTTATATATATATATATATATATATATATATATATATATATATATATATATATATATATATATATATATATATATATTGTGTGAGATGTATAGATAGTTATGTTGACCCGGACAACGTTCTACCACCGATACAGCGGCGTAGGCTGGGCGTTGTTCACCTCTTGTGCCCTTATTCCGGGTGTGGGTCGTGACAATTCCTCAAAAGCAGCCTGACACTCCTCGGTCCAAACAAACTCTGCGTCCTTCCTTGTGAGTTTGGTCATTGGCTCAGCAATCGTCGAAAAATCTTGTATAAACTTCCTGTAGTAGCCCGCTAGACCCAAGAAACTTCTGATCTTGTCATGCCCAGTCCCAAAATACACGGGACCAGGCCACATGGCAATTCCAGCTAATACGACTCCGTGGGATTACCCAATTTAATGGACCCGATGAAGCGTACTATGTTGTCCTAAAATACTAACAAGTCTAATATACTAACATACATCAGGTAATGTCTAATCTCATCCACAAATATAAATAAGGAGTACTAAAATAAATACTGAAAAAATAAGTGCGGAGTCTGAAATGTCATAGTACAATCCAGATATGTCTGATGGGAACAAATCTACTACAATGATGAAATAAGAGTACTGAAAAACAGGTAAGAGAATGCGACTAGAGCATCAACTAACTAGATAAAGATGCTCCAACCCTAGACGGAAGGCCTACCAGTGCTCAAGGAAACTCTGATGGTAGCACCTCAAGCTCCTCCTCGGACGCGAACCTCGTCTCCTGTCCGGGCCCGTACACGGTAGGATAGTAAGCCTCGTCCAAATCTGGAAGGGAACCAGGTCCTCAAAGGGACGTAACAAGATACAAAAATGCATGCCATATATAAATACTGAATAAAATAAAGGGGGTGTGCTAACCATCTAAGTGAATGCAATATGAGTACAATCTTGGTATGTATGGATAGGTGTAGGCATAACGTCCGTACTCCGAAGAGCGTAGTATATATACATGTAATGTCCATCATTCCGAAGAACGTGGAATCTGCATAGTATAAGGTCCATATCGTTCCGTAGAACATGGAATCTGAATAGTATAACGTCCATATCGTTCTGTAGAATATGGAATCTGAATAGTATAACATCCATATCATTCCGTAGAACGTAGAATCTGAATAAAGGGGTCATCAGTCCTTGTAGCTCCGACGGATACTACGGGTACTAATGTGTGTGTCCCATACGCCTACCAGCTGTCCTCCCCGCCCAATGCAGATATACAAGTCAAATACACGACGTGCATACCACGTAACTACATGCCAAGTCTCAAGTAATTAGATAACCCTGCTTACGCACTAACCGTGATGCATGTTACACGCACCGATAGCTAGTCGAGTACGCGAACCCGCATCCCAACATGAGTTTGTCATCGTGATACGTATAAAAGTGTCAGGGTCTAGGAAGATATCAGAATATCCTTATAATGGTAGGTGAGTTTGCTAGTGACTAAGTCAATTACACTACTCATCGACTGCACCCGAGTCATTCTCGAACGCGTACAGTTATATGTAATATTGCAACAAGGTATTATACAACAGTTTATAATTTAAATTAAACAGTAAATCAAGCAAGGTATACTTGCCTGGGTCCTCAAGCTGCGAGTACCAAAATCCTGCTCCCGAAGTCTCGCCTGAACGGTCCAGCGACCCTATACATATAATATAATATAATATAATATAATAATCAGTCATTACAATAGTACACACAGGAACACAACTATGCTGCACTTAGGAACTAACTCAGGGGGGTCACGATTGGTCAACTAGCAGGGTCGCGTGTACACACGGCTAAGACGTACATGTGTCATATCCTCAATTATCGTGTACAGCAAGACAACAAATTATCAAAATACGTTACGAAACCAATAATGTATAACACAAAAATACAAGTCCTAGCTAACATGTTAGTGTGCACAAGGCCAGTTGTCTAAACCTTTAGGTCAACATAAGTGTTCATATTAAATAACCATATTTTTCTATGAGGTAATCACTAACACTAATTTTATTCTAACACATGTACACAATACACAAGGGTTCACAACTACACATATAAAAAGGAAGGGTAAATGTATACCTAGTCATGATCGTGTCCGGGGGGGGTATCCGCGGCACGAGGGGGCCAGTCTCTGGCGGTGCACAGTAGCAGTGGCAGCTACAGTGGCAGCAGGGTGGTGCTCCGGCCACAACAGCACGTAGCAGCAGTAGCTCCGGCAATGGCAGCAGCTTGCAGCGGCAGCGGCGGTGTCTGGGTCGGCGGTGGCGGGTTAGTAACGGTAGGGGGATGACCGTGGGAGGACGGCAGCTAGGGTGGTGGTGGTCTCCGGCAAAGGTCGGGCTGTAGAGATGGATGGGTGCGGGTGATGGTGATGATGGTGTTGGTGATGGTGATATTGGTGACGGGGACGACGGTGCTAAGGTGGTGGCGGTGGTTGCTGATGGTGGTGGAGGCGGTGAGGTGGGGATAACGATGGTGGAGATGTTGGGGTCGAGGTGGGTGGCTGTGGTGGCGATGAACGGAGGGGGAGTCGGGTGAAAGGGTGTTGCGTGTTGTGCTGGTGATGGTGTTGTTGATGTTGGTCGTACCGATGATGTCGGTAGTGATGGTGACGACGGTGGCGGTGGAGATGGTGATAATGGTGGTAGTGGAGATGGTGATGAAGGTGGCCGTAGAGGTGGTTGGCTGTGGTGGCGGTGGGGATGACTGGGGAAGGAGGAGTCGGGTTGAGGGTGGTGCGGTTTGGTGAAGAAATCGGGTTGAGGGGATGACGGTGGTTGAGGGAGGCATAGACGACTGGTGGTGGAGATGGTGATGATGGTGGTGGTGGAGATGGTGATGACGGTGGTCGTGGAGGTGGTTGGTTGTGGTGGCATTAGGGATAACTGGGGAAGGAGGAGTCGGGTTGAGGGTGGTGCGGTTTGGTGAAGAAGTCGGGTTGAGGGGATAACGGTGGTTGAGGGAGGCGGAGACGGCTGGCGGTGGTGCTGTGGCGGTGGGTTAATGTCGAGGGGGGACATACGGAGAAGGAAGGTCGGGGCTGAGATGGCGGGGCTGTGCTGGAGGTGGTCGGGTGAATGGGGAGGTGACCAGGTTGTTGGTGAAGGTGTATAAGTAGGTTTAGGGTTTTGTTAGGGATGGTGGTGTGGGTTTTTGGAGAGAGCGTGTAGGTATATATATAGGAGAGAGAGAGGGGGGCTCTCTTGGGATTAGGGCCGGCTGTGGGTATTTTTCTAGGGTTAAGGGAAGCCTCCACATGATGAATAAGTGGCTAGGATGATGGGGATTTGAAATGGAGGGTGGAGATGTAAGGGGATAGAGTTGTATGAAGTACAATAAATGGGAGGGAAATTTTGGGTGGACTGGTCAAAGATGAGAGAGGGGTTTCTTCATGCGTTGGGTCCAATGGGAGGTGGACACCTCACTGAACTTTTGCATAAAAGTCCCTTAACAATTGGGAAATTGCACAATTAATAGAATTTGGGATTGGATGAGGCAAAAAACCATGTTTGGTGTGATGTAGTAGACTAAAATGGTGTGTGATATTTAGTATGAACCATGAGGGTGTGAGTGGGGGTTTGGATTGGAGTTGGGTCTAGTTTTGGGTGAGGTTGGGTCCTTACACCAATTTAATTAAAATTAGTATAAGTGGTGCTCTTTAATTAATTGAAAATACATAGGGTTAAAATTGGGTGGGACACAAGTGTCATAGACGTAGTAGACTCAGAAGAGAATATTATCATAATTTGGGTTGCACAAAATGGGTCGAGGTTGCATCTCCAATTTCGATTGGAACGGACAAAGATGCAAAGTTAGATTTATTTGAATTTAAAAATAGACGTTTATAACGAACATTGTGTGACTAAAATGAAGCACAAGAGAGGGTATTTATGAGTTACACAAGGGTTAGAATGGAAGGTTGGCACGTCTAAGAAAAGTGTGTAAAATTTGTTTGAAGGTAAATGCTAGTGTAGCGCTCCAAATATCGAAGCAACGGTAAGGTGCACTAAGTGATACAAATATTGCACAATAAATCTAAAATACTGTGTTCTAATTCTAATTAGCTTCAAACTAACCCTAGTCTCTCTATCTAAACTAAGTAGACCTAAAATTTGGTCGAGGGGGTTTACAGATCTCTTCTACTGAACTCGGGGTCTTCCAAGACTCCACTATTGTGATCTTATTCGGGTCTACTGAAATCACATCACCAGTGACAACATGCCCTAAGAACTCTACCCCGTCACGCCCCGGTCCCGAAGAATCAAAAGTAGCCACGGACGTGATATCGTACAAGCCTAGATTTCACTTGTTCAAGGCAAGAAGATAGACAAGGCATGTTATATCTCAGAAACAACGATATCACAGCAAAATTAAGCAGACAAATTGAAGTCACAATGAATATAATGAAAATCTTTTCTTTATTGAACATGATAATTGAGTACATGGCTTACAAAAGATTTATAAAGTTCTCAATACAACTGATACTTGGCCAATTGGCTTATATTAATATTTATCATCTTAGCTTACACTCTCATTGATACAACTGAATTCTACTGTTCCATACATTATTCCCTTTATAACAGAAGATGCCTCCATTGAAATAAGAGCTTCTGCGTGCCCCCAACAATGCTTCGATGCCTCAGAACCGTTCTAGCCACTTCCCCAATAATGAGTACCTGGGGATATCCACAAACGTAGGTCAGTACATATCGCGTACTAGTGAGCAGAAATTAGCCCACTCATCTAAACCGATACTACATATTCATGTGAAGAGCATTCATATTAACTTAGTGATCTTTCTATTAAGAACTATGTTCATTTCAATGATCAGAGCATTCAGCAGCATAATGAAACATACTTTGGAAATAGTAAGATAGATTGAATATATGTGAAATATGTACATATCGTCTAACGACGATTCTTACCAACAGCCCACTCGTCATATCTCTGCAAAACAAGGATTAGCCACAACATAATTAATACGAATCATTCTTAACCGTGAGGCCTAACTACATGAAGGTCATTGGTGATATGCTTTTGCACCATGAGGGACATGCCATATAGGACTTCGAAGGGCGTACGAAGCGCCATTCATGAGGTTACGATCCCCAATAAATTTTTCGTTTATACCCAGTGCTACCAAAGCGCTATGCTTCCTCCTAGGCCGAACGATCCTGGTGCCCTGGTGCATCTCGTTCGAGAAAACTAACCAAACCTTGTGCAAAAGTTGTCCTTGACCATGCAATGACTATGCAAATAAAATCAAAGCATAATTGGCATGGTAAATAAATGTAAGTAAAACCTCGCATTATTGATCTTTCTTATTTGGTTCATTCTCATAACGGTTGGTGACCCGTAGGTCCCAACTTATAGACTTTTTCGTGGCCCGATGGTACAAAACCACAGTTATATTCGCATTTGAAGAGTTTCCTTCATAGTTACTGTGCACTGATGCATTTATACCCGTGTCGATGTTCAATGTTCTATTCTTAGTGTTACCAACAGGTGAAGTAAATTGCATAATATTACTTATTTCTTATGTCAGACTTACTTTTATAACATTCTTATATCAATAGTACTAGCAGTTCATTATTCATGTATTTTATTACTTTCAGCATTATTGAACATAAAACATCATTATCATTGTGTAGACTAGAGCAGCATATAGTTATGATATACAACAAAGCAACACTAACATTTATTTTATTAGGGCATGAAGGAGTAGAGGAGAAAGGACAGAACCGCTCACTTATATAAATATTGTTTTTATGCCATGATCCCACATTCGCCTACGATCCCTCAAGAATGATCCGATGCGATACACGATCTTCTAACTTGGCATAATCATACATTCGAATCACGTCGCATAAGATATCCCATCCGGCCAAGTTAAGCAATATAGCATCATCACACCATGCATCTCGATTTTTCGTACCACGCGTATTCCATCGGTCTGATACATCTATAATTTTAGCGTAACGCATTTTCGTGGAGCGGAACATTACATAATATACCACTCAGAAAAAGTTTTATCCCCGAAACTTAAAGAATAACTCAATTCACCATATCACTTAAGTCATCCCACAAAAATGTTCTATACCGGCTATAGCTCAATACCCCATTTCCATCTCTTGTAAATATTACTCATTCATTGATCTCATATACTTATGCATTCCAACCAACTCTTTTCTTCCCAAATAATTTGTTCATGTTTTTCATTCATCGATACTCTCCTGTAACTCCATTTGAATTCCGTTCACAATGTCGCCTGGATCGTACATACATTTCAGGCATCCCCGAAATATAATGCACTCAACCAATGTAAATGGTTAGAGAAACCAAACGGGTATAGCGGTAATTCCATTCTTTATTACTGATCATTTAATACTTTCGGCCAAGATGTTCTTTAACATCAATTTTCCATAACTCTAATTTCTTACGATACTTATTCGGTCAATCTTGTCAATATCTTTCTAACACGTTGCAATCAAATTCCGGTCTAAGTACTTCTTAATATTTGCCAACGTCTTCTCGGTCCATCATATGCACAATTCTTTTATCTCGTTCATAGTGTTCCTTCGTATAACCATTTGCCACAATCGCTATCTTCCAATTTTGCTAAATATAAGAATCCTTAGGGATTGCCCATGTTAGACCATTAACCCAAGCACGATACTTTAATCATTTCGGACAAACCGACCTTAATAAAAAAATTATTAATTTCGAATAGCAATATTCTTTCTTTCAATGTCAATTTCGTCATTCCCAACTCTTATGAATAATTTTTACCTATCGTCACATTATTTTGATCCATCCAACTTTGATTGATTATGTTAAGAATATCCCCCCCCCCCCGTCGTTTCTTTATCATGACCCAAGTGTATTTATAATCGTTATGACCGTTTTCTCAATATTGTAATTTCTTTCATTAAAGTTCTAGCAATCATTTTCCCAACATTAGTAGAATCAAAATTCTCATGAATCCAAAGTTCCCTTTGGTCATATCATTATCCAAGCCAAAAAAAATTATTATAGTTTAATGATCATAATTTGTCCCGTATAATAGTCGCATTAGCCACATCACATATCAAATTTCTCTTCCCAATGTATGAAATTTTCATCAAAATTCTCAAGCGATATTTTTATCTTTGATTATGATTTATTTCTCATTCCAACTTGATTCCAAAAGAAACTATTCCAAGATAATCTATCCAACCGAACCCACTATTGATCTCTATTCCAGTCGAAATAATCAAATCCAACTCTAGTGACTGTCAATTGCCAAACTTATCCATCCAACAGTTTAACCATTCTGACACGACCTGTTATCTTAAAATACTCATACCGAAATCTCGCAATAAACTATCCAAACACCAACTAAACATAGGCCGACTCATAATATACAATATTCGAGTCCCACACGATGTTACAATACCCATGTAACATTAATAGGGTCATCCTATGGGTCTCTGACAACCAACATAACTTTTCGGTCAAGTCTCTATGGTTATCTATAACGACAGCTAAACCTAGTGTTCATAGGTAACTCATCTCATGCTAGGCAGCTGATAAGGACCATACCCATCATTCTTCTTAAGGCCAACCGTAATTCGACCAATCTAAGGGACTTTTACCCACTCTTATTACCAACTCGAACCACAAATGCACTACCATTAACCTAGCCACAAATAAGGGACATCCAATAGTCTGGGTCAGATCTATCTACCCATGGTCAATCTCTTAAGGGTCTACCTCAATTAAAGGTTCATTCTAGACTTATCCCAACCGACAAGGTCAATCTAGAACTACATGCTCAAATTCTATATCCATCAAGTAAATTGCCAACATTCAAAATATGAATTTCTCTAACATATTATTTTATTTCTGATTTCATAGTCATCCTCTAGTTGTACCAACATATCATTCTTGAATTTTCGTGCGACGGATTTATAAGGCAACTAACCCAAAATCAAATTCCGATCGATCATCTTTACTAGTATATTGTTCATGATCCTTGATATTACTTCATTTCCATTCATATTACGTATTCGTGTGTTCAGTACCACTCAAATAATTTATAACCGACAATATCACCCAACCAATATATTGAAAATATCCTTCTCTCGATTTCTTCCGTCGAACATACTTTTGCCAACTTTATTTTGATAGGATCAACTTTTATTCGTATTAACCATCAACTTAATTGCATCACCTCATCAATGTCTCAAAGAATTTCATCTCGCTTAGTCTCATTCGATAATTATTCACGTACTCGGTATATTGGTCAATCCACCAAGCTAAGGATCACCCCATATTAATAATTTGATCAATTATATCTGTCAATCAACTGTTATTACTGCGACCAAAGTTTTCATCGATAGTATTTATCACACCGTACTAGAACTCAAGATTTATTAGTATTCCATCCATCGAAGCCTCTTGACGAACTTTCATATATTGTCAGACAATAAGAGTCATCGATTAGTTACTTGCAATCCCATAAGTTCATATGTTGATTAATTATTATCCGCCAATCGCTAGGTTCAAATATTCTCACTTTACGGCTGTTACCCTTTTTTTTAAAGTTAGGCATGTAGTAAATGCTACACACCTAAGGTCAAAGGAAACAATTTTCCACATACTCAGTCCATCTTTAATTGATTTCCAAGAACTTTCAAACTCAGGTAACCAAACATAATATTATGCTTGTGATTCTCAATCAATTTTAACCAATCTCACTGGATATATGATTCAACTTGTTTACCTATAGTAACATGCGATCATCGATGCTACAATTTAAAACTTTCACCCAGCTCATTTAAGCCACCATATAATCCAACTCGTTGTTCCCAACTAAGGCATCAATCTCATATCTTCTCACTTATTTGCTACCCCATGTAACAATAAGCTATAGAGGGTCTAATGTTGATAACTCAAATCCAACTATCAGGGGTCCGATATTGATACACAATCTGAAATAACCAAGAAAAAATTGTACCGCGTACAATAAGGCATAATTTCCGACTAAGTCTCGGCACTACCCCATTCTTACTGGTAGGCTCAATACCATCACTTACGGAAGGGTCACTGCATATGCATCACTAAGAGGGTAGAGGCATATACCACTCAAAATAAAACTATTTCCAGACTATCACATCGTTCTTACACTAATCCAACATCTATCCCGCACTACCTTCATATGGTAGCATTGTATGCTATAACATGATTCTCATACTCAGCTATAAAATACTATCCCATTATCGCACATGAATCAATTCAGCTTTACTGTTGATTTCCTTTATTGAAATTACTCATGCACAATTCTTCTTGATTACATCACACATATTGATTTGTTTCATTTCCATATACAAAGTATTAATCACTAATTATCTATGGCATCGAACCATTGTTGGGTTCTTGGTATCATTTATAATTCAAGAATCACAACAACTAGGGAATCATAATATTTTGGCTCATTGTATGGAATATTCAGAGAGTGTAACCAAGCGATCAAATATTCCTGATTGCGGAAAATACTTTCAAACAATAGCAAAAGCAACACAGAATGATCACAGATGCTAATTTGGTAATCGCAGAAGCGACTTTGAATACTCGCAGAAGGCAACTTTGAATACACACTGAGGCGACTGTGACTAATCGCAGAAGAGACTTTGAATAGTCACTAGCGCAACTTTGAGTATATGCAGAGGCATCATTGAGTAATCGTGGAAGTAACTTTGATTTAGAACTTGCCGAGTCCAAGGACGCATAAACCGTGCTCTGATACCAACTTGTCATACCCCGGTCCCGGAGAACCGAAAGTAGCCACGGACGTGATATCGTACAAGCCTAGATTGCACTTATACAAGGCAAGAAGATAGACAAGGCATGGTATATCTCAGAAACAACGATATCGCAGCAAAATTAATCAGACAAATTGAAGTCACAATGAATATAATGAAAAGCTTCTCTTTATTGAATATGATAATTGAGTACATGGCTTACAAAAGATTTATAAAGATCTTAATACAATTGATACTTGGCCAATTGGCTTATATTGATATTTGTCGTCTTGGCTTACACTCTCACTGATACAACTGAATTCTACTGTTCTATACATTATGCCCTTTATAACAGAAGACACCTCCAACGGAAGAAGAGCTTCTGAGCGCCCCAACAATGCTTCGATGCCTCATAACCGTTCCTGCCACTTCCCCAACGTTGAGTACCTGTGGATGCCCACAAACATGGGTCAGTACATATGGCGTAATGGTGAGCAGAAACCAGCCCACTCGTATAAACCAACACTAAGTATTCATGTGAAGAGCATGCATATTAACTTAGTGATCTTTCTATTAAGAACTGGTTCATTTCAATGATCAGAGTATTCAGCAGCATAATAAAATATACTTTGGAAACAGTAGGATAGATTGAATATATGTAAAATATGTACATATCGCCTAACGGCGATTCTTACCAACAGGCCACTCATTGTATTCCTGCAAAAAAAGGATTAGCCATAGCATAATTATTATAAATCATTCTTAACCGAGATAACGTTAATCCTGCATAAATATTCTCGTTAGTATGCAACCTAACTACATGAGGGTCATTGGTGATATGCTTTCGCACCACTAGGGATATGTCATATAGGACTTCGAAGGGCATACAAAGCGCCATTCATGTGTCACGTCCCGATCTCCCACAGGAATCGTCCATCCCCGCTAGGCGCGAATCACAGCGCCAGCGCTCCCGCGGGACGATCATTTCCATCAGGACATGATGTCGTGCGAGACTGGGGTTGCACCCGCACAAGGAAACATCATTAAAGTTTATAGCTATCATCGAATCGATCGAGTACGCAGTAGAGGGACAGTGTTGCAAACCATAATTCATCTGAGTATACGGAAAAAAGATCAAAGCACGAGATTCTCTGAATATAATCGCATCATTCCATACATTATATTTCTCTATACAAAAGTAGCTCAAAATAATTGATACGGCTAAAGGCATCGAAACCAGATTTTTGGGTCCTGGGGATGAGGCACGGCTATCGCTTCCTCGGACGATCTAGCACCTGCAAACAATCAAACTGTTGGTGGGTCAGTACTTTGGAGAAAGTACTGGTGAGTATAAAATCAACGAACATAAGCAACATTTACTAAAACTAACACTAAGTAATTATGTTATAAAATATTACATTGCTAGTGATCTTTTTAGTTTTACCTAGGTTCGTTATATGCAGTACAGGAATGGAGTCATATTACTTTTTTTGGAAACATCTTTTGAAAACATAATTCAGTTCAGTACAACCAAGCATACAAGGCAAACAGTTCAAGCATGATATACCAATCAGGGTGTGCACAGTGTGTCTCGTGAGCTATACTGAAAGACTCTAGGGATAATGCAGCATTTAGTGGAGTATCTTTCAATCAAGCAAACAAGATGAACTATCTATAAGATGTCGGTCCCCGAGAAACTCAGGATCAGTAGCGGTAATCCAGCTAACTAATGACTCCTTTATCTGATGCTATTAGCAGCAGTGACTCGTGGTTGCTCTTCACTAAAATACGCTCAAAATAGTAGCTGTGACCAAGGTTCAGCTCTGCACTAATAGCCATTGTCCGACCGATGCAAATATATGAAACACTATCAGATAACTCTACGATGTACATGATCAATATATATATATATATATATATATATATATATATATATATATAAGGTTCTCTTTTCCTGTCCGTCTTTGTATCAAACAGTTAGGTATGCAAGATGGCTAGCCTAGCATGCTCCCTAACTACTTGAATGCAACTATCTCCATGAACAAGCTAACTTCTTAAACTCAAACTCTTTCCAACAGAAGCATCGCCTCCCATCTAATAGACACGTCCCCCTAGATCCCGTAGGACCAGAACATCATGACGCACTATTAGTCTCATCCCATAAATCTCCATCCACCATTCTAATAGCCACGTCCCCCTAGATCCCGTATGACCGAAATATCGGGACGCACTATTAGTCTCCAACTTGTCATTTAGCCTCCATCCCCTACAAGCTCCTCGATAACAAGCATATCACAATTATAACACAACGTGACAATATAAGCTATACAAGTTTTCAATCCATCTATCTCTTATCTAATAGCCGTACCCCCTAGATCCCGTAGGACCCGAATATCAAGGCGGGCTACTAGTCTCTTCTCTAACAAGACAAACCATTTACTCTTATAGCAAAACAAGCATACATTCAATCCAGCTTTTTTTATCAAAGACAAGCAATTATATACACGACGACAAGCAAACATATGAACGATCTTTAATATAAGCAAGCATGGCACGGGTCTATTTATCTCTTCTAGTTAGTATGCAGTTCTACTATTTCTCTAGCATGGCAAGGTTCGTTCAATAGCGGTGTCAGTATAACTAGCATGCAACATTCGTTTCTATACTTAGCATGGCAATGGTTCTATCTCTTTTAGGCAGGCAAGTTTTCATTCTATCATTCTCAATGCGAACATTATCTTATTAAGAAAATAAGCATTTCAAAAACTCAGATTCATTATTAAGGCGTGCAAGAATCAGAGAATAAAGTTCTGCCTACTCACCTAGATCAGTCATCTTCTGGTTCAACAAGTAAGGAGCTATTCAAGAAGGTTTCCTTTTTGAGTCAGCAAACCGATATCTCTTGTACATAGTGCCAACACGGAGAGGGGCACTACATCATGAGGTTGCGACCCCCAATAAATTTCTTGTTTATACCCAGGGCTACCAAAGCACTATGTTTTCTCCTAGGCCGAACGATCCCGGTGCCCCGGTGCATCTCGTTCGAGAAAACTAACCAAATCTTGTGCACAAGTTGTCCCTGACCATGCAACGACTATGCAAATAAAATTGAAGCATAATTTGCATGGTAAATAAATATAAGTAAAGCCTCGCATTATTGATCTTTCTCGTTTGGTTCATTCTCATAACGGTTGGTGACCAGTAGGTCCCAACTTACAGACCTTCTCGTGGCCCGATGGTACCAAACCACAGTTATATTCGCATATGAAGCATTTTCTTTATAGTTACTGTGCAGTGATGCACTTATACCTGTATCGATGTTCATATTATATTCTCAGTGTTACCAGCAGGTGATGTAAATTACATAATATTACTTATTTCTCATGGCAGACATACTTTTATAGCATTCTTATATCAATAGTACTAGCAGTTCATTATTCATGTGTTTCATTACTTTAGCAGCATTGAACATAAAGCATCATTATCAATATGTGGACTAGAGAAACATATAGTTATGACATACAAAAAAGCAATACTAACATTCATTTTTTTAGGACATGAAGGAGTAGAGAAAAAGGGACAGAACCACTCACTTATATAAATATTCTTTCCATTCCACGATCCCACATTCGCCTACGA
This sequence comes from Iris macrosiphon, assembly GCA_036927795.1. Taxonomy (NCBI): domain Eukaryota; kingdom Viridiplantae; phylum Streptophyta; class Magnoliopsida; order Asparagales; family Iridaceae; genus Iris; species Iris macrosiphon. The sequence continues at coordinate 22,315,789 of JAYESA010000018.1, read as the reverse complement.
TCCCTCAAGAATGATCTGACGCGATACCCGGTCTTCTAACTCGGCATAATCATATATTAGAATCATGTCACATAAGGTATCCCATTCGGCCAAGTTAAACAATACAGCATCATAACAACAAGCATTCCAATTTTCTGTACCACGTGTATTCCATCGGTCGGATCCATCTATAATTCTAGCGTAATGCCTTTCCGTGGAGCGGGCATTACACCCTGTCCAGGAAGAACTCACACTTGGACAGCTTTTCATACAGCTTCTCCTTCCTCGGCACATCCAACATAATCCGCAAATGCTCCTCGTGCTCCTCTGGCATCTTTGAGTATATAAAAATATCATCGATGAACACCACCACGAACTTGTCAAGGTACTGGTGGAACACCTTGTTCATCAAATTCATAAACACCGCTGAGGCATTAGTCAACCCGAACGACATCATCATGAACTCGTACTAGCTATAACAAGTCCTAAAAGCAGTCTCTGGAATGTCCTCTGGCTTTACTTTCACCTGGTGGTAGCCTAATCTCAAGTCTATCTTGGAAAATACCTTGGCGCTACTCAACTGATCGAACAGGTCGTCAATCCGTGGCAACGGATATTTATTCTTGATAGTGAGATTATTCAATGCCCTGTAATCGATGCACATACGCACTGATCCATCCTTCTTCGGTAGAAACAATATCGGGGCTTCCCATGGTAAAGAACTGGATCTAATAAACCCTTTATCATGTACTTCATCCACTTGCTTCTTTAACTCGACCAGCTCGCTGTTGTTCACTCTATAGACATGTTGTGAAATTGGCTCTACATGTGGCACCAAGTCAATAGAGAACTCAATATCTCGATCGAGCGACAATCCTAGAAATTTTTCAGGAAACACATCCAAGAACTCTGCTATCAAGGGATGCCGCAACTCCTTGTCTTCCACCATAGATCTACAGATAATGCATTCTTCCTGCTCCGAAGCTCCTCTAGCAAACTCAAACTCTGGCCCTCCTGGCAGGCTGAACAAAACTCTACCTCCTCTGCAATCTATACTAGCATGGTGCCTACTCAACCAATCCATCCCGAGTACAATATCATAGCTTGGAAGTGGCATTAAAAGTAGACACGCACTCAGCTCCTGGCCTCCCAGAGTAACTCTATGATTCTTGCAAACATCACTAACCAGGATAATGCCTCCCCCCGTTATGATCTTACAAGTCCTAAGCAAAGACTCAGCTAACAAATGATGCTTCAGAAGAAAAGAAACAGATACAAAGATATGAAAAGCACCTGAATCAAACAATGCTAAAGCTAGAATAGAATCAAGGAGAACAGAACCTACGATAACATCTCCGGTGGGCTCAGCCTCCTCGATCGTCATAGCAAATGCTCATCCTTGAGGTGCACCTCCCTGATGCTGGTTCTGGGTGTAACGCTGCTGCTGGGTCAGAAGCGACGATCCCCTCAGCTGTACTGCAAGTGGCCTCACTTGTGCTCTCTGAGCTGGAGCTGCTCCCTGAGCTGCATGACGAGGGTTGGAAGGACAATCTTTCATCTGATGCCCCTCGGTGCCATAATACAGACAAGCTCCTAACCTCCTCATGCAATCTTTCCAGATATGGTCGAGCTTCTTGCAGTAGTGACAGGAAGCGTGTTGTGAGTTTCTCTGCTATTGTTGTGGTGCCTGGTGAACCGACGCTCTAGTTGGAGCCTGATACTGCTTTGGATGCTGAAAAGGCCTAGACCGGAGATGAGGATGCTTAGCAGGCCCTGCGCTGCTACTAGCCCCCACAAAAGAATCGCGGTCTCTCTTGGGCTTCAAGCTCAACTCCCGCTCAACCTTGCGTGCCTCCGCAAGTATCTCAGAATACGTCTTAAAGAAAGATGGAATGAGGATCTTTACTTCCCAGTTCATACCCTCGCAAAAGCCGATAGCCTGAACCTCTGGATCCCTCACCAAGTACTCCGCAAATTGGCTCAACCTCCCGAACTCTACGACGTACTTCTCCATGGATATGCTCCCCTGAGTAAGGCCCTCAAACTGCCCCCCCTCCCCAAAGTCCAATCTGTCCGTCTGAGCAAAGAACTTTCTCTTGAAGAGGTTCTTAAACACCTAGCAAGACTGCCTCGCATCAGCAAGAAGTGGCTCTTTCCTAAACCAAGTGCGGGCGATGTCGAACAACTTAAGTCCCACTGCCTCAACCTTCATATCCTCAATAAGACTGGACACCCTCAAGATACGCTCGATATCCTCGAGCCAATTATCAGTATAGACGATGCCCTCGATCCCCTTGAAGACCCAAGGTTCCAGCTTCTTGAATTCCTGGATATTATCCGGCCGAAGCTGGGCAACCTGCGAAACAACCTGCTGCAGGATCGTATCTCCTCTCTCTACTGCAGCAAGGGCAAGCTGATGAGCACTCTCAATACCTTGCCATAACACATCGATCTGCCTCTGATGAGGCTCTAACTGGGCCCACTGAGCCTCCATCATCTTGCGAAATAATGCGAACACCTGAGTCGCATCTGTCGGCATGGGAGGTGGAGGTGGAAGTCCCTCAGATACAGCTGGAACAGTCCTCTGTACTGGAGGTAGACCCCCGAAAGCAGCTGATACGCCAATCACCGGAGAAGTGACTGGTGCAGGCCCTCAGAAAGTCGCTGATCCCTCAGAAGCTGCTCCTCTGTGCTGTGATCGAGTCTTAGGCGGCATCCTGGGGCAAAGAGAAAGGAAAGAATCAATATGGCACAAAATATAATGTATTCAAAGAAGGACAGTTAAAGCTCAATTATCAAATATCAAGGAAGAACAATTGAAATGAACAATAGAGTTTTTTCTAGATGTGATTGAGTATTCTGAGCCTATAGCCTATATCCTATATCCTAAAACAGGCTCGTAATAGCACTCAAATTAGAGCACCACTACGAATCGCACTAATTGCGACCTCGAGGACCTGTATGGGCCACCACTAAAAATGTGTCACGACCCACACCTAGTGTAAGGGCACGAGAACGTGGGTACATCCAGCCTCAGCATCGACGGTAGAATGTTGTTTGGGTAAACTATACTATCTATCAATAAGGGTCTTCAAGATATATAATGCCACCAATAAAATATGAATACTCAATCACAGATTTATAAGATGGAACAACGCACGAATATGATATAAAGAACTGAAGAGTCAAAATACAACTCACAAGACAGAATATAATAGCCAATGAGTCACCAAATATAATAATGTACTAATTGTCAAAGCTAGAGACAAATCCAGTACAATATAAGCCTATCTACTAAGCTATAGGTAAAGTGTCGTCTATCTGAATGGGGATGAGTTACTCCTGAGCCACAGTCTCTAGCTCTAAGCCAACTACGTCCTGAGGCCCGTAGTGAGTGGGATACCACTCCTCAGTATCATCTGGAAAAAAATATTCAGTCATGATTGGAGCAAAGTACATATCTAGCAGCAGTTCAAATAAATGATAAAGACTATGTAACAGTAAATAGGGAGCATATACAAGATGAATAGAGCATGATAGAAATATACAGGAATAAGAAAATGTGAAAAATACATATAAGAGATATGAACATCATATATAGAATCAAGAGATACATCTAAGTGGGTGAGTACTAGTGACAACATATGATCGGCTTGGGTACTGCTCAAGAACCACGGGCCTGGTAATCATACGTGCGGTGTATGAGTAACACTATACAAGAAAAACAAGAACACCTGGATATGATCACATATCTACACTACATACTCCTCGTCCCCGACTGGTATTTGGGGAAGAATAATGTAGATCTAAAATTGGAGTGAAATGAGAAGAGGAGAGAGAGTCTCCCCCTCTTTATGTGGCCGGTCCCCCTTCATTGGGATTCAAGAAATTTGCAATGTCCAAAATAGTCCTTGGGGCTTGTCATGAAGAAAATGATTAAGGAGGAATATTCTACTCATAATGGTTTGACTAATTAAATCACCAACTTAATGAAATGGACTAAGATGTTGGGCTCAAGTCTAACTAAAATAAATGTTGGTCTATGAATCAATTCTAATCTAATTAAGTCCACTAATAAGTCCAAAATATAATGTAACATCTAACAATAAATAAATATTTAACATGCACAACAATTAATAAATTATGAAATGATCAAAATATTTTTTTCTAAAAAATATGGTAGTGACATAACTGCATCTTACGAACAAGGTCCCTACACCAAATAAAATTATATTTCGCTAACTTTAGTTTTGACTTTTATTCCCTTGCTGAATATATATATATATATATATATATATATATATCCTTCCCTAGATATGTTTTGGCTTTTATTCCCGTGCTGTTGTCGTGTTACTTTGTAGTTTGTGGACCTTGTTATGCGCCTAACTATCCAATTTGAGTAGCTGTCATGGTACCTATGCCTCTTTTGTCTCTGGAACTTTTCGGGATTAAACAAGTGTAGTTCCCCAACCTTAATTTCAGCTTTAGATTTAGCATATCTTTCTCTTAAGATTCTCTCTATTAACTCATGTACAGCAAAGATCATCCAGGTTATTTTCTCCACAGTTTTGTCTCACTCTAGAACTGGCCACAATTGATCAGTATTTTAAGGTTCTTGATAAAGATACTACAAAAATGACTCAAAACTAGTCCAGTATTGATGCTAGTCCAATTAGAAAGAATTTTTACTCAGGCTAGTCCAAATTTTACTAGGACTGTCCACCCTCTTTAAACCGGCCGTTTATGAAAATCTCTCCTTGGTAATTTTTATGAGATTCTGGTTTTGGTCGACTCAAAAATTCTCCAAAATCGTTGTAATGTAATTTTGAATGGCTTTATAAATATCCCAAATCGATGGATTTTAAGAGGTTTTATTATTTTATTTTATTTATTCTTGTAAAAAAAATTCAGAACCGCTCGTTATCAAACATGGATTTGATTGGTTTAAAAGCCGCTACTTAAAACCACTCAAAATCGGACCCTTCATAACCGTTCATAACCGGTACTCTAAAAATACCTCATAACCGCTGCACCCACAATTACCAAGCATTCCCTTTTTTTTGTTAGAATAAATCTAAACAAGAAGAATTTTCTATATTTAGGTGATTAGGAATTTGACTCTCTTATATATAAGTATTTAATTAGAGATCTAATTTATCTTCTTTTGATTGATATGTAAGTTCAAAAGTTATTAATGAAAGAATTAAAGAATGAGTTTTCTATTTTGACTTTGTATGTGCGATGTCAAAATTTGTAAAGTAGATCTCTTTATCTTATCTCCTTACGTTATTAATACGAGTATTCTTAAAAAAAAAAAATTGTCTTTCTGTTAAAATTATTTGTGATAAATTTGTAATAGTTAATTGTTCATATTATTTAAAGCTTTCGTGTCCATTTTTTTTTTTAAATCTCTAATTTTTATACTAATTCTCTTTCTTCCAGGTTTTCGTCCCGCTTCAAATTTGTATCAAAATTGTTTATACAAAATTACTTGTAACAAATTTCTGCGATTATTGATGGAGCATATGACAAGATGTTTATATAAAATTTTCATTACAAATTTTTGCGATAATCGATTCTGGATATGACAAGATGCATGCCGACATAAAAAGTTGTTCCCTAAAGTTTTCAATCAGACAAAAACAATAGAAAATGGTGATCCTATATCCTTATAAAGTTCATTAGTATAACCTATTGAGTCTAAGATGAGTCACCAATTAGATCCAAGTCCGTCTCTACGTCCAGGTTTAATCCATTAATAAATTTTGTCCTTTATATATCATCCTTAGAAGAACTAAATATGCCATTTGATGAATCCAATGAGTTTAAAGAACCTATAACTAAATAGTCCATCCAATGAATTTAAAGAACCTATTGCCTTCTAAATATTTTGAACTTGTCTCACTAGCTAGGACCACGAATAATTTTTATTATTTCTTTGTATAAATAATTGTAATAGTTTACAAAAAATAATGATCAATTATAGGGACGATTATTTTTCTTTTTTGGGACATTTCATGACAACAAGAAGTTATAGACATGCTTGATGATAGGTTCCTGTTGTATATTATTCTTCTTCCACTTCCATAACCGCTAGTACTACCGTGGAGTTCTGTCGTCTTTCTAGAAATCTTTCGTTGAATATACAACTGAAGCAGAGACCTCCACAATGGCCAATTTGGAGGGCATTAGCATAATTTTTGGATTTCACGCTTACATAATTCTTTGGGTTGAATATACAGCTGAAGTAGAGACATCCACCATGGCCAATTTGGAGAGACCTCCACCATGGCCGATTTGGAGGGTAAATTTTTGGAAGCTGAGGAGAATGATTCACCAGAAAATGAATTTTTGGAAGCCCAAGAGAATGATGAAGAACAAGATAGAATTTTAGTTTATCTTCTAGATTTTTGAGTTTGCTTCTTAGGATAAATCTAAAGAAGGAGAATTTATCTCTTGAGTTGGTTATGGTTAGATAGGAATTTGACTAGTATTTAGGAATTTATTTTATATTCTTTCGATTGTTTTGTAGTATCTATTTTGAATTTGTATGGTACGATGCAAAATCCTAAAGTGGATCTCTCTATCTTATCTCCTTTTTCGTCTCCGACGTTATCAACATGCCATTGTGAATCGGATATTCATAATTATTATTTTTATTTTTCTATTAAAATTATTTGTGATAAATTTATAACAGTTGATTGTTCACATTTTATTCAAAAATTTTGTCACTCAATTTTTATAAATTCTTATTTTTTATACTAATTCTATTTCTTCTCGGTTTTTGTCCAGCGTCACTCTGCCAAGTAAAGCAGAAGCTAAAACCATGTAACATGTGATTTTAGTTGAGTCCAAACTTCCTAACAAAAACTTAGACGTAGAAAACACTAAATGGCTCAATTTGTATGCATAGATTAATCTGATATAGTTATCTGCATTAAACATTATATTAGCCTATGCCTAAATGTTTTCTTCTTTTGTTCTCAGATTTTGTCAATTTCTCTGAAGATGTTTAATTGTATGATACAAGGTCAAGGTGAATATTAGTGGTGTTCTAGAAGCCTAACCCATTTTGAACTTTCGTAAAATGTCAGCTTTGACAATCGGCTTATAGTAGTTCATTCAAAGCATATTCTCTAAGCATGTGTAGACAAACAGAAATACCTTTCAAGTAGTTAATAAAAGGTCCGTGGGGTCGTAACATGTTGGTTACGATGGAGGATTTCCGTGACAATGGACACGGTTCAAATTTTTTTTGGAAACTTAGTACCTAATCCGGTGGAAAAGACATATCAATTTTTTTTTTTTTTTGTTTCCATCTTTTAGTTTCTTCTAACCACTCTTATATCCATAGTGTTCACATTCTTGTCCACATGCTTTCTGTCAAGGTAAGGGCTTAAAATGGAGTATAATGTTACAGTCCTATTAATGATGTACTTCATAGTTTTTTAAGTAAAATTTGTGGATATTAGTTTCATCATGTTTGATGAGAGGAAAGTGGATTACTTCCAAACTTTTGGGATTGGCTTACTTAAATGCAAGGTACACATTAAGCATTTAAATTCAAGGTAGATAGATGTTAAGCAAAGGTGCACTAGAAAAACAACAAGGTATCAATCATTAAATTCGAATTGTATCAGAGTTCGGTACCACGAAAACCCAACATATATTTATTCCGACCCAAACTTTTCAACACGGAGCAGAGCACATGAATTATGCATAGTGCCTGAATCACCACTCTACATCCACACTGAATTTTCCTATGATTATCAGCCTCCATAGGCTGATACTTCCCTCCCCTGCTAACGACTGAGAGAACGATACAGCAACCTGCAAAGCTTCTTAATGAACATATACGACCATATCACACGCCACACAAAAAAAAATTGCTTTCGTCCTTCCTGCAGCAGAGAGGACACTCCTCGACGTCTCACTGTTCACTGCTTGAAGAATACCTTGAAGTCCAGTACTTCTCAATCTCATCAGCTGTTCTCCCGGGGATCCTTCCTGCAATCAGAACCCACCTGATGGGGAAAATAAAATTTTGAAAGCACTCTCAGTAATACGTTAATTCCATGTTGCCTCTCATAGTTTTCTTTGCTAATTTACACATACCTTGGTTTTAAATCCAGTATTATCTTGCTAACATTTAGGAGTTATCGGAGGGATTTAAGTGCACATAAAAAACAGTAGCTCACTAATTAACATCTTGGAAGCAAACTGTAAATGTAGAAAGATATTTTTTAAGTGGAGATTTCGCCTCTAAATAGAAGTTATTCAGCTCACTAACCTCTCCCCGACGAGACTGAACATCCTGGCAATGAGCATCTCCTCGTCCTCCGAGAACTCTTTCTCCATCTTGCACCCCTGGCTTCTCTCCTCTGACACAACCAAAGACACCCGTGTCGGTAAAGCAAGCAATCAAGGAAATCGAACAGAAGTTGGCAACGTTTTATCTAGAACTTAATCAGCATATATATATATATATATATATATATATATATATTGCCTTTTATAACACGACTTAATTTTATAGATATTGTAACGAAGTACCTGTAGAGTCCATAGTAATGTCCTCTGACGGCTGATTCATATCTGCCATCAACTCCTTGGGACAATTAATGCTACTTAATGTGAATCAAATAAAGGAAAAGTGAATCTCTTGTGGAGTTGATGATGATGATGAGGGTGTGGGTGTGTTGTGTAAGTAGCAGCAGTAGGTGTTATTATAATAGGAAAGGAGGTGGGGTTGGGTTGGGGAGAAGAATGGAGGGTGGGAATGGGAGGGGGAGACTGGTAGCTGATGCTGCTGACACTGCTGCTGCTGAATGGTGTTGCTGCAGCGTCATTTATAGATGTGGTTGGATATATCCTTGAAGGGGGGCTACCTGGTAATTTTGCTAGCTTTTATTTCTTCGACTAAATTACAACTTGATCTCCTTAACTATTCGTATTTTTCAACTTGATGTCCTGAAATTTGATTGGCATCAACTTAATACCCTCGTCCATTCTTGCCATAACGGTGTTGAACGGAGAAGATATAATGACAAAAGACCCCTCCTCCATTCTCTCCTGGCAGCCCCCCCTCTCTTTCCGGCACCGCAGCCGGAGGGGGGCCACGCAGGAGCTGAGGGGGCGCGGGCTGTGCGGGAGTGGGGGCGGCACGGGAGCGGCGGCTGCAGCAGCGCAGGGCGGCGGGGCATACGGGTGCGGCTGTAGAGCAGGGCTCGGGGGAGGGGGAGTGTCGTGGGGGCCGGATGGGGTGTGTGTGTGTGGCCGCGCAGCTAGGAGGAGGGTGGTGGAGAAGATGAGGGTAGTTTAGGTTGTTCTTTTTTTTAACAAAAAATTTAACGGTGGACTAGCAGAGAATATTAAGTTAAAAATATTAGTTGAAAAATGATATTAAGTAAGTATATATATTAAAGTTCAGGGTACCAAGTTGAAAAACGCGAATAGTTGAGGGTATCAAGATGTAATTTAGCCTATTTCTTCAGGTGAAAAATTCATTCTGGAACATTAATTTCTGGATGTTGTCAGTTGGTGGCACAACGCAATCAGAGTTAAGACTATCTCGATAGCATGCCATAACCAGATCAAAGTTTTATGAGTTGGTGGTAAAGAAGAATAGTCAGCAAAACTGGAAATGGTACAAGTACTAGATGTGGGTGATGTTGAATAATAAGCTGAGAACCCTGATAAAGAAACAAGCAACAAGTATCAGCCACTATATTGAACAACATACAACAAACCTACCAAGAAAGAAATATGTAACATGAATGAAAACTAAAAAGAAGAAGATATATACTAAATGACTCAAGAGAATACCAACATTAAAAAGACAAAAATAAGCAAAAAAGTAAAACCTCAGTCCACATAGCATTACTTGATTATAGGATATACTGGAAAGCTTGAGAGATGAAAATTGACTCTTAAGCAATGTACTTAAGGAATATTATATCCCAGAGTTGTCTAGCCATGAAAATTAAATTAAACATCTAGCATTAGGTTGAGCTACAATTTTAAGTTTTGACCCCAAAAATTCAGGATAAAGATTTTGTTCTTGTTAGTACAGTTTATAAATTATAAGACTACATCTGAACATTATTACTTCTGATGTCATATTCGTGCAACTTTGTTGTCATGGCAAATAGGTGTTCAACTCTATTCCCCTTTCTTTCTTTTTTCTTTTTTTTTTCCTTTTAGAATGAGTTTCCGTAACTTAATATCCTCCTAGTTCTCCAACCACCGAAGGTCTGACTTGTTAATTAGGTTGCAAAACCTTTATTTCTAGTTCCATCTTCCCTCTTGTAGGATACTCAAGTACCGTCATCATCATGCAATCCCTCTCCTCTCATATTAGAATGGATAACAATTGTTGACTTGGTGTCAATTCTCCTTGCTGGTGTCAACTTCCTAAACCAAGATAACTATTAGCAAGAACAGGCTCGGTCATAAAATCTAAAGGGTGTTGGATTTCAGCCTCGATTCAAGGTGTGCGGAAGAATAATCTGAAACGTCGTGAAACGTCAACGAGAGTTATGACAAAGACGACGGGGGGTAGGTGGCTGAACTGGGACTCAAAAGAGAGACAAAACAGCAGTGGCAGCACACCGCAGTATAGTGGTGGCACACCGCAGTATATCGACAATAAAACTGATTTTTGGAGGTTTCGTCCCAGAACATTTTCTGAAGGTCCGGCGGTGCACTGCGTTATACTGACGGCATACCTCGGTATGCTGCTTGTCGAAATTTTGTTCAGACGTGGGCCTAAATCGGAATGTGTTTTTTACCGTGTGATTTAGTCTAGACGGTCAAGATTATTTCTGAACTAATTTAGGGATTTTCGAACTCTAAGTAGGTTTTCTTAACATATATATAAGGAGGGTAAGGGTGTTTTCTCAATAGATGCATACAACAGAGACTAAGAAAGATAAGTCCACAAAATTCTACGAGAAAGTCCGTGCTTTACTCGTAGGCTCTCTTTTTTTATCAAGATAGTTAGAAGGAAAGATCTGTTCGGGGACTCGTATTTTCGTCCAAGGAGATCATCACAGAAGTGGTGAGTGATTTCAACTGTGATCTTCTTCTTCTTTTCTCAGATTTGTGAGGAATTGAACTTGAAGGTAAAGTATTCAACATTTTATAACCAAATTTATACCCTTTGAGTTATATAAATTGAGATTTTGTCCATGTGCCGAACATATATAATGTTTTGATGTGTTTTGGTGCTTGGGTGAGTGTAATTTGTAATCTTAGGATCGGTTGGTGTCGTTTATGAGACCTTTTTTTTTGGCTTTTGATAAGGGCACTACAAACTTTACTTGGGGCTAGTCCATTGTAATTTTACCAAAAATTACAAGTTTGTCACTCTTAAAAGTTACTTAGGGCTAGCCTACACCAAGCTATATAAGTAAAAAAAAATTCTATTTTAGGCTTTTCACCCTCACTTGAAGAAAATCTCATTCTCCAAGTCTAAACCTAAATTTGGAAATTGATAGTTGTGTCCCAAGTGGAAGAGAATTTTGCTTTGGTGATTGTCCAACGAATATTCTTCCGGTATGTCTTCGACAACATACGATGAATAAGTTTTGCTTGTCACCAAAAAAATTTAGTTTTATTTGACTATTGTAGGAACGATGCATGAAACTATCTTCGATGACGAAGTCGGATCATGCAATCCATCTAATATGCACTTCGGTCGTTCCGAAGAACATGTCGGTTGTTCTGAAGCACGTACGGTACGTAAAACGACAACCCTATTTCGACAGTCATCGTGTAAGGACTGTATAAAATTAGACAGTCCTATATAAATATAGGACTGTCAATAATTCGACAGTCCTATATAAATACAGGACTGTCAGAATTTCGACAGTCCTATATAAAAGTAGGACTGTCAATAATTCGACAGTCCTATATAAATACAGGACTGTCAGAATTTCGACAGTCCTATATAAAAGTAGGACTGTCAGAATTTCGACAGTCCTATATACTAAGTGGACTGTCAAAATATTGACAGTCCTGAATCTTAAAGACTAAATTATTTGAACTGCCAAATATATGAAGTTATTAATTTGTATATTATTTTATATTGGTTATAGGACCAACCTTGTACAGATGTTGTGGTACATCCTGCTATTAGGGTTGATGGGGAGGATATATTTTCAACGAATATTCAATTTATAACCCAGAAAGAAGCATTCGATTGGTGCAGAGAAGTTGGAAGACAACATAACATAGTAATTGTCATTGCAAGATCCATCAGATCTCGGCCGGGCCAAAAATATGTAGAGCTGGGCTGCGAAAGAGGAGGTGTGTTCAGGGAGCATCATAAAAAAAATGTTGTTGTTGAAAAAAAAATTCCTAAGAAAAATGTTGGAACGAGAAAATGTGATTTTCCATTTAAGGTGTTGATTGTAAAAGTAGAAGATGTGAAGTGGATAATCAAAATTAAGAATGGAAGACACAATCATCCTATTCCAGAGACACTTACGGGTCATGCCTACTTGGCACGGTTGAAGAAGGATGAGAAAAATTTGGTTGAAGAATTGTTCCTTTCCGGAGTTGCACCGAAACAAATTTATTCTGCCGTGCAACAAAAAGAAGATGGGAACAAGTCTACCATGAGAACGATCTATAATAGTTTGCCCAGAGCGAAATATAATAGTATGAAAGGAAAGATGGCGACGCAGCAAGTATTGAAGTTGCTTGGGGAGCATCACTATGTGGAGTACCATAGAATACATCCACAAACTGATGAACTCCTTTCGTTATTTTGGGCTCATCCAGATTGCACACACTTGGCTTGGTCCTTCGCAGACGTGTTGGTCCTTGATTGTACATATAAGACCAACAAGTTCAAGATACCTCTTTTTTACGTTGTTGGGTTTACGTCTACGGGAAAAATATTTATAGTCGCTTTTTGTTTTATGAAGAGTGAGATAGTAGAGGATTACACATGGGCGTTGAGGAAATTACAATCTATTTACACACGATACAAAGAGCCCTCTGTTTTTGTTACCGACAGAGAATATGCGTTGATAAATGCTATAGATATTGTATTTTCTCATGCGCATAGACTACTATGCACTTGGCATATAAATCGAAATATCCAAGCTCAATGCAAGAGAAAATTTGAAAATGTGGACGGTAAAATCGACATGCTTCGCTTCGAAGAATTCTACAGTGATTGGAGTCTTATATGGCGAGCAAGTACTACAGACAGCTACGACACAGCATGGTACATGTTCCAACAAAAGTGGGAGACGAGTAACCCGACATGTATATCTTATATCAAAGATACTTGGCTAGAACCACATAAAGAGCAATTCGTCTTAGCATGGACGAACATGGTAAAGCGTTATGGCACAATCACTACGAACCGGGTCGAAGGATCACACTCAAGTTTAAAAAGATATCTACGGTCATCGGTCGGTAATTTTGTCTCCGTTTGGCAATCGATTCATTTGGTGATTATTTTCACGGTGAACGAGATTGTAGCATCATTTGAGATGAGCCTCAATATTACAAAGAATGAATACAAGCATGAACACCTCTTGGATGGTTTAATCCATATAGTATCTCACAAGGCCTTGGGCTTATTGTTTGAGGAGATTGGTAGGTCGAAGTCGGTTGGTTATGATCCCAAGGTTTGCGGTTGTTCATATCGACATTCACTCGGACTTTCTTGTGCACATGAGATTAACGAATATCGTCGTGAATCTATACCTATTTCAATAGATGTTGTTGATCAACGTTGGAGACAGCTGTCGATAATGCCGGCGGTGGAAGTTCAAGATGATTTCTTTTCTTTGTCACAAGTGAAACTCCTGTACGCAAGGTGGTGTGTCACATCGGAACCGGAGAGAAGATCCATTGAGGTTAAAATCCAAGAAATTACAGTCCCGGCAACAACTCGATTGTAAGAGCCATCTGTTGTTCGAACTCCTAAGGGAAGACCACACTCAAGAATGAGTAGAGCAAAAAAGAAGAAGAATGAGTCAACTAAAAGAGATCCATCATTGTTTTAACATATTGAACGTAGTTTGGAGGCAAAGTCCATAATCGAAAGGGTGGTATTTTCGCAGAAAAAGAGTAAGCTTACTATTCGAAGGGGAAGAAACAAACAATTAATGATGCAGTCACGGCGGAGGGTTTAGATAACTTTTCTGATTCATATAGTCTATACATAGAAAATTTTCTACCTGAGATACGGGATTTTATTTGGTATATTATTGATGTTCCTAAGGATGGCCATTGTGGATATCGTGCACTAGCAAGACAACTAGGCTATTCAGTTGAAGCAGGATGGAGACAGGTTAGGGAAGAGTTGTACGAGGAGTTGGAGTCTCGACTACCCTTCTATAGGCAGATACTCGGCGAAGAAATTGTTGGAGATTTGTTGGCAAGCTTACCTTGTACGAAAACAGTTATCGGACCAGACCATTACATGGATGTCCCGTCTGCTGCTTACGTATTCTCTAATAGGTATAAGATACCTATTGTAATTATCTCACAAGGCATTAACAATACTTTATTTCCAATGTGTGCTCCCCCAGCCGAACACGGAGTATCCAATCTATGTTCGATAGGGCTTGTCGGACAACACTTTATTATCCCAAGGTTGATCGGTCATTCTTCTATTCTGCCACCTTCTACGCTTTGGTATAAATACGCACCAGAGGAAGCGATCGTATGGATGACACCCTACATGGATGCAATGACTGCCTATAAGAAGATGATGAAGATGGAGGATCCAAAAATCATGTCGAAGGACTACTTTGATATTCTAATCGATTGATACTGTATATTGAAATGTATGTTGTGCAATAAGCCATGTATGTTTAACTGTATATTGAACTGTACGTTGTGCAATGAAAGAAGTTATCTAAACTCTAGGACTGTATGTTGTGCATTGATACTAATTGATTTTGACTGTATGTTGTGCATTGATACTAATCGATACAAGGACTGTCAAAATTATATGTAAAACTATCAGGATACTAGGACTGTCAAAATTTTGACAGTCCTACAAGATACTAGGACTGTCAAAATTTTGACAGTCCTAATCTTTACCCACTGTCTCTGCACAGTTATATGTAAGTTTAGGATTGACAGTCCTAGAAGATACTAATTGTATGTATGTATGTATGTATGTATGTATGTAGCAAACTGTCAAAATTTAACAACTGTATGTATGTAGCAAACTTAGAACACAAATTGTATGTATGTAGCAATTGTAGCAATTTTTAAAATTGTAGCAAACTTAGAACACAAATATTCAAAGTGCGAATTGTAGCAAATTCATTCAAAGTTTTACAAGTCAAATTCAAACTTAAAAATTTTACATGTCTCAAAACTCAAATTTATTGAAAGTTTTACAAGTCTTCAAACGGGGCCTAAACTTCATGCCGCCTCTTTGCACGTTGCTCTCTATTTTCCAAGAAAGGGAAATCTTCAGCGTTGTCGATTTATTGTAGTTCGTCATTGATTGCCATATAATTTGTACCCTGGCAACTTACGAGGCTTCTTCCCAACTTCTTCACTTTCCTAGCCTATTCATGAGAATTAAAAAAAAATTGTTATGTTATAAACATTTACAAATATCAAACTGAAAGTGAAGAAGTTGGCTCACCATCTTGACCAATGCAGTATACAAGACCGATTTGGCAGAAAGATCTGAATGTACACGCACAATATCGCCTCCGCGTTAGAACAAGGTAGGTAGTCCGACACCAGCGTAGTAGGCGAGGTAGTCGTCGCTATATTCCGTCATATTTACTGCTGCTTGCCGTTCGGTTTCTCTAATAACGTGGCGTTGCCACTCGGTGAAGAAGTCTGAGACCCAGTTGAACGCCGCAGGAATATAGTTTAGCGGTTTTGTACCTCGCGGAGTAGTTATCATTTTCAAAGTGCTCTTTGGGACAGTTTGTACGTAGCCAAACTGACGGAGCACTATATCCGGCATATAAGCCTCCTCGATTTCATGACAACTTATAAGACCGTAATATAAAGCGACTGGTTGCAATGGATAACTAGTTTGTCGCAAATCAAGATATGGATCCCAAACAATCTGTACCGCATAAAATTTAGCATAACGTCATTTAACATAACGTAGTTTAGTCAATTATTACCAAACATTAAAAAATTAGGTCTCAATTCACCTCTTTTGTCGTCATATCTTCGAGTGCATTCCGTAGGACGGCCAATGTGTGTGGACGTTTGGCATCTTCCTTAGTTGGCTTCCATCGACACATTCTAGGAAGGTTCTCGTCATACCCTCGGTTCAGTTTAGCCCGCTGCAGGGTTGAAAAATTTTCGTATATCCATGCCTTCACGTAACCAGGTTAAAAAAATATTAGTCCAAAAATTAACAACAAAATTTTAAATTATGTATACAAGTTGACAAAGATATATCTATACATGGAGTAGAGTCTGGCATCCGGATATTGTCTTCGAATCCATGCGGGATGCCGCACCAAGCTCGCGGTAAAGGTATGCTAGTATACCGCTTTCCCAAGATATTTCTTTCACCGTGTCAATGTTGTCTAAATTGAGAAGATATTTGGCATGTATGGACGTTCCAGACTTATCCGTAATGCCGACAGCCCCTAAGATGAACTACATAGATCCGCGGGCCACATTATCGGTATTATCTATTTCGGGGTCCGGATTAGCGAATATCTCCTCCAAATATTTTAAAGGAAGTCCGTAGGACTTCTTGAATTCTCAAAGAGTGGTAAAACTAGTGGCATCAACTCACAGACACCCTGATAAATAATCCATAATATGGTCGTAAAAGTTGATGCTCGAATCATCAAAAGTTTGATTCATCATGACTCGACCATCAACCCTAAGTCCCAATATATGATGGACGTCATCAAGGCTAATCGTCAACTCCCCATTTGGTAGATGGAAAGTATTGGTTTCTGGATGCCATCGTTCTACAAATGCTGATATCAGTGCATTATCTACCGTCATATATGAGTAGCTATCCAAATATTGTAAACCTGTGGGACTAATTTTTGCCTTCACATTGTCTCCAAATAATTCAAACCTCCATGTAAAATGTACTTATCTATGTTGGAATATACATATATGAGTAGCTATCCAAATATATGAGTATTGGACTCCTTGGTTGGATATGTTGGAAGAATGGTTATGGATGCTTCGGTTGGATATTCGGTTGAACGAGTCTAGGATCGCTTGGTGGGGCGAGAATGTTCGATCCTCTCGTCATACCTACTTTCTGCATGTCACGGACAACCTGTGTACACAGGGTTTGACATTTCCTCGAAACGGCTTCCCGGGGCACTAGGACCGTATCGATCCGGAGGGAAATATTGATTCGTGCTAGTCACGATGCATTGCGGGACCTCCAGCGGGGCTCGCTACCCGGGCTGATAGGGAGCACCGTTAATGCTTGGATTTTGTCCTTTATGGCTTTGCCAGTGACTTCATATAGATAAGAGTTGGCTTGCTTTTTTTTTATTGGTTTGGCTTTCGTGTAGGCGCGGTCACCTTGCCTCGGCAAGAGTGTGCACTCGAGATTGGGATATAAATTGTTGGTTGAGGATGGATACTGAGGCAAGACTGTTGGTTCGATATGTTATCGTGCAAGCGATGGCATTGAGTTAGACGGGTCGGATATATATAAATGCTTGTCGATTGGTTTGAGTTGAATGCTTGCATGCTTAAACTGCTTTACAGCTTTCCTTAACATGTCATCCCTATGCCATGAAACGAATCTAGGATTCAAACTAGAAAGATCACCATATAACTGTGCGTTCACTATTTTTACTTAGTGTCGGCTTAGACGAGTGGGTTACCCCGCTCACCAGTACGGTTGTGTACTGACCCACGTTTGTGGACAATATTTCAGGTACACAGACGTAGTGGCGCTGCTTGGATATACGGGACAGGATGTATGAACTGTAAGTACCTTTGTGGGCTAGAGAAAAGAGCAAGAGCATTTCATCGTCTTCGTGGCATCGCCTTTGTGGCATTGCCTCGGGGCATTCTATTGGACCCTATCGTGAGCTTCGCTGCGTACTACTCTGAGGTGTGCTTGGTACACAATACTTGACTTCCGCTGCAACTTGGTTGATTCAATGATAACATTTGGTGTTTGACAACATTGTCTTGTACGAGCGCAACTCCAGGCTCGTACGGCATCACGTCCCGATTAGAACGATTGTCCCGCGGGAGAGCTGCAACGTGGTGATTCACGTTCAGCGGGGACTGTCGAGCTTGCGGGAGATTGGGGCGTGACAAATTGGTATCAGAGCGTCCGGTTCATTTCTTCGGACTTGGTCCTTCGCTTCATCACAAACTCTAAATAGCTTCCGCGTGTCGTTTAGCTCTTGACTCTACTCGGTGCCGCATTGGATGTTTCATGCAATAAGTCTATTTATTGCTTGTTGTGGCTGCATATTATTCTTTGTTGGGTTGTCTTGGTTGGTTTTCGTAGGATCTCTTAGCCTCGTTAGGCGTTGTTGCATTCGTGCAGCAAGTTGGTTGGCGTTGTTGCATTTGTGCAACAAGTTGTGGGCTTTCGTTGGGTTGGCTTGGCTTATCGTTCTGGAGTTTCTGATTGCCTCAATGGATCAGTTGGTTGGCTAACGAGATTTGGTTATGCGGCATGTTTTGAGTAGAAACTTTCGATGAGAGTGGATCCTTGCACGAATTGCTCGTCAAGCGATTGTGTTGGATAGAAGTTGGAATTTCGACTGTGGCGCATCGGTTGGGCAGATTTGAGTTGGCTTGAGAAATATCAGATAAGTTGGCATGAGTTGCTCGTACAATAAACGTGTGGAACCATTGGGAATTGGGTTGGACTACTTGGAATACAATCGTTGCACGATTGCTTGTGTTGCGAAAGTATCAGACGGTTTGAGAATAGTTGGAAGCAATGAGAATGGAACATAGCACGAGTTGCCTAACGAGATTGATGGTTAAAGAATCGGCTAAGTTTTTTGTGTCAGACTTAAGATGGGAAAGGCATGATCACACATAAGGGATGGTTCGAACGGATCTTGGATTCGTGCAGGAAATTGTAATGCGAGTAGCGACTTGATTCGAAGTGGTATATGAGATCAAACGTGTTAAGCAAGGCATCGGAAATATTTTGGTTGGACATCTATTGGAATTGCCTGAACGGACTCGGATAACGAATACAAGTCGGTTGGTGCAAATCGACTGAGTTAGAAAGAATGAAAATGGAGCAAGCGAATATTGAGTTATGATTCGACAGAATCACCTCGGAATAGTCGGTTTGGGATAGACGCTGGTTGACGCAGGTTTCGCACGAGGGCAACTATATTTCTAAGTGGTATATAGTGCAATAGAATTTGACTCGGGTATCCTTCGATACATTAGACTTGAGAACTCAAGGACGGAATCGTGCAAATGGAAGTATCATTGGGCTTAAGAGATGGGCGGAATCGGAACGAACATTTGGGTTACGCTTGAGCAAAGCGATGGGATTATCGGAAGGATAGCGAGCACGAACTACGATTTTGGGCAACACATTTGTGCTGTTGGTTGAGCAAAGAAACACGATATTGGTCTGGAGGGACAATGAGATGGATTCACACAAACTTGAAAGATTATGAATATTGCTGCTCGAGAAGTCGACTCAGGTTTAGCGAAAATAGAATTTTGGACAAAATGGTGCAACAATGGTAGACGGATTCTCCGAAAGACGTGGACGGATTGTGGCGACAACAGAAGGCAAAAGATTTTGGCGGACAGACTTTTAAAGATAGCTAAATATGGGAGCAACGTCGGAACAAATAACTGTGCTGCTCGAGTAAGTTGGACGTGCATTGTGGGATGCAGCAAATGGATAAGAATTGGAGCAAGTCTTGGGTTTTGAGAATCATTACAATTTGTAGTGCGAGAATCGAACATGCAATTCGGAAATTTGATGGATTCAGGACAGAACGACGGATTGATGGTAGACGGTTTCAACGAGCACATTGCTCGGATTCGGGAGTTCGCTCGGATGGATGGTTAGATTTTGATTCGAATTTGCAGATGAGATGTAGCATGGTTTATAGTAACTGTCCATCGTGATGATTACAATTATCGAGCGTAGCTTCGGGACAGCTGACCCTAAGCGGCCTTGTCCGTCGAATCAGAGATTGAATATGGTAGACCCATAGAACGACCCTTGAGGCGGCATATTTGGGAATGCGTCGAGGGCAGATGTGAGCAATGATATTTGGCTTATTGACTGAGTGTTGGATTTGAGAGACCCTTGGGGTAGTCTTCAGCTGAAGATGCAGCCGAAAGATCGAAGCGATGGTGGAAAGTAGCCTAGTCAACTGATGAGATTCAGAGTCACAGATTTTTGTAGATGGCATCGCCTCTGACTCATCTTGCTCTGGAAGAAAATAGCATTTATATGAATGGACGACTGTGGCGGCTCGTTCAAATCAAATCTTTGCGAATACTGGAAGGGACAGATGTGCCTCAGATTTACAAGATGTCTCGGAACTTAGTCTGGGAAACGTGCTCGTTCGGAAGGCAAAGGTGATATTCTATGCTTCGAGGCAGTGGAAGCAGCGCGAAAAACTATTCCATGCGCAACCTAAGAATTGTGGCGAGTGTGTCCACGTTGAAATCGTGGTGACACTATCCCTTTGGCGTGGCGGCGAGATCTTCGTGGATCACACAAACCTCAATATAGATGTTCACCCTGTGAGATTTTGAGATGGCAGGAAATGTGTTGGACTGAGCTGATCTAAGCAAAGTTGATATTTGGGTAAGTCGCATAGCTGGAGTAGATCAGTTGAGATGATCGTTCGGTGCATTTGGTGCACGAGATAATATTTGGAGATGTTGCTAGTACGGATTTCAGAAATAGTTGGATGGATTGAGTTGGAACACGAACTGATTGAGTCGGTGGAAAATTATCATATTTGAGGATAGTGCTCAATCAAAAATGTTGGAATGGAAATAGTGATTTGGTTCAATTGGGAGCAAAGCAAATGGATGCCTCGAACATAAAGATACCCTTGTAACTTATTCAAATTTGCTATCGCAAAGCTCGGCTGAAATGCATGTATTTTAGGGACGTCTTAAATATATGTACGATCCAAAACTAAGCGATACGAAGAATTCGTATTGAGCTGCAAGGAGGATGTGGGAATTCGTGAAAATTTGTACGAGCGTTCAGCAGAGCGAGATATTGAGTCAGAAATAGTGAATATGAGAGTTGCATAGAGCAGATCTATGGAATTGAATTGTGGCATGCTAGTAAGGAATGAGTACCAGCATGGTTCGTAGACGAACCTGATTTTAAGTGGTATATTATGTAACGCCCGCAACCGCTCGGAGCGTTACGCTGAGTCGGACTGAATAAATCAAATGCTGGTTACATTTGAAATGTTGGATTTTGGGAAGAAGGATTAATCGAGTTGGTTTCAATGTGCAGATGGCTAGCGGGTTCGATGGAAATCATGTGTTCGTTCAGAACAGTACTGAACAGCTGGATGGAAGCGATAATGTCGTCTTCCTTAATCCGATCGGTCGGATGATTTGGAGAGCACGGCCTGCTCGCACGGTCATACCAGTTGAGTAGATCGCGCTTGCATCGGACCACGGGTTCAAGGGATTGGCCGTATCGGCAGGACAGGATGCCTAACGGGATCAATCATTGTGAGTGGGCTCTTTTCCTTCTCCTCTACTCCTTCATGCCTAATAATATGGAAACACGATAAAGGTTTGAACACTTGGGCTGAAACATCGGGAAACACTACACTGAGGCGTGCATAGAGTGTACGTCGTTGGCTTGGTAGGAATGTGGCTTGAAACGATTATGCGTTGGATAGTTGGATGCGATAGCTGGATTATACATTTGAGGCAGTCGGATGGATAATTGGGATTATACTTGGACGGTTGGAATTATACAAGTTGGAATGATACAATGGAAATATCGGGAATCCGGGCGAGCGAGCGTGCATCCGTGCACGAGTATCACTGGGTCGCTTTGTCTTGCAAAGCGAGCAGTTGTGGTTCGAAACCGAACAACTGCATCGGCGAGGGTATTGGGCCACTGTTGGGGCATTGTGCCATGGGAATAGTCGGAGTGTGGGGTGTTGCACCCAATGTGAACACTGTGTTGGAAAGCGGCAATGTAAAGTGTGGGCATAACTTGGGCACAACTTGAGAGATTGTGCTTATGAGTATTTTGGTGCCTTGGGATATACATATATTAAGGTCGAGATTTGGACTCCTTGGTTGGATATGTTGGAAGAATGGTTATGGATGCTTCGGTTGGATATTCGGTTGAACGAGTCTAGGATCGCTTGGTGGGGCGAGAATGTTCGATCCTCTCGTCATACCTACTTTCTGCATGTCACGGACAACCTGTGTACACAGGGTTTGACATTTCCTCGAAACGGCTTCCCGGGGCACTAGGACCGTATCGATCCGGAGGGAAATATTGATTCGTGCTAGTCACGATGCATTGCGGGACCTCCAGCGGGGCTCGCTACCCGGGCTGATAGGGAGCACCGTTAATGCTTGGATTTTGTCCTTTATGGCTTTGCCAGTGACTTCATATAGATAAGAGTTGGCTTGCTTTTCTTTTATTGGTTTGGCTTTCGTATAGGCGCGGTCACCTTGCCTCGGCAAGAGTGTGCACTCGAGATTGGGATATAAATTGTTGGTTGATGATGGATATTGAGGCAAGACTGTTGGTTCGATATGTTATCGTGCAAGCGATGGCATTGAGTTAGACGGGTCGGATATATATAAATGCTTGTCGATTGGTTTGAGTTGAATGCTTGCATGCTTAAACTGCTTTACAGCTTTCCTTAACATGTCATCCCTATGCCATGAAACGAATCTAGGATTCAAACTAGAAAGATTACCATATAACTGTGCATTCACTATTTTTACTTAGTATCGGCTTAGACGAGTGGGTTACCCCGCTCACCAGTACGGTTGTGTACTGACCCACGTTTGCGGGCAATATTTCAGGTACACAGACGTAGTGGCGCTGCTTGGATATACGGGACAAGATGTATGAACTGTAAGTACCTTTGTGGGCTAGAGAAAAGAGCAAGAGCATTTCATCGTCTTCGTGGCATCGCCTTTGTGGCATTGCCTCGGGGCATTCTATTGGACCCTATCGTGAGCTTTGCTGCGTACTACTCTGAGGTGTGCTTGGTACACAATACTTGACTTCCGCTGCAACTTGGTTGATTCAATGATAACATTTGGTGTTTGACAACATCGCCTTATACGAGCGCAACTCCAGGCTCGTACGGCATCACGTCCCGATTAGAACGATTGTCCCGCGGGAGAGCTGCAACGTGGTGATTCACGTTCAGCGGGGACTGTCGAGCTTGCGGGAGATTGGGGCGTGACATTTGGCATGTCCTCGTCGGAGGAGGAAGAAGAACCTGAAGAACTAGGAGAAGCACGTCTCTTCGAACGAGTGACAGTCTTCTTCGTCAATCGACGTTTCCTAACTTCAGGGCGTGCCTCGGGGTCACGGATAGTGACACCTGGTTCAATAGTACGCGGAACATTGCGTTCCTTACGCATCGATGCAGTAGGGCGTCTTCTGATGATATCTTCATCCACAGTGCCCTTCCGAGGGTCATGACTATAAGACAAAAAAAAATTTCATTTAACATCCTAAATTAATTTAACATTCAGGACTGTAGAAATTTCTACAGTCATATACGTATACAGGACTGCAAAAATTTTCACAGTCCTAATTTTTTAGGACTGTTGAAATTTCTACAGTCCTTAATGTATATAGGACTGTAGAATTTTTTACAGTCCTAAATCTATATGCGACTGTAGAAATTTCTACAGTCCCGTCCGATACTGCTCGATACTTTCGACGATTGTCGACATTGTATGCCCTAAAATCGGGTACGAGCATCCAAGTAAACGTCTAAACTACATCCTAAACTACATTCAGGACTTGTATGCTCTCATTTGAATATTGGAAAGAAAATCATTCAAAATTTTCGAAATGCAATAGGTATTTTTATAATTTTTGAAATTTTTTGTAAATGCAATAGAATAAGGAGAAGGAAGAATTGTACCTTGATTCTTTCGAGACTTTGAGAGCCATCGACAAGGAGGAGGAGGACGAAGTCGAGGAGAACGGCTCCGGCTGGAGGGGGGAGGGCTCCGGTGGGATTTGGAGGGTTTGGGAAGAGGGTTTAAAGTTTGGGCTAGTGTGAGTAAACTAATGGGCTAGTGTGAGTAAACTTTGTTCATTAATGGGCTAGCCCAGAATTGGGACTAGTCCTTAGTAAAGTTTGTAGTGCCCTTATCAAAAGTCTTTTTTTTTTACAGAAATACATCCCTCTCTCTCTCTCTCTTCCTATATATATATACACCAAGAATGAGTCAATCAACTGGAAGACCTACTATATAAACTAATTCCTGAAGCGGGCTCTAATTATTGTTGCTTCGACGGTTCATCTGTACTTCTCTTCATCATTGATCTTTTGGGTTAGGTAATCAACAAAAGAGATGCCAACAAGAAAAAAAAAACTATAGACGATGGAGATAGCATGATTATTATTGAAACGTTTGTCACTCTCAGGCTTCATTAACACTTTGAAGTAGAATGTGAGCATTCGATCTATTCGGTTCAATCCAATCGTAATAGTTAAAAATTGAATAACCCAAAATTTTAAAAGTTGAACCAGATCTGAATTAGCCAAAATCGAAACCGAACCGTATAACCTGTTCGATTTGTTCGGTTGGAATGTTGCTATTGTTTAATGGATCGGACTCAAGGTTAAAATTGTAGATAAATTATATTAAAAATTATAATTTTATACACACATTTATTATATTTTAAAGTTGTGTCAAAAGTTAAGACTTCAAAACATATACATAGAATTGATAATTTTAAAATATACATATTTTTAATTATAAAATATGCAAAGAATGAAAATATTTACATAGTTGCATAAATCTTGTCCGATTTTCAATTTTGAACCAAAATCGAATAAATTTTTTTAGCCTTTTCAAAATCAAAGTCGAAACGAATTTTTTTAAACCGAACCGAATTTCGATTTGGTTCGATTTTCAGTACAAAACTGAATAACAGTCACTCATATATATTACAGTCCGCGGTAGGGGTGAGCAACGGTTCGGTTCGGTTCGAACCGAATATCTAAAAACCGACTGAACCGAAAACCGCTTTTTCCAAAACCGAAAACCGAACCGAATTTGTAAAGACCGAAAAAAACCGAACCGAATTAAATCGGTTCGGTTCTCGGTCGGTTCGGTTTTTTAGGTCTACGTGGTGAGTGTATACCAAATTCATAAAAACCGAAAAAAAATCAAACATAACTGAGAAAAATCAAAATTGTGTACCAAAAATAACAATAAACTAATTTTATACCAAGTGGTGAGTGTATACCAAATTCATAAAAACCGTTTTTTTTTTTCCTTTTATAATGTAGTGATTCGGTTTTCGGTTCGGTTCGATTCGGATTTCGGAATCCAAAACCGAAAACCGATCCGATAACCGAAATTAATCAAATAATAAAATTGAAATCCGAACCGGTTGATTAAAAACCGAACCGAATTTTAATTTCGGTCCGGTTCGGTTCGATTCGATTTTCGGTTAAAAATCGAGAATTGCTCACCCCTAGTCCGCGGTCCAAAACCAAACCAAGCCAAACCAAGATTTCTACATCACCCCCTTAAGAATCTAGTAACGGGGTTGGACAAGGACAATAAGTGCTCTTAAGCCATTTTTTATTGAGAATTTTTTTGTCTTTCTTCTTTTCTAGTAGGTCCCATTTTGGATAGAGCCTATATTTCAGATTCATAGTTTTCATCTAAAAGTTGCGACGTACTAAATAGTATGTAATGTGGAGGCAAGTATATGTCCAAGTTTCTTTTAATGATGCTCAACTGTCTATCCTTGCTTAGATGCCCCCACCCCTGGTTTCTATCTTCTCAACTTTGAATTTTTTGGATCTAATTATTTTGGGAGCATCTCCAACCGTTGTGAGTTTGGAAAAAATAGTTGTCATATAGAAATTACAACTTCTATAATACAAATATAAAATAAATTGTAAAGTTGATATGGCAATGACATAACAAGGACAATGTGAAGTTGGTTGTCTAAATCTAGACAATGGACTTCACAATGTTTTACTTTCACATCATCAATAATGAATAAAAATATTTATAAAAAAAAGGAAGAAGTGAAAAAGTTGTCTTCGAAGTTGGAAAAAAAGTAGTTTTTATTGTCTTCTCAATACTTTTGCATTGGAGAACACTTTTCTATCTCATTGTCTTGTGTGAATATTATCTTGCCACATAGGAAATGTATTGTCTTGTGTCTCTACCACATAGGAATCACAACACAAAATAAGACAATAGGGTTGGAGATGCTCTAAAATTCTCTTACAACCAAAGAAGTTACAACCGCCACGTGACCGACCTCCATTGGAGAAAAGAGGGGAGAGGTGGGGCTGGGTGGGACCCATATTAGGGGGGAGCATTATAGGCGCGCATTTGGTTATAAACTTAGCATTATTGAATTATTTTTTGGCTCATAGTTGTTATTTTGTAATGGGTAATGCTATGCCTACAACCCCCTTACAACAAAGGGATTATAATTGCTACGTGGCCGGTCTCCATTGGAGAGAGAGGGAAATGGTGGGGCCGGATGGGACCCATATAGCAGGAGGTAAGAGGGTAGGTGGGGTCAGGTGGGACCCATAAGTTGTGGGGGGGGGGGGGGGGGGGGGAAGAGATAAACATTAGGTTGTAAACTTAGCATTATCCTTTTATAATGCTAAGTTTATTGCATTGTTTTTAAAATCGGACCGGAGATCGACTCGGTCAGGACACTGGGTTAGGTCAAACAGATTCAACCAGTAGTTTAATCGGGATTGAACCAGTTATATATGCTTACAATTTTATTTGAATATGTTACGTAGTACACACTACACATATACTACTTATGCAAAAATTAGTCAATAATTATACATATGAACTTTTATTGCATGTAAAGTCCAAACCAAAAGTCAAAAGTTAACAAAAAAAAATGAAATTGGAAAAGTCAAAATCAAATTGGTTTAAAATATAGCTGGATAAGACGATTCGACGGTCTAACTGTCTGGGTCAATCGAATTATACATAAGAAGTCAATTATTGGAAGAAGAAAAAAACAGTGGGTCGATATTAATTCATCTGGAAAAAATTACTGGTTCGCGGATTGACCGTTTCAACCTGCCGGCCTGACTTTTAAAACACTGATTTATTGATCTATTATGGATGAAATTTGGACATGACCTCCTTGAACTCATCCTCTGTCGAAAAAGAAAGTTCCATGTGAATCTGTAGTCCATGGAGAATGAAGTAAAATTTATAGTACTTCCAATGAATCCTTGTCTTTGTTGTCTATGTTTTTGTGTTTGGTTACTAAACTTAGGGAAAGTTTGGATGAATGTTTGGTATTCTATGAATTCAAATTTTTTTTTTCAATTAAATTTTTTTTAAACATTTTTATATCTATGTTTGGTTAAATTGAAAATATGTAGTTCGAAAAATTTAATTGTTTTTATTCACATTTTTTACGGATGGAAGTTAAAATTTAAAAAGTAAAAAAGATGGTATTATTTGTTGGGAATCAAGTCTGCTGAAGGTGCAGAGTTCGGTCCGAACTCGGTTTCTGGCCGAACTCGGTGTGGTGTTCCAGAATCTTTGAACTGAACTCGGTCCAAGTTCGGTGTCAGAGGTTGTTGCTCGAATTTTGGAGTTTTTATATTATATTTTGGACCGTTGGATGCTAGTGGACTGTTGGATCTTATGGTTGGCTATTTTTAGAGTTTTCTAACCCTAAAATAGGTTTTTCATCCTATAAATAGGGAGGAGGGTGGAGGTACAAAGGAGAAGCACAAGTTGGAGATTCGGGGTGCTCGTCCACAGAAAATATAAGAGAAAGTTTGTGCTTTGCTCTTAGGACTTCGTCATCCAAGATAGAAGGGAAGAAGGAGATCTAATCGATGAGTCGTCATCTTCGGTTAGGAAGATTGCTACGGGTTTGTGAGTGATTTCAATTGTAATCTTCTATTTTTCTTCTTGAGTGCGGTGAGGTAGTTGAACCTATTAGGGCAAAAAGTTCAACATTAGTTGTTTGCAATCTTGTAATTTTATCTGAGTTATAAAGATTGAAATTTGTCCAAGTGACGTACTCACCGCCATAGACTTATCTTCATTTGTGCTTGGTATTCGTTGATTGTTTGGTTATCTCAGGTGGGTTGACAAACGCTTCTTCCGTTGCGCATCCAGCACGTGGTATCAGAGCGCACGTGTTCCCAACATTATTGTCCAAACAAAACATTCAAACAATATTTCTACAAAAGCAAAATTTTCAATCATACATATACCAAACATGAATAAGCAGGGGCGGATACAGAAATTGAAACTGGAATGGACTACAATGAATTAGGGTGGACTAGAGGTAAGACACACACACACACAAACACTCACATACATATATATATATATATATATATATATATATATATATATATATATATATATGAAAAAAAAGTAAAAAAAAAAAAGTTTTGGGGTGGGCTTCAGCTCACCCCAGCTATTGCTTGGATCCGCCCATGTGAATAAGGAATCTAACATCATTTCTAAACCTCCAAAACTTGAACCAAACGTCTGTTTGATGATAATTTCTTGTCTTTGTTCTGATTTTTGAACCCCAAATTACATTCATCTTTGATTTCTAGTACTATATTTCTATAATTTATTACTATTTTTATATATTTGATAAACCTATTCGGAAAGTGATAACTTGATGTGTAGAGCTAGTTAGAGAAATATAAAAAAGTACAATAACTAATATAGATCTGTAAGCCATTTATATTGATAAAATATATTCTTCTGAATTTGTAGACTTAGCTTACGTCAAACCAAAGATTGAAAATGATGCATATAACTCAATTTCTAATAAATCCGGCAAGTAGGGCCCACACCTGGTCTAGCCTGTTTGTGTCGCCAACCTACTATATTGTTAGCCCTGTAGCCTGTAGGCCTGCTGACCCGGCCCGCACCGAGCCTGCAGCCCAAAGCCTACAACCTGAATCTGCAGCCCGCACTGGCCCAGCCTGTCCTAATCCAACCTAGAGTTGGTATTTGTCGAGTATAAATACTCCTATATAAGCTTTCGGAATCCTTTTTCATCTATCGTTTTTAGCCTTTTCAAAATCAAAGTCGAAACGAATTTTTTTAAACCGAACCGAATTTCGATTTGGTTCGATTTTCAGTACAAAACTGAATAACAGTCACTCATATATATTACAGTCCGCGGTAGGGGTGAGCAACGGTTCGGTTCGGTTCGAACCGAATATCTAAAAACCGACTGAACCGAAAACCGCTTTTTCCAAAACCGAAAACCGAACCGAATTTGTAAAGACCGAAAAAAACCGAACCGAATTAAATCGGTTCGGTTCTCGGTCGGTTCGGTTTTTTAGGTCTACGTGGTGAGTGTATACCAAATTCATAAAAACCGAAAAAAAATCAAACATAACTGAGAAAAATCAAAATTGTGTACCAAAAATAACAATAAACTAATTTTATACCAAGTGGTGAGTGTATACCAAATTCATAAAAACCGATTTTTTTTTTCCTTTTATAATGTAGTGATTCGGTTTTCGGTTCGGTTCGATTCGGATTTCGGAATCCAAAACCGAAAACCGATCCGATAACCGAAATTAATCAAATAATAAAATCGAAATCCGAACCGGTTGATTAAAAACCGAACCGAATTTTAATTTCGGTCCGGTTCGGTTCGATTCGATTTTCGGTTAAAAATCGAGAATTGCTCACCCCTAGTCCGCGGTCCAAAACCAAACCAAGCCAAACCAAGATTTCTACATCACCCCCTTAAGAATCTAGTAACGGGGTTGGACAAGGACAATAAGTGCTCTTAAGCCATTTTTTATTGAGAATTTTTTTGTCTTTCTTCTTTTCTAGTAGGTCCCATTTTGGATAGAGCCTATATTTCAGATTCATAGTTTTCATCTAAAAGTTGCGACGTACTAAATAGTATGTAATGTGGAGGCAAGTATATGTCCAAGTTTCTTTTAATGATGCTCAACTGTCTATCCTTGCTTAGATGCCCCCACCCCTGGTTTCTATCTTCTCAACTTTGAATTTTTTGGATCTAATTATTTTGGGAGCATCTCCAACCGTTGTGAGTTTGGAAAAAATAGTTGTCATATAGAAATTACAACTTCTATAATACAAATATAAAATAAATTGTAAAGTTGATATGGCAATGACATAACAAGGACAATGTGAAGTTGGTTGTCTAAATCTAGACAATGGACTTCACAATGTTTTACTTTCACATCATCAATAATGAATAAAAATATTTATAAAAAAAAGGAAGAAGTGAAAAAGTTGTCTTCGAAGTTGGAAAAAAAGTAGTTTTTATTGTCTTCTCAATACTTTTGCATTGGAGAACACTTTTCTATCTCATTGTCTTGTGTGAATATTATCTTGCCACATAGGAAATGTATTGTCTTGTGTCTCTACCACATAGGAATCACAACACAAAATAAGACAATAGGGTTGGAGATGCTCTAAAATTCTCTTACAACCAAAGAAGTTACAACCGCCACGTGACCGACCTCCATTGGAGAAAAGAGGGGAGAGGTGGGGCTGGGTGGGACCCATATTAGGGGGGAGCATTATAGGCGCGCATTTGGTTATAAACTTAGCATTATTGAATTATTTTTTGGCTCATAGTTGTTATTTTGTAATGGGTAATGCTATGCCTACAACCCCCTTACAACAAAGGGATTATAATTGCTACGTGGCCGGTCTCCATTGGAGAGAGAGGGAAATGGTGGGGCCGGATGGGACCCATATAGCAGGAGGTAAGAGGGTAGGTGGGGTCAGGTGGGACCCATAAGTTGTGGGGGGGGGGGGGGGGGGGGGGGGGGAAGAGATAAACATTAGGTTGTAAACTTAGCATTATCCTTTTATAATGCTAAGTTTATTGCATTGTTTTTAAAATCGGACCGGAGATCGACTCGGTCAGGACACTGGGTTAGGTCAAACAGATTCAACCAGTAGTTTAATCGGGATTGAACCAGTTATATATGCTTACAATTTTATTTGAATATGTTACGTAGTACACACTACACATATACTACTTATGCAAAAATTAGTCAATAATTATACATATGAACTTTTATTGCATGTAAAGTCCAAACCAAAAGTCAAAAGTTAACAAAAAAAAATGAAATTGGAAAAGTCAAAATCAAATTGGTTTAAAATATAGCTGGATAAGACGATTCGACGGTCTAACTGTCTGGGTCAATCGAATTATACATAAGAAGTCAATTATTGGAAGAAGAAAAAAACAGTGGGTCGATATTAATTCATCTGGAAAAAATTACTGGTTCGCGGATTGACCGTTTCAACCTGCCGGCCTGACTTTTAAAACACTGATTTATTGATCTATTATGGATGAAATTTGGACATGACCTCCTTGAACTCATCCTCTGTCGAAAAAGAAAGTTCCATGTGAATCTGTAGTCCATGGAGAATGAAGTAAAATTTATAGTACTTCCAATGAATCCTTGTCTTTGTTGTCTATGTTTTTGTGTTTGGTTACTAAACTTAGGGAAAGTTTGGATGAATGTTTGGTATTCTATGAATTCAAATTTTTTTTTTTCATTAAATTTTTTTTAAACATTTTTATATCTATGTTTGGTTAAATTGAAAATATGTAGTTCGAAAAATTTAATTGTTTTTATTCACATTTTTTACGGATGGAAGTTAAAATTTAAAAAGTAAAAAAGATGGTATTATTTGTTGGGAATCAAGTCTGCTGAAGGTGCAGAGTTCGGTCCGAACTCGGTTTCTGGCCGAACTCGGTGTGGTGTTCCAGAATCTTTGAACTGAACTCGGTCCAAGTTCGGTGTCAGAGGTTGTTGCTCGAATTTTGGAGTTTTTATATTATATTTTGGACCGTTGGATGCTAGTGGACTGTTGGATCTTATGGTTGGCTATTTTTAGAGTTTTCTAACCCTAAAATAGGTTTTTCATCCTATAAATAGGGAGGAGGGTGGAGGTACAAAGGAGAAGCACAAGTTGGAGATTCGGGGTGCTCGTCCACAGAAAATATAAGAGAAAGTTTGTGCTTTGCTCTTAGGACTTCGTCATCCAAGATAGAAGGGAAGAAGGAGATCTAATCGATGAGTCGTCATCTTCGGTTAGGAAGATTGCTACGGGTTTGTGAGTGATTTCAATTGTAATCTTCTATTTTTCTTCTTGAGTGCGGTGAGGTAGTTGAACCTATTAGGGCAAAAAGTTCAACATTAGTTGTTTGCAATCTTGTAATTTTATCTGAGTTATAAAGATTGAAATTTGTCCAAGTGACGTACTCACCGCCATAGACTTATCTTCATTTGTGCTTGGTATTCGTTGATTGTTTGGTTATCTCAGGTGGGTTGACAAACGCTTCTTCCGTTGCGCATCCAGCACGTGGTATCAGAGCGCACGTGTTCCCAACATTATTGTCCAAACAAAACATTCAAACAATATTTCTACAAAAGCAAAATTTTCAATCATACATATACCAAACATGAATAAGCAGGGGCGGATACAGAAATTGAAACTGGAATGGACTACAATGAATTAGGGTGGACTAGAGGTAAGACACACACACACACAAACACTCACATACATATATATATATATATATATATATATATATATATATATATATATATATATATATATGAAAAAAAAGTAAAAAAAAAAAAGTTTTGGGGTGGGCTTCAGCTCACCCCAGCTATTGCTTGGATCCACCCATGTGAATAAGGAATCTAACATCATTTCTAAACCTCCAAAACTTGAACCAAACGTCTGTTTGATGATAATTTCTTGTCTTTGTTCTGATTTTTGAACCCCAAATTACATTCATCTTTGATTTCTAGTACTATATTTCTATAATTTATTACTATTTTTATATATTTGATAAACCTATTCGGAAAGTGATAACTTGATGTGTAGAGCTAGTTAGAGAAATATAAAAAAGTACAATAACTAATATAGATCTGTAAGCCATTTATATTGATAAAATATATTCTTCTGAATTTGTAGACTTAGCTTACGTCAAACCAAAGATTGAAAATGATGCATATAACTCAATTTCTAATAAATCCGGCAAGTAGGGCCCACACCTGGTCTAGCCTGTTTGTGTCGCCAACCTACTATATTGTTAGCCCTGTAGCCTGTAGGCCTGCTGACCCGGCCCGCACCGAGCCTGCAGCCCAAAGCCTACAACCTGAATCTGCAGCCCGCACTGGCCCAGCCTGTCCTAATCCAACCTAGAGTTGGTATTTGTCGAGTATAAATACTCCTATATAAGCTTTCGGAATCCTTTTTCATCTATCGTTTTTTTTTCATCTGATACGAAAACTCCAAAGCCTTGTTCTCCCTAATATGTACGGTTGGATTTTCATTTCGTGCGAGTGCAAGTCTCGACCACACCAGTAGACATGTTTTCGAGCTTTTTGTGGTTACGAAATATCTGACTGTTGGATCTTCGATCCGACTTTGTCAATGTTTTTCTGGTATACTTTTACCCCACTTAACCAATTTTGGTATTATTTTGTTTCAGTTCGATAGGTTAATATCATTCTTATACGCTTTTATATTCGTTCGTGTCAGGATCGTATCTCAATATCCGTGTCCGATTGACCATCTGTCGATTCCAGTGGACTCGTAAAGATCTTCTATCTTTGCCAATTATGATCGTGATTTCGAGACAATTGATTTTGGTGTGTTATCTTTACATTTTTTTACAGTGTCGCTATTATTGATTCTAACTTTACTTAATCAAGAAATAATCCTAAAATTTATTTGTTTATGTGTGATTCTTAATCTTGTGGGATACTTGTTGGTTTCGATGAATACTTGTGGATTGTTTAGCTCGTGAATAGTTCGTGACAACTTGTGATTTGGATACCTTTGTTCAGTCACGATCAATAGGCAAGTATAATATCTAACGACTCTAATTGTAGTTTTTCTTATATTTGTCATGTGATTTATGATTAGTTACTTTTATCATGTTCTTCCTATCATTACTACTATATATTGATGCATCATTTCACACTCGCAAGTCAGAGTATTATAGTACTTCTATATTGAAATCTTCAACATGTTTTCAATATTAATTTTCTTGATTCTCATGATTTAGTAGTGAGTGCGGGTAGGGGAGGGGAACAAAAACTAGACACGTGGACTGCGATCTATTTACGTACTCATGATTATGTGCATAAGAGTGGTATACACCTAGACCATGGACTACGATCTATTTACTTACTCATGTTAATGTGAGTACGAGTTGTATATATCTATATCATGTCCATATCACCTAGGCAGTCCACATGGTGTTGATCCCTACAACACATGATATATTTACTTAGTTTTTTTTTTTTTTTTATCATCATATGCTAGTTTGATACACTATTTCATGCCATCATCTACTTATATATAGACTTTTATCATGCTATTTATACTATTCATATTGTTTACAAAATTCATTCGTTAGATGAATATAGTTTATATGTTTTAGTGTTCGTTTAATATTTGTACTTTGATCCAATCTTGACTGGATTACATAACTTAATTGCTTTAAAGGATGAGGTATATCCTGAATTCCATGTTGCCTTATACTTGATTCATCTTTCAGAGTATGGTCTGGAGTAATATATTTTCTTTCCTATGCCTTGCAGACCTTTTATCGTAGTTGCTCTATATTTTAGTAGGTTTGTTCCCTAAACGTGTTCTATTTCAAGAATTTTGATCTTGGATGACATACATGAGATTTTAGACTATACAATCTGTAGCGACCTATTGTCACCTTAAACCTGCAGTTGGTTAGCCTACTTTTGACTCAATGGTTTAGGCTCAATTTTTTAGCTGTTTATTGTGTTGGGATATGGTTTGGTTAAACTAAAATCACCCTATAGAGGGGGAGGTTGAATAGGTTTTAACTAATAATTAAACAAAATTATGATAGATAATAGGTAGTTTAAAACTAATTGCTAGAAATAAGTCAGGAATAGTGACACCCGATGTATCTGATATCCTCTTTGAGACACTTGGGAGCTTTGATCCGAATGCCTAGTCAACTTCTTACAAACGAGCTTTGATTCGAAGGACTCGTCAACTTTCGCACAAGTTTTGATACGAATGCTTGCGGACTTCAAACTCTTACAATAAATTATTTTGATCTTCTCACAAACAATTTGAATATTACGCTTTGAAACTCAATTAAACTATATTCTAATTTGATTTTTCAAATGAAATCTCTTGTATGTAAAGTAATTTTGTACATAGAAGATAAAAAAAAAATTAATTCTCTAAGAAGTAGGAGCAAAAGAGGGAAAACGGGTTTATATAGCATACACAAGCAAGCTCTTAATATATAGTTGTTATTGTACTGGCGATATATTGTCCAGTTTATTGCTCGTACAGTAACCGCTATACAACATATATAAATATGGTCGTTGTGTATTTAATGCACACAGTCTATCTTTAGATAGTATAATGTCTGGTATACTAGGCGATATATTATCTGATATACTCGGTAGTATACTGATGAACAATTTTATATATAAACGAAATGACATATAGCTCACTTAGAAAAAAAATCTTGAAACTGTATACCAAAAGTTATGTTGTTAGGATAAAATTTATATGGAATGGAAGATTGTAGGTTGCTAAACAGCTTTGAAGGAAAACGATATACTGGGCGGTATACAGGCCGGTATACTGCATATGGTCTATTTTTTAGAATTTGGCTATTTGAGAAATGTTTGTGTTTGCCTTATAGGTTAACTTTTATTTTTTGCATACTTATTAAGTTATAATTAGTCCAAAAAATAAAAATAAAGAACTATTATACTTAGATCTTGTCAAGCACTAGTCCTAAAATACGTGGGACTTGTAGTGCCCCACTCCTTATTCGGGGTTACTGTGTTGACAATCCTATATATATCGTTTCATCGAAATAGATTGATTAAGACCCTTCCTCTCTTTGGATTGGCCTTCAAAAACATGTCCCCATATAAAGTGGATTGTGACTTCAAAAAAAACTCTATATAAGAGTCACTTTCTCAAATCTTTTCACTATTTGTTTTTTCTGTCATTTTCACTGCTGCTTTCGGTGTTGGTTTTATGAGTGCATTTTAGTGGATGTTTTTAATGGATTTTATTACTTGCCTTCATCAATTTATGCATTCATATCAAATTCTAGAAGAAAGAGAGATGAATAGTATTAATCCTCTTTTATTGCAAATACAGATGATCATATAGGTGAAGCATATGTGAAGCATTGGAGATATCTTTCTCTCAGTAATTCTTTAATAGTGAGTGTTGGGAATCGGACATGCCCTGCAAGCATTCCGACACCGTGTCTGAGAGTTTTTGCAGCAAAAACTTTAGGCCAACCCACCTGAGATAACCAACCCCTGTCTAATAAACACCAAAAACAGATAAAAACAAGTATATGGCGGTGGCTACGTCACCTGGACAAATCTCAACCTTTATAACTCAGGTAAAATTACAAGATTGACAGAATCAATGTTGAACCATTTGCCCTAATAGAATCAACCCTCTCACCACACTCAAGAAGAAAAGAAAGATATTACAATTAAAATCACTTACCAACCCGTAGCAATCTTCCTAAGCGATGGCGACAACTTCTCGATAAGATCTCTTTATTCCTTCTGTCTTGGATGTCGAAGTCCTAAGAGCAAAGTATGAACTTTCTCTTAGATTTTTTGTAGACGAGCACCATGAATCTCCAACTTGTGCCATCCTTTGTGCCTCAACCCTCCTCATATATTTATAGGATAAAAAATCCTATTTTATGTCATAATAGGATTTCCTAAATAGAAATCTTAAAATAAGAATTATATTTCACCTAAAATAGCCCAACACTAATCATGGACGTCCCAATATGGTCAAATTAAATATTTGATATAAATTTGAAATCTAATCAAATCTTACATTTAATGTAGATTTTTAAATTATATCAAATCAAATCTTTGACCATATTTGGGCTCCAAAATTTACCAAATCTAGACTGGACCCCAACAATCTCCCCCTCTAGTCTGATGAGAGGATGTTGACCCCATGGCTTCTCAACTGGACTCCATGTATGTCGCCCCGCGAAAGAGTTCCTGCTCCTCCATGCCACCGATCTCCAATCCTCCAAGTTGCTTTGCATCTTCCTTCATCTCCAACTTCTCGACAGTCATGTCGATGCTAGCTGTCATGCGTAGCACCTTCTGACCACTGAGATCATGCTGACATCAATGACACGGCTGAGACCAAAGTCCCTGACTATCAGCCTCACCGTGAGTCTTGGCTACCAGTCCCCAACTTCCGTCTTCCACCAAAATGTGTTAACGTTCCAACGAGCTTCTCCACCCTTGGTTGGCCCAAACAAGCGGATGGTATAATTCTTCCAAGATTCAAACTCCTGAATTTGCCCACCTTCATGTCCGAACTTGAAGCTCCCTTATACACATGCGTCCTCGAGCAGAACATTACGTACTGTACATATCGTCGATGACCCACAACTCCCCCAGAACTGTGTAAATGGTGATGCTCCTGCCTCAGATTAAATTTGCTGCAAACCTTGATCTCCTCCCAGACCTCGATCTACTGAAACAAATGTCGCTTCATAAAGCTTTGGCAAACCACCCGTCACCAAAAACTGATCTGTGAAGCAACCCTCACCTGGAGACCGACCAGCTGTCATGGGACCGATATACTGACCCTTAATCTTTGGCTCATCACCATTCATCGCTTTGTATCAATGAACTGAATCCTCTATAATCCTCAAAGTATCTCGAAGCCCATCATCAATAAGTTTTCGACGATCCAACTCTTGTCGTATACCCTTCGAGCCTCCATCTGATGTCTGTGGCCTGCCTGTACAACTCAACAGCTTGATCCTGTACATGCCACAATATAAATCTCCTCGAGCCAGCTGTTGGCAACCCTTCGTAAGAATCCAACCTTTGTCCCCATATAAACTGCGACAACCATCCTCCTCCAGCCTCCCTACAGAAACCAAGTTGTAGCGCAAACTTGGTACATGTCGCACATACTTGAGAACGAGCTTCTCACTAAGCTCCGTGGTGAAGTGCACATCATCGATGCCTATAATGACAACTGTCTCCTTGTTGCCCATCATCACATGTCCAAACCTGCCGCCGTGGTATTACCTGAAGATCCTCCTATATGGAGTGGCGTGATACGACGCCCCCGTGTCCATGACCTAATCGCCATTATGACACATGCTACAAGGTTCCTCTGCGTTGCTTGCTGTAATAATGAGATCTCCTATAGCCGTAAGATCTTTCTGATCATCCTTGGCTTTGGCCTTCTTAGCTTTGAACTTCATGCAGTTTCTCTTGATATGACCACTTTCGATGAGCTTTATGCAGTTCTAATTTTAACATGTCGCAAGAATGCTATAATCGACTGATCGATTTGATTATAGAGATCTTGCCCAAGGGTGCAAAGTTGCCTAAAGACTTCTATCAATCTAAGAGGATGGTGAGATCGCTCTAGATGGGATACAAGAAAATTGATGCATGTCATAACGGGTGCATATTGTACTACAAAGACGACAAGGATGAAGATGCGTACAGATTCTGTGGTGCTGATACAAGGCCACTGTTAGAGGAAAGTCTGTTGGTGCAAGGAAGCCTACCGATTCGATGCACTACTTGCCTTTGACGCTGCGGTTGCAGCGATTATTTATAGTTAAAGAGACTACAGAAAACATGAGTTGGCACAGGCAGAAACAGATAGAAGGAGTACTGGATCATCCATCCGATGGAGAAGCATTGAAGCACTTTGATCGAGAGTATCCAAATTTTGCTTCGGATCCGCGTAATGTCATATTGGGGCTCTCCTTTGACGGTTTTACCCTATTCGGACTTTCGGGCTCCCAGTATTCATGTTGGCTTGTGATCGTTACTCCGTACAATCTACCGCCTTGGATGTGTATGAAGACTTCGTATATGTTCCTAACTGTTATTATTCCGGGTCCGAACAATCCGAAGAGGAACATCGATGTATATTTATAGCCTTTGATAGATGAGTTGAATCAGCTATGGGAAGTAGGTGCCAACACGTACGATGTTTCTAGAAAATAAAATTTTTAGATGAGGGTAGCACTTATGTGGACCATCAACAACTTTTCGGCCTATAGAATATTATCGGGATGGAGCACCCATGGTCGTCTCTCATGTCCGTATTGCATG
Organism: Iris macrosiphon; assembly: GCA_036927795.1. NCBI lineage: Eukaryota > Viridiplantae > Streptophyta > Magnoliopsida > Asparagales > Iridaceae > Iris > Iris macrosiphon. The sequence goes on along the minus strand of JAYESA010000018.1, from coordinate 22,276,481 downwards.
GACCGTACTAAGGCTTTTCGTTTGAAACACAGAGGTAAACCGTGCTTCTTTGATTGTCATCGATAATTTCTGCCGAAGGATCATCCGTACCGGAGGAACATGAATGATTTTCGTGCGGGCGTTGTGGAAAAGGCCAATCCACCGTTAAGGTGGTCCGGATACACGATATAGGAAGAGGTAAAAGATTTATCAAGTTCTATCGAAGAGCCTGCTAAGAGGTACAAGTGTGACGGATTTGGTCGCACTCATAACTGGATGAAGAGGAGTATATTCTGGGATCTGCCATATTGGAACACCAATCTGATCAGACATAACCTTAATGTCATGCATATCGAAAAGAATGTGTTTGATAATATAATTAATACTGTAATAGAGGTAAAGGGGAAGACGAAAGATAATCCGAAGGCCAGGTTGGACTTAGAAGAAATATGTAGACGTCCTACATTGCATTTGATAGAGAAGATGAATGGAAAGTTAAAGCAACCTAAGTCAGTTTTCTTACTGGAGAAAGAGGATAAAGGGAGACTTTGTAGGTGGATTCAGGGTCTAAAGTTTTCAAACGGGTACGTGTCGAACATGAGAAGATGCGTCGACCTCAAGGAGAACAAACTTGCGGGTATGAAGAGCCACGATTGTCACGTATTCATGGAGAGGTTAATTTTGATTGTATTTCAGGAATTCTTACTGCAGGTCATTTGGGATCCATTGACAGAGCTCAGCATATTTTTCAGAGATCTTTGTTGTACTAAGTTTCTCGTCGATCGTCGAGAAAAGCAAGAGAAGGACATTGCGGTAACACTATATAAGCTCGATAAGGTGTTTCCTCCAGGATTCTTCGACTTTATGGAGCATTTGCCAATTCATCTTTTCTATGAGGCACGTGTTGGTGGTCCTGTCGGTTATCGGTGGATGTACCCCTTTGAGCGGCATCTGAATCATCTAAAGAGAAAGGTAAAAAATAAGGCACGGATTGAGGGCTCTATTTGTGAAGCTTATGTTCTCGAGGAGATTACAAACTTTTGCCCGACGTATTTCAAACCGTATGTTGCTACTAATAGAATGAAAGCTCCGAGAAACAACGACGAATATCAGGAATCTAATGATGCAATACTTAAAGTATTCAATGCGTCCGAAAAGCCTTCGGAGAAAATGAAGAAGAGATATTTGAATGACGATGAGCTAAGGGCTGCTCAGTTTTATATATTACTCAATTGCGACGAGAATGAAGTAGAGAAGCTAGAGGGGTAAGTAATTAATACGTCCACGTTTACATCATCTTAATGTAATAGTATAAACTACTATTATGCTACTAATCAACAGTTGCTTCATTATGTTTCAGCACATATAATGATGAGTTGAGGTCGGTTAGACCCTACATAACAGACGAAGAAGTAGAACAAGAAATGAGATGCCATTTTCCTTCTTGGTTGAGTGCATATGTAAGGTGTTTGGTAATTACTTTTTATTTCTGCACTTACACCACAAATAAGTTACTATCGCTACTTTGGTATTTAGGTCGATCGTCTAATAATACCCGAGACTAAATCTATAGAACTCTAGCCAAGGGACCAATTACTGCCATTAAAATATGGCCAAGTTTCTGTGTGAATGTGTTTAGGTTCAAGTCAATAAATTCTCCTATCAGAAAAAACTTTCTGGATCTTGATTCCACGAAAAACAGTTATTTGTGTATCAAATCTTCGAACTACAAAGACGTCGATACAGGCAATAATTTCTTTGGCATCTTACGAGAGATTGTGGAGTTGATATATAATTATGTCACATAACCTACTAATATCATGCTATTTAAGTATGAATGGTTCAATCTGATTCAAGATCAAGGTTGGAAAATTGACAAGCATAGCCTTGTGGATATAAACTACAAGCGTAGATATCAAGGCTATGAACCAGTTGTCCTATCAAGTCAGGCTCAGCTCGTGTACTTCACAACTTATCCTAGACGGGGGATAACAAGGTCAGATTGGTGGACAGTATACAAGACTAAAGCTAGAAATACCTTTGACATTGACGAAATAGCTTATTAGGAGGACGATCTACCTCTTGTAACAAATATTATAGATGTAGACTCAACGAAAGTTACACATTACACGAGTAATAATGTAGAAGGTATAGAATTATCCGAAGAGGAAGACGAAGATGGAGACGAAGTAGATAAAAGTAAAGACGAGGAGAAGGAAGAGGAAGAGGAGGACGAGGAAGGCGAACAAGATAAATTTTCTGAAGATGATTGAAAATAATATATTTTGCCTGTAGAATGTAACTATATTTTGACTATAGAATATACTATTTTAACAAATATATGTATTATATTTTGATTGTAGAATGCTGTGAGATATGCATCACATTTTGACTGTAGGATGTACTGTATATTTGTGTTTTTCTATATTCATTATATATTGTTATCCGGTATGACAGGACGACATGGAGGATTCGACAGGTCCCGAGGTAGACAGAGTGCTCCTCCGTTACTGCCTACTGTTGGTTCCGGATCATCGTCGTCCAGTACTCCAGTATATCGATCAGTCATATCTCCGACTGCGACGACGTTACGTGGCATCACTCCTGGGACCAGTAGTTCCAAGCATGATAGTACTCCCTCGTCTAGCGTTCCTTCTACTGACGGAACCATAGAGACAGATGAGCATGTAGAGGAGGTCATACCGACGTTGTCCCAACATCAGCAAGATCCTCCATGCGCACCTCCGGAGGAGACGAGGACAGAGATTTGGGATGACGGTACAAAGTAAGTCAATTAGATGATTTAGCATCATATATATCGTATATTTCTTTATTCATCATATATTGACTTTTTCGATCAAAATAATTATCTCTGTATAGATATCGTCCATCGTCGGTTCAGAGACGCCTGGGCCTATTTCTGATGAACTACGGTGGCCCTTGGATCAACTACTCTGAAGCTTCGGAGGAGAGGAAGGCATTCTGGTTTGCGCACTTCTAGGTAAAAGTATATTATATAAATCCTCTAATTTATGCATATTATATAACTTATTCGTGATGCTCACTTACTAAATTATTTATTGTAGCAAACGTATTTCTATCCTATGTACCGTGCCGAGTTGATCGAGCGGCTATTTTCTACCGTTGTCGCCAAGCTTATCCGTGATGCTCTGGATGACCAGAAGGCTCGTAATCGTGCTGAAAAACCGACCCAAGGTTGGATCACGCCTGAGTAGTGGACTGCAATGAGGGCTAGATTCAACGATCCGAGCTACAAGGAAAGGTCTGAGAAGGCCAAGGCGGCTAGGCGGAATGCTGCCAAGTGGTGTGGTGGCTCGATTCCGATGACAGAATATTTTCGTCGTTTGGTATGTTTTTTATTTAAGATATATTATTTTAATGTAAATACGATAAAATGGTAGTAGAAAAAATGTTTAAGTTTAGTACTAAACAATATATTTTTAACAGGTACAGAGGAGTGATGATGCAAACATGGTGACCGTCTTCTTGGCCACCCATCGCAAGGACGAAAATCTCATTGATGAGAGGGTCTCGCAGACCTATGTAAGTATTACTTTACTTTGTGTTAATTTTAATATAACTTAGGTAATTATCGAGTTTTTAAACTTTTCTAGGCCGAGTATCTTAGGCTGCGTGAGCGGACAACTGCTACTGCACCTACAGCTGGAGAGACTGGTACTTCCTTACAGCCCGCTCCAGCTCTGTCGGCGGAGACCTGTGGGTGACCGCAGCTGGTGGTCTCCAGAGGGGTACGTACTACGGTACGGGATCCTACGGCTCCCTGGTTGCGACGCAGTTATCTAGGGCCTACCCGACAACTGTGCATTTCTCACAGCCCTCGCAGTCGTTGGCCAGAGTCCAGGAGGCCGTTGACCGTCAGATTGCGCCTCTCCGTGACGAGTTGCTGCGAATGATAGAGGAGCAGCCCCGGTCCCAGCCACAGGCGGACGATTTGACGCTTATCGCACGATTCGATATGCTCGACCACAGCATCACGGAGCTCCGAGATTTGACAAATGATCTTAGAGCCTCGACAGACCGCAACATCACGGAGCTGCAGGCATCACAGCTATCCATGAGCGAGAGGCTGACGATGATGTATGATTCAATGGTTCATAGCAGTACGAGGCTGGATATTTATATTGTTTGTATTATTTAGGATGAGACTCATTGTATGGATATATATTTGTTGTATTCTTTACGATAATATTTGCTGGATGTTTTCTTTTCTTCAAATTTTATTATATTATTCATATTAAATATATGTTAATTTACCGGTGTTGAGTGTTCAACCAAAGAGGGTCGGCAAACCCAGAAATTCAACGGAGGGTTGCTCTGGGTCTATTTGTACAGATTGTGAATTAATAAACTATTGAATAATAGTTTGGAAATAATTCAGTATTCATTTTTTTATTTTTTCACTGTACATATGGTTTGGAAGGCGAGCGACAGTGAGGTTAACGCCAGTGAGGAAAAGCATTAGCGATATTTTTAGCGACGTTTAGCGACGTTAATACACGTCTCTAAATACGTCACTAAGTAGCGAAGTTACTACACATCGCTAATAACGTCGCTAAAAATATCGCTAAAAACGTCGATGTATGTCGCAACTTGCTGACATGGCAGTATTGTCAGGTCATTAAAGACGTCGTTGTGACGTCGCTATGTAAGTCACTAATTAGCGACGTTAAGCGACTGAAGAATACGTCGCTAATTAGCGGCGTTGCGTCGCTAAACGTCGCTAATTTAGCGACGCACTAACGTCGCTAAAAAATGTCGGTACATCGACGTTTAGCGACGTTTTTCCTTTCAGCGACTAGCTGAGTTCCGACTTCTTTAAAACGTCGCTAATTAAGCCGCTAAAAGTGATTAGCGACGTTTTTTGTCATTTAGCGACGTTTTTTAATGTCGCTAATTTGACTTTTTCTGGTAGTGTATGCTTCGTCGGGTCCATTAAATTAGAAAATCCTTAGGAGTCGTATTAGCTGGCCATTGCCACGTGGCCTGGTCCCGTGTATTTTGGGACTGGGACGTAACACATCATCAACGTTGTCAGCACTGAAAAGAAGGTCAAATATGCCCGGCTCCTGGGAATACAGATCCATGTCGCAGATGACAGGGGAAAACGTTCCAACAATAGCAACAGCGGCAACAACAGCCATGAGGGAAAAGGGAAGCATGGTGGCCAACTTAACCAAGAAGTCCGAGCTAAAGCCGGTCGTGGTTCCAAAGTCCCAGGAGATTTAATCCTTCAAAGATAACGACACTATCCAATCCTTAAATCCAAACTGAGGCTGCACAGCTTGCTCGTTTGTAGTAGGTATATATTGTTCTATATGTCTCCTATATGTTCTTATTATTACTACTACACAGTTCATAGGTACTGAACTTGTGCTTGGTTGCAATGTATGAGGTGTTTGAGAGGATGGCCTATTATGGGATATCGACAAACCTGGTGCTCTACTTGACTAGTCATATGTTATGCATATAACATACAGGCATCAGATAAATTTTCATAAGCATTATATACGCACACTTTGACATTCTTATATGATAATTTCCTTTGTAGATTAATTTTAAAATATTTTCTACTGCAATAAGATGGTTCACCATACATGTTATTTATGTTGGTTTGGTTTATTTGAGCATTATGCAACCAATCATTACAGGTTTCATGCAACAACTATGTGTTGAAGTTTAGTTTGTCAATGTCTGCATCACACTTCTACAGTTCTGAGCCTACTAGAGTATCCCCATTATCTTCCTCCTAACAATTGTTACATTTCTTCTCTGGCTTATCTTCTCTGAGTGTCAAAATTGACTTCGAGGTGCCTATTTTGTGTGCTTCTTCAAGTTTGCTTTTCATTGTAATAACTTTGACTCCTTTTTTCTTAGCCAATATTCAGTCTTGTAAATCTGTAAGGTTCTTTTAGCTAAGTTGACATAATGCATACCCATGCTGATGAAAATCTCACTAACAATCTTTTCGTTTCTGGTGAAGTAGAATTGTAGTATAGCTCTTGCAGTGCATCTTATTCTTGGCTTGTATCATCCTTGAAACCCACATCAATTATGTATTCATAAAATATAATTTTCATTCCTTCTAGACATTTATGAAAACAACAGGAAGAGAGGAAAATTGTGGTGAAGAAGAGGTTCCAGAGGCGACTCTATTGGAAGCAACAGTGTGGCTTACTGTTTTGACTATCTGGATTTCTGTTCTTTCTGAATACTTTGTTGATGCTATTGAGGTATACACATTGACTTTCTTTCTTCATTGATGTTATCCTTTTAGATGCAAAATTTTCTGGTTACTCTACTAGTTTTATTTGTTTATGGATGTTGAATTCACTACAATGATTTGTTAACATTTTTCTGACTTTGAGTGTAGTGTAAAATATTTGATCCATTTATTGATTGATTTATGTCACTTGAGCTTATGGTATGACTTGACATTAGTGTTAACTCTTTTTCTGAATATTCTGGGAGTCTTAGAACAACAAAAACTTGTGGCCAAGGCTTGGTATTTGTTAAGTCTTCCTGTAAAATAACAAGAAAGAAATTATAGGGAACCGACATTAATACTTTACATACAATACCAGATTCTATTACTCAAAACATATATCAAACATATGTCGATTCTCACATTATGTTGATAGTACTAAATATATAGCTTGTAGATGATATGGCAAGATAAGGACGAACACAGCAACATTAGTGATTCTACTAAAAATTATAAATTTTTTTAAAATATAAGAGATTCTATCTGACATCTTTACTCTAATTAAAAAGTAGAAACTGGGATTTATAATTAGCAAATGATTCATAATAGTTTTCCTTTCAACTAAAGACAAATGGAACCATTAAAGACTATAAAACTTTTCAGCTTTATGAGTGACATGATCTATTTTTCCTAAATGAATCTCTATGGAACCTTGGATTGCTATGCAGATCAACCAAATTGATAATTTCATCTTTCTCTTCTTTGTTTTCTCTTTTGAAGATATCGCCTTCGGTAAGTGGAGGTATGGCGGATCAATGGGCTCGTAGAGCTAATGACAGTTTAGAATACAAAGCATCTCAATCTGTCACAAAGAAACCTCGGCTTGAATCACGAGCTTCGTTTTCTCCTTTCAAGGTGGGCGGGGGAAGTCATGAATGAGTCTTATAATAGTGAAGATATTAGTTATTTCTTTACCATCCATATGCAACTGTAAATATGGAGTCAGTTATTTCTTTACCATCCATATGAACCTGTAACTATGGAGTTGATATAAAAAGAGGTAAGGAAAGAGAATCTGGGAGATAGGATTGCAGCTCTTCAGAAGTTGGTGGCACCTTTTGGCAAGGTAACAATATCCATATTTTCAAACATAGGGGGTATATATTAAATTTTTCAACGATAGTAATTAACTTATCCGGATACAGCATATGTTTAGCGTCACATTTTCAAACATATGTTTTGGTGGGTGTCTGACAATTTATTTTCCTTTTTCTTCTTCTTCTTAGTGAACCTCAATACTTGTAGAATTTGCATTTACATCATTGGAGTTTTTTTACTTTCTGAGTTGAGGAAATTTATCTTGTTTCCGGATGGAGACTATATACTTATGGCGTATGACATCCTTCTGTCTCATAAATATAAGAGGGGTTTATTATTGGATATACTTGGCTTCGTTGGTTATACAAAAGGAGGTGGGGTGACCTCTTAACTTTTGAGTTGTTGTACTGGCATTTATCCTTGAGGTATTCTGGGTTTGAACCAAATTCGCTATTCATTGCATTTAGACCTTACTGCAAAGTAAAATTTCAACTATTGGGTATGGTCAGCGAAAGGAACATAGATGGTCATACACTGTGGAAGTGCAGATTCTACAAAGAACTTGTATCTTCGCAAATGTCAGTTGAAATGGAAGTGATCAAGTTTTTATTTATATTAATCCTGACTAATACAGGATCACCTGATTAGCATTTAACTGAATTTACATACACAAATCACAGTCCATACATGCATGACTAGAAACCCAAAGAAACACAAAAGCATCAAATTTGACTTCACTAAAATAAAAACTAAATCTGCATGATATTATTCAAATGTTGTAGCTAAGTCTGTTGCCTAATACATTCTCTAAGATTAGATGAAATAGATAGACTGCCACCTTAATCTCAATATTAAAACTGATTGACTATAAAAAAAAATTCTCTTTTTGCGTAGTGGGTGAGGTCTTTGGCTCAAGGGGATTAAAATGACCTATTTCTAGACTTGCCCAGTTCAAGAAAGCCCTCCAGCAAAGGTGCAAGTATATCCAGACAAAGGTCTTCCCTGGTGTAAATAATGAGCAGGGTGTCTACACTCAAAAGTGGAAGGGAGAGGAAGAGAATTTGCTTGCAAGTTACTGCTTTTACATGTACACTACATCTGATGGTTGATATTGTATAGCACGCGGTAAAGAGAGCAATGCATATCAGTTTCATGGTCGATATATTGTTAATGCTATTGTTAGCATCTGTCTCTGTGGTCTAATATCAAGATAAAAGATGAGAGTTTCTTTATACAACAATTTGTAGTAGAAGCAGAATTAAAGATTATTTTTTGTTAAAGTGTACAGTGATATTCTTCATGGCTGATTTTATATATTGTTTATGTATTGTAACTTTATATACTTTTGATGACATTTTGTAAAGATCAACTTTTGGGATATGATATTAGTTATTTTATATTAAGTGGACAACTTTGATTAATTTAATGAAGCTCTTGGATGTTGATTCAGGAAATGTGTAGAAAATCTTGCACCATTCATTGTGTGTTTCAATTATCAATTTAAGAATAATCAAATTTATGGTTCAAACTAAAAATTGGAACGCTAAATTGAAATTAAAAATATATATATATGAATGTTAATAAAGCGTTTCAAAATTAGCAATGGAAATAATGCAAAAGTGTTGCAAATTATATTTAGGAACGAGCGTAAAACGTTTCAAAATGACATTTAGAAACATTTCAAGGGCGTTCAAAAATAATTTAGGAACATGTTATATGTATTTCAAAATCTAAATTTAGGAATGTCTGCAAACTGTTCCAAACTAAATTTAGGAACGCTTTATAAATGTTCTAAATATTGCAACGTCATTTTTAGGAACGCTTATGATATGTTCCTAAAAATATTAGGAACATATAAAAAATATTTCCTAAATGACTTTTTTGGTGTAGTGGAATAAATGATTATCTTTGAACTACTCTAAAGTTGTACACATAAGCACATTGTACTCAATAGAGCACGGTCTGGGTCTACACCTGCAAACACAGGTGACTACCACCCATGCTGTAAATCGGGTTCTTCCTAGCCAAAACTCTCACTTCCTAGTCCCAGCCAGGAAGAGAGGAGACAGACTCATCATCTTCGGCAAAGTAGAAGGCCCCCGATCCTACGTCCAAGAATAACTGGATCTAGAGCCCGAGACCGACAAAATGTCACCCCACCGGTATAGCTCTCAAGCCAAGCATCTTATCCAGAAAATGGGGTACGATCTGAAGGCCACTAAGGGCTTAAACTACGGCAAAGGCCGAATGCTGCCTCTGCGTCTACCTGCTCCTGCAGGCAAATATGAGGACTACTACCAAAAGACTAAGCATGGCTTGGGGTATGTAACGCCTCCCACAACCCCCGAGGGTTCAGATGAAGAAGATGAGTTACACTCTCACTCTTTGCAATCTTCCGCTTGGGACTCCGACATCAGCATCGGGGAGATGCTCAAGCAAACGTTAACTGCCAACATGGTGTCAGCTGACCCTGAGGGAGACAATGAGAATCTACCAGAACTTTTTGAAGTAGAATCGTGGGCCCAACGCCTAGACGCACAATAGAAAATACGGTTCGGACAACGAGAACCTCCTACCGAGAACGAAGTCGCACAAGTCAATCTGGACGACGAATCATCCCCCAAACCTATCTTCATCAGCAAAAGTCTGACTGATGAGGATAGGAAATCCCTGCTATAGCTTGTCAGGGAATACATTAATGTCTTTGCCTGGAGCTACGAAGACATGCCAGGACTGAACCCCCAAATCGCGATCCACAAGTTCAACATCTTACCAAACATTAAACTTGTCAAGTAGCAGCAATGGCGGTTCTGACAAGACATAATGAACGACATCGAAGCCGAAGTCAACAAACTGATAGCTATTGGCTTCGTCCACGAAAAACAACACCCAGACTAGGTAGCCAACATCGTGTCTGTCGTAAAAAAGAACGAAAAGATCCAGATCTGCATTGACTTCCGTGATTTAAATGCAGCCTGGCCCAAAGACAAATTTCCTCTTCCGATAAGAGACATAATGATCGACAACACTTGCATCTTCGAGCGCATGTCCTTCATGGACGGATTCTCAGGCTACAATCAGATCAAGATGTCATCTGACTATCATAAGCATACATCGTTCCGAACACCGATAGGAGTGTATTTCTACACAATTATGCTATTCGGTCTGAAGAACGCGGGTGCCATATACTAGCGAGCTATGAGCATCATCTTCCGTGAGCATCTACGGAAGATGGTCGAGTGTTACGTCGATGACATCGCCGTCAAAAGTCACTCCAAAGGTGATCACCTCAAGGACTTGAAGACTGTGTTTGACCTCATGAGTACTCACCATCTCAAGATGAACCCTACCAAATCCTTCTTCGGAGTCTCCAGCGACAAATTCTAGGGCTTCATCATCACTTCTCATGGTATTCACATAGACCCCGATAAAACTAAAGCAATCCTTGAGATGAACCTGTCGATGAACCTCCGGGAACTCCGCGGCCTTCAAGGGAGGCTGGCATACATCAGGAGGTTTATATTAAACCTCTCTGGGCGTTGTCAACCATTCACCCATCTCATGAAGAAATGTGTCTCCTTTGTCTGGAATGAAGAATGCCAACGCGCGTTCGACGATATCAAGGAATACCTATCAAACCCTCCAGTACTGCTAGCCTCGATCTTGGAAAATCCTTTTCTGCTTTATGTATGCGCGATGGATCACTCCCTCGATGTTCTATTAGCCCAGAATAGTGATACAGGCCACTAGCAGGCTATCTATTATCTCAGGCGGATGATGGTTGGCACGGAGCATAGGTATACTCCCGTTGAGAAAAAATACATTGCTCTAGTATTTGTTGTCGAGAAGACTCGACATTACGTGACTGGACAAAACATTCATGTGATCTTACGAGTCAATACTCTCAGAGTCCTCATGACCAAACCAGGGGCACTCAGTTCTCGCCTGGCTACCTGGACGATGTTATTGTCTCCATACGACATGGTGTTTGTCCCTCAGAAAGCTGTCAAGGGTCAAGCACTGGTCGACCTCCTGGCAGCACATCCGGTACCAGAAACCTCAAAACTCTACGACGAGATTCCAAACGAACTGGCGAACTCAAACGTGACTTTATGCGAAGTTGTCTGGCGGATGTTCTTAAACAGTGTAAACACCCTAAATTTTTAATTTTAAAATAAGTTATTTCGTTTTTGGAATTTTCTGGAAATTAAAACCAAGATGAGTGTGATTTAAAGAATTTTTAAGTGTGGCTAAAGGGTGTTAAAATATTCTGGAAGTAAAAATTTATTGTGTATAATGGAGAACCGGACGCATGGCATTTTTCGGTGAATTTATTGGACACCGGAGCAACGAATTGAGGACCAAAAGCTATAGAATTGTGAACCGAACCCAAACGAAGCCCGAACCAAACCAACCCGAAACCCGCAGGGGAAACCCTAGCTGACCGGAGTTCCTGTAGCAGCTATAAAGGGGCTGCCTCGACATCCGTGTTGCCCTCTTCTCCAACTACCAGCCGCCACCGAAACCCTAGTTTCATCCTCCGCCGCCGACTTCATCCATCCCCCGCCGGACGAGCAACCCCGACCCCGCTGTGTTTCCCTTCCGAGGACGAGCAGCCTCGACCCGAGCGTCGACGTACCCCTGCTCTGCTCGGCGCGACGCCGCCCCTCTGTCCACCTCCGCCGACTTTTCGTTCAGCTCTCCCTCATCCTCCCCGACGTCACCGCCCGAGACCCACTGTCACGACCCGCACCCGGTTATTCGGGCACGAGTGCGTGGGCACGTCCAGCCTACGCCGCAGAGTCGGCGGTAGTACGCTGTCTAGGTCAATCCATCTAACTAGTCTAACTCATTCACAATTTAACATAGGCAAGATAATAAAGAGAATGAAACTTAAGATTTGCAAACTGAAATAAATGTGACAGCAATTCAAATGTTTAATACAGAAATTTCAAATGAAATCGGGGACAAACCCGATTAAATAAGATAGAAAACAGAATAAATGATAGCTAAAACTAGCTACTCCGCAGCAGGGGTCTCCTGGGTGGGTTCTGGCTCCTCATAGGTATAATCTGTACCCTCATAAGGACCATAATAAGTAGGAGCAAGGTCCTCGTCATCGCCTAAATCAACAGATCCAGTCAGGAAAGGAGCAGAGTACACAGTGCACAGCAAGGTTAAACTAAATATTTATGACAATTAAATATTGAATATCATGTTAAGGAAATTGCATAAAAGATTGTCAATATCTCAGAGTCACAACTATAAATAGGAATATGAGAAAACAGAAGTAAATGAACAGAAGTAAATGAACAGAGTGAAACTATCACAGTCAGCAATAAAGATAACATGACTAGAACTATCTGTATGAAACTTGTGTTTGTTTTTAGAATACTTAGTTGGCATGCAGGGGTTTATAAGTCTAATCCGGCCGTCATGAACGGCTATTAGTCACGAATAATCGAGATCCGGCTGATGGACAGTCGTGTACCAACAGCTATTATTCACGGCAAGGGGAAGGGTAAACTACATGCCTTTCAGTATTCTCCCACCCGACATGAAAAACAAGACATGAATTACCAATTATTCAAGACATGAAATATAGTATTCTAACACTACGTGTAATCAGCAAGAGTACTAGTAGAGCAGGGAATTTAATTATCACAATATAAAGATTAACTTGAAGTGCAGGTACTTGCCTGTTGTTTGGATCTGATTAATTAGGTTCTTGGGAGAAATTTCCACAGATGAGTCCAAAAGCTGAAACAGACATTACCATCATGCTCAGAAGATGTCAAATAGCTAGAAACGCCTGTCCTTGGGTCCAATTTGGAGACAAGGGCAAAAACGGCAGTTTCGGGCCAAAACGGGGTCCGCCGTTGGGCCCGCTTTGCACCGAAAAATGTGTCCGGGTCAAAAGTCTCCAAATTCACCAAACTTAGTGTCAACAGGTCAGGAACGCTGATACGAACCCAACGGAACTTCCAGATTTGGATTCCGATGAGCCGAACACAAAATCGCCCGTCGAGCGGGGCCTGTGGGGCCCACGACACGCGATTTCGTCAACGTTCTCAGAATCGAACCAAACTTGACCCACAGGACCAGCGTATCGCTACGATTCCGATGGCGCAAGTTTCGTCTCGATCCGACGAGTGTACAAGAAGTTAGGGTGAATTGCCGAAAAGGCGGATACGGAGCGATGTCCGCGGATACGCGTTGATTCCGGTGTGCACGCACACCCGAATCAGCTTCCGCGAAATCTCACACGTCCGTATCGACGCTGCGCACGTATCTGTGAAGACCGCACGCGACCAAGTCGTCCCGTTTGGCGGGACGTACTCGGTTCCGGGGTAAAACAGGGTCTGGTTTTTCCTGTTTTTGGATCGCGGTGTGCGATCACCACAGGACGCGGTGTCCCGAACAGTTTGTCCGGACACCGAGAGGGTCATACAGGCTTCACAACGCAATTTGCGGAATTAAAAACGGAGCTACGAGGCGAAAGTTACGCGTACCTGAAGGGGACCCGAAAACATGGCAAAATTGTGTCCGACACGACACGGACACTGTGTCCTGTGTCCGTGTCCGACACAGGGGGGGAAATAGGAATTAGGGTTAGGGTTTGGACTTGGACACGGCCGGAGCTCCGCCGGGCTGTGCGGGACGAGGGCGGTTGGCTCGGGGACGGCCGGCTCGAGGCGGGCGGACTCAGCGGAGGCGGCGGCGTCTCAGCCGACAGCGGCGGCGCCGGGGAGAGCTCGAGCAGCTCTGCTGCGGCAGGCTCGTGGCCGAGCTGGGAGGAGACGAGGGAGGAGCTGGAGGCCGGGAGCGGTGCGGCGAGGCGAGGGCGGGTCACAGCGAGGGGAGACGGTGGCGCGGCGAGGCCTAGGGCGGAGGGGCTGCCGGCGCTAGGGTTTGAGGCGGTGGGGGCTCGTCGGGGAGGGTATATATAGGGGGTGGCCGGGGGTTGAGGGGGCCGAGACGGGCGGTGGAGAGTGGCGGAGAAAGCGGCGGTCGTGGGTGGTGGTCCGGGCAGAGCGGAGCGGCCGGAGGCGACGGCTCCGCCGCGAGACTCGGGGGGGGTGACTGACTGGGTTGCGGGTCTCGGGTCGGCGGCGGGTCGGGTCTGGGCAGATCCGACCCGACCCGTTAGGGCAACGGGCCGCAGGCCGGGCTGGGCTGGGTTTGGCTGTTGGGCCGGGCTGGGTTCAAGCCCAATGGGCTGAAGATAATAATAATAATAATAATAATAATAATAATTAAATAAATGAATAAATAAATGAATAATTAAATAAATAATTAAGTAAATAGTTTTAGGTGATTTAAAATTAGGTCCGGGGTCCAATAAATTCCGGAAAAATTGCCCTAAGTCCAGTTTTCCATTTTACACCCAAAAATATTATTTCCATAATATTTTAATATTATTTATTAACAATAAAAAATCATTTAATAATTGAAAACCTTGATTTTAATTACAGAAAATTCACAGAAAATTCCAGAAAATTGCGAAAAATCCCAATTTGAAATTCTTGAAAAATCTGGGGGTTTACAATCTACCCAACTTACAAAAAATTTCGTCCTCGAAATTTAAAACTTAAGCCATACTCTGTTAACCCTTCATGTACATAAGACAAGTCCATCGCAACCTCCTCGCGATAATTAAAATCCGAATCATGTCCACTGCAATCACTTCATGATTAAGGTGACCACTTGCTCTAATCAAAATTCTACCTATGGTTATCACTTCTTACTTCCTCAAATTATCCACAGGCAGATTAAGCCCATAGGACATCGTCAAGATTTGCACATGCTTATGAATTTGCCTCATGATTTTAACTATCGTAAATTCCTCTAGAAGTGATTCGAGTCCCATTTGTAAATTTCATTCACATCCTCAATATTCCAACTAGGTAGTCCAACCATCGAACTTTAATTCAAAATTGAAAAATAATTTAAATGTGGTTCACCAATGTTCAAGTCTGAATTATATACCCTCTAAATTCAAAATGACGATTTTACCTTCATTATTTCAAGATCTAAATCATGTACTTGAGATATAACTATTGATATCAACTCATTAATCATCTTAGTCACTCCTCTAAATTTTCAAAATGAGAATGGCTTGAACTTCTTCCAATCTAATCTTCTCGGTCACAATTTTAAAGAGTTTATCTTGAGTTGACAATTGCACTGCTACCCAACTTAGAGTTTACCCATTCATCACAAAAGACTACATACCTTAAGAAAATATTCCTTAATATGGTTACTCATGTCATTCAATCCTCGAACTTCAACGCCGATCATATCACATATGATATGTCCTCAATTACGAAAGTTTAATCCTCAAGTATGTGATCGGCCTATGTGGCATATCTAGTACTATCTATGTACCAAACTTATACCAGGCACGAGATTTCGTCTTTCCGAAATAAGGGAAGACGAAGATCAATAATAAAGAGTTCAAGGGTGAGGTGATAGAACAGAAGTATCGGGATCAAGGAGTTTAAAGAATTCAGGTGGGAAATTGTCAAGCGTTTTGTGGATTGAATCCTATCTTGGTAATTCCTATTCACATGCTTGTATTAATACAGTCATGTAACCTGATATGATATGTTCAGACATGTCTAGGGCAAGTATATTAGTCAACTGTATATCTCAATCCACGTAAAGTAGTGCGAAGGGCGAATCAAAATGTACTAAGGCTGATCAGACCGTAATACACTGATTCTGAATAGACAATCGTATTAGTGTGTCGACCCACTAATACATATGTCATGAACAAGCTCGATAAAGAGTAAGCTTGCAAAACTAGGCTATAGAATAGCAGCATAAGTCGAGTATATCAAAATTAAGTGTGCTAGATGATGATGAAAGGAAGGTACAAATTATTAAAGTTCACAAAACATCCTACAATAAGCACACAAAAAAAGATTCTACAATCTCTACAGTTATCAGTTATAAAAGCATAGCAGGTTATTAGCAAGTTTAAAATTTTACTAGGTTGGGGCTGAGGTCACGAACCAATAGGCACGGCTAAACAATACTGGGAACGGTATCTACGAATCACCTGCGCATTAGCTACTCCAAGGGTCTGCGCGTTCTCCACAGTCATGCTGGTAGGGCATCTCGTGGTGATCTTGTAGGAACCTCGTCGCTTGCTGGTAGATCCTTTACTCTGCATCCAAAAACAAACGATAAAGGCGCACAGGAATCAAGACAGGATGCAAGTCAATAAAATGATTCGAAGCCGATATGAATATCAAGAACGATTCAATCAAGTGGATGAGCTTTTCCTAAAATCCTCAATCTTATTGCAGGCCTGTTCGGTCCCTAAGTTGAAACCGAACAATTTAGTCGTTTGACCTGCATGGGCCACCACAAAAACGTGTCACGACCCGCACCCGGTTATTCGGGCACGAGTGCGTGGGCACGTCCAGCCTACGCCGCAGAGTCGGCGGTAGTACGCTGTCTAGGTCAATCCATCTAACTAGTCTAACTCATTCACAATTTAACATAGGCAAGATAATAAAGAGAATGAAACTTAAGATTTGCAAACTGAAATAAATGTGACAGCAATTCAAATGTTTAATACAGAAATTTCAAATGAAATCGGGGACAAACCCGATTAAATAAGATAGAAAACAGAATAAATGATAGCTAAAACTAGCTACTCCGCAGCAGGGGTCTCCTGGGTGGGTTCTGGCTCCTCATAGGTATAATCTGTACCCTCATAAGGACCATAATAAGTAGGAGCAAGGTCCTCGTCATCGCCTAAATCAACAGATCCAGTCAGGAAAGGAGCAGAGTACACAGTGCACAGCAAGGTTAAACTAAATATTTATGACAATTAAATATTGAATATCATGTTAAGGAAATTGCATAAAAGATTGTCAATATCTCAGAGTCACAACTATAAATAGGAATATGAGAAAACAGAAGTAAATGAACAGAAGTAAATGAACAGAAGTAAATGAACAGAGTGAAACTATCACAGTCAGCAATAAAGATAACATGACTAGAACTATCTGTATGAAACTTGTGTTTGTTTTTAGAATACTTAGTTGGCATGCAGGGGTTTATAAGGCTAATCCGGCCGTCATGAACGGCTATTAGTCACGAATAATCGAGATCCGGCTGATGGACAGTCGTGTACCAACAGCTATTATTCACGGCAAGGGGAAGGGTAAACTACATGCCTTTCAGTATTCTCCCACCCGACATGAAAAACAAGACATGAATTACCAATTATTCAAGACATGAAATATAGTATTCTAACACTACGTGTAATCAGCAAGAGTACTAGTAGAGCAGGGAATTTAATTATCACAATATAAAGATTAACTTGAAGTGCAGGTACTTGCCTGTTGTTTGGATCTGATTAATTAGGTTCTTGGGAGAAATTTCCACAGATGAGTCCAAAAGCTGAAACAGACATTACCATCATGCTCAGAAGATGTCAAATAGCTAGAAACGCCTGTCCTTGGGTCCAATTTGGAGACAAGGGCAAAAACGGCAGTTTCGGGCCAAAACGGGGTCCGCCGTTGGGCCCGCTTTGCACCGAAAAACGTGTCCGGGTCAAAAGTCTCCAAATTCACCAAACTTAGTGTCAACAGGTCAGGAACGCTGATACGAACCCAACGGAACTTCCAGATTTGGATTCCGATGAGCCGAACACAAAATCGCCCGTCGAGCGGGGCCTGTGGGGCCCACGACACGCGATTTCGTCAACGTTCTCAGAATCGAACCAAACTTGACCCACAGGACCAGCGTATCGCTACGAGTCCGATGGCGCAAGTTTCGTCTCGATCCGACGAGTGTACAAGAAGTTAGGGTGAATTGCCGAAAAGGCGGATACGGAGCGATGTCCGCGGATACGCGTTGATTCCGGTGTGCACGCACACCCGAATCAGCTTCCGCGAAATCTCACACGTCCGTATCGACGCTGCGCACGTATCTGTGAAGACCGCACGCGACCAAGTCGTCCCGTTTGGCGGGACGTACTCGGTTCCGGGGTGAAACAGGGTCTGGTTTTTCCTGTTTTTGGATCGCGGTGTGCGATCACCACAGGACGCGGTGTCCCGAACAGTTTGTCCGGACACCGAGAGGGTCATACAGGCTTCACAACGCAATTTGCGGAATTGAAAACGGAGCTACGAGGCGAAAGTTACGCGTACCTGAAGGGGACCCGAAAACATGGCAAAATTGTGTCCGACACGACACGGACACTGTGTCCTGTGTCCGTGTCCGACACAGGGGGGGAAATAGGAATTAGGGTTAGGGTTTGGACTTGGACACGGCCGGAGCTCCGCCGGGCTGTGCGGGACGAGGGCGGTTGGCTCGGGGACGGCCGGCTCGAGGCGGGCGGACTCAGCGGAGGCGGCGGCGTCTCAGCCGACAGCGGCGGCGCCGGGGAGAGCTCGAGCAGCTCTGCTGCGGCAGGCTCGTGGTCGAGCTGGGAGGAGACGAGGGAGGAGCTGGAGGCCGGGAGCGGTGCGGCGAGGCGAGGGCGGGTCACAGCGAGGGGAGACGGTGGCGCGGCGAGGCCTAGGGCGGAGGGGCTGCCGGCGCTAGGGTTTGAGGCGGTGGGGGCTCGTCGGGGAGGGTATATATAGGGGGTGGCCGGGGGTTGAGGGGGCCGAGACGGGCGGTGGAGAGTGGCGGAGAAAGCGGCGGTCGTGGGTGGTGGTCCGGGCAGAGCGGAGCGGCCGGAGGCGACGGCTCCGCCGCGAGACTCGGGGGGGGGTGACTGACTGGGTTGCGGGTCTCGGGTCGGCGGCGGGTCGGGTCTGGGCAGATCCGACCCGACCCGTTAGGGCAACGGGCCGCAGGCCGGGCTGGGCTGGGTTTGGCTGTTGGGCCGGGCTGGGTTCAAGCCCAATGGGCTGAAGATAATAATAATAATAATAATAATAATAATAATAATTATTAAATAAATGAATAAATAAATGAATAATTAAATAAATAATTAAGTAAATAGTTTTAGGTGATTTAAAATTAGGTCCGGGGTCCAATAAATTCCGGAAAAATTGTCCTAAGTCCAGTTTTCCATTTTACACCCAAAAATATTATTTCCATAATATTTTAATATTATTTATTAACAATAAAAAATCATTTAATAATTGAAAACCTTGATTTTAATTACAGAAAATTCACAGAAAATTCCAGAAAATTGCGAAAAATCCCAATTTGAAATTCTTGAAAAATCTGGGGGTTTACACCCACCAGCGCAGTCCCCTCCGTTCAGGCCGACGACCAGCACCCTTCCCTCTCGAGCGCCGTCGACCAATCCCGCTGTGCTCGACGCCTCCCCTTGTCGACCCGACCCCGACGCCTCCCAAGCGTCGCTCCGCTGACCGGAGACAGAACCTGGGACTAGACTCCGAGATCCAGCGGACACGAGTGAGGACGAATCGGACGCCAGCAGCGTGCGAGGACACGACCAGGACACAGATTGGCTTTCGGACACGTGAATTTCAGAACTCACGTGGCCCTGTTCAGGTACCGATTTCTCCCAACGCGTATCTCCGTTTTCAATTCCGTCAGTTGCTGTGCATAGACTGTGTAACCCTCTCGGTGCCCGTGCAACTTGCTCGGCGCATCGCGTCCTGTGGTGATCGTACACCGCGATCCAAAAACAGGAAAAATAATGCCCTGTTTCACCCCGGAACTGAGTACGCCCCGCCAATCGGGACGACTTGGTCGCACGCGGTCTTTACCGAATTGTGCGCGACGTTGATACGGTCGTGTGAGATTTCACAGAAGTCGATTCGGAGGTGTGTGCACCCCGGAATCAACGCGTATCCGCCGACGACACCCCGTATCCGTCCTTTCTGGAACACGCTGTAACTTTGTGTACACACGTCGGATCGAGACGAAACTTACGCCATCAGACTCGTAGCAATAAGCTGGTCCTGTGACCCAAGTTTGGTCCGATTCCGAGAACGTTGACAAAATCACGTATCGTGGGCCCCACAGGCTCCACTTGACGGGTGATTTTGAGATCGGCTCATCGGAATCCAATTCTGAAAGTTCCGTTGGGTTCGTATCATCGTTCCTGACTTGTAGACACTGAGTTTGCAGAATTTGGAGACCTTTGACCCTGATAAGCTTTTCGGTGCAAAGTGGCCCACATGTGGACCCCGCTTTAATCCGAAAATGACCTTTTTGCCCCTGTGTCCAAATTGGACGTAAGGACAGGCATTTCTAGCTATTTGATATCTTCTGAGACTAGTGGTGATGTTTATTACAGCTTTTGGAGTAGTACCTACCGGATCCACCGATACAGGGACAGTTGTTGGTATTCAGACATCAGGCAAGTGTACCTTGCCAAACTCTGCAGTATTATTACTTATATTCCTTGCCTTACTTTAGTGCTGTGCATGCTCAACCTAGGACCGTGTGACGTACTGAGCGTCCGATTATCAGTCGGGTGCCAACACCGTACGCGGTGTTGGGTACGGTCATCTAGAGATGGACATTCGTAACACTTTATATTCTCGTACTTGTCTTACCAAGTACACATTGACCCAGGACACTTGACACTACTCATGAGACAGGATTTTCCCGAGATATTCGTGGTGATTCTGTATAGGATACAGGACATGGACATTATATTCTTAGATACTTTATGACTTGTGCATTAGTTATGATCGCGCTTGACATGGGCATGAGACGTTATGGTCATGATATGCGTGGTTACATTGGGTGGGGAGAGACACACAGGCTACAGGCTGTTACATATATATATCTTCTATTATTGAGAGGTCGTAGACTCTCAAAGCAGAGCTAGACCCACTACCGGTTATTACCGCTACCCGGCTCCCCGACACAGAGCTTGTAGTGGCTCAGCCTGAGACTCGTGCTGCTCTCATTTGCATTTCACTTAGATTGGTTACATATTTACCCTATTGCTTCATTTAGTTATTTATTTGCTGCACTGTTTATTTACTCATTTTGGCATGAGCTTTCTTGTACCTTGCTATGTCCCCTGAGGACCTGGATCCGGATTTTGTCCCCAGGATTTGAGGACGAGATTTATCCCGAGGTATACGGGACCGGAGCAGGAGCTGATCCAGGAGCTGTACCACCATCCGAGGACGAGGTCTTAGCTGAAGACTTCTCTTGAGCGTCCATGATTCATGCTCAGCTTTATTTATTTATTTCAGTCATTTATTTCTGGTCTGTCGAACCATTGTACTAGATATTTATCGGGTTGTTCCCCGAAGTACTTTGTTGAGACTAGCTGATGATTTATATTTCTTATTTATTTTGTGGATCATATTTTATATCTTGTGTGGATGAGATTAGTTGTGCCATATTGTCGTAGACTTGATTTTTACAGCTTAAGTATGCCCTGATGGATCCATTAAATTGGGTTGTCCATCGGTGCGTACTGCTGGCCAATGCCACGAGTCTGGTCCCACGGTATTTCGGGACTGGGGCATGACATGGTTTTTGTGGTGGCCCATGCAGGTCTACGACTAAATTGTTCAGTTTCAACTTAGGGACTGAATCAGCCTGCCCTAAGGATAGGATAAGTTCTAAGTTCTCATCCATCATTTAATCCATCGTTGAACTCTATATCGACTTGAAATTTTTACTTGAACTGCATCCTGTATTGATTCCTCTGTGCGTTCTTACAGTTTATATTTTGATTGCAGAGCAATGGATTCTGGGAACAGAGATGATATTCCTTTGGATACGCCACACGACGCTGTGGTTACTTATGGAGACGGAGTGACACCAGGGGATGGAGGACAAGCATCGCAGAGTGATCAAACCGGTCAGCCTAATCCAAGGTTCCGGAGAGATGACATCCCACCTCCACCACAATTCACTCCCCAGATGCCAGTATTTCTGCCCGGACAAGCCATGGACGGGCAACAGATGTTCCAGATGATGTATGCCATGATGCAAGCACAGCAACAGATTCAGCAAGAGGCCCATCGGCAGGAGGCCGAGTATCTGAGGACCAGCCTGGTATCCGCATTGGAGCAGGCAAATCCCCCAATAAGGAGAACAGCGACGGGATCTATCACTGATTTCCGTCATCTCAAGCCTCGCACATTTTCTGGTAAAGAAGGGCCAACGGAAGTTCATGAGTGGCTCACAAACATTCAGCATCAGTTGGAAGCCGCTGAACTTCCAAGAGAGAAGTGGATGACTGCCGTCAGAATGCAGTTAACTGATAATGCGCATCACTGGTGGTTAGCAGAAGAGAGGAGGCTTGGACAGGACCGAGTCACATGGGAAGAGTTCTCCAGACTCTTCCAAGAGATGTACATTCCAGCCGTTGCACGGTCAGAGCTCAGAGACAGGTTCAACCGCCTTATCCAAGGCAGCATGTCAGTGGAGGAATACAATGCAGAATTTATTCGCCTGAGCCGCTTTGCCCCGACATTGATTTCGACGGAGGAAGAAAAAGCAGAGAAGTTCTTTGACGGCTTGAAGTTCGAGCTTCAGAGAGTGATTGGATCGGTAGCACCTACATCTTATACCGATGTCCTTGCAGCGGCCCGACGCTTGGAGCGCGTCACTAGAAGGGAGTCTAATCTGAAGAGGCCTATCACGTCAGCACCATCCAGGCCAGCACATGGGGATTCAGCAAAGCGAACCCAGAGGGGTATGCCAGATAGAGTAGCACATAGGGACAGACCTCTTCCTACTTGTCACCACTGCGGCAAGGTAGGACACATTGAGAAGGAATGCAGGCGTAAGTTGGGACTATGTTTGAGCTGCGGATCCAGCCAGCACTTTTCCAGGGACTGTTCCGAACGCAGAGACGGAGCACCAAGACTAGCTTTACCTGCACCACGACCAACTTATCCAGCAGCAGGAGCCCAGCAGACAGGAGTTGGTGGGGTCAGACCACCAGCCCCAGAAGGGAACCAGCAGAGACCACCCCTGGCACCACAGGCAGCTTTATTCCAGCAGGCTCAGCAGCAGCGAGGCCCAGCACAGGGGCGAGGACAGGCATTCACTTTAGTGGTTGAGGAGGAGGCTACAGCAGGCGAGGTCATCGCAGGTACTATTCTAGTAGCTTCATTACCAGCTGTAGCATTATTTGATTCTGGAGCATCGCATTCATTTATAGCAGCTAGCTTTGTAGCCACCCATAGAGTAGCTACCGCACCCCTTCCGAAGATGAAGAGAATTCTTACGGGAGGCGGTATTATTCCGGTTAGTGACGTCTGTAGATCATGTTCTGTAGTAGTTTGTAGCCGAGAAATGCGAGCTCAATTTCTAATCTTCTCGATGCCGGATTATGATGTCGTACTTGGTATGGACTGGTTAAGTCAGTACCATGCGACTCTTGATTGCCGACTTGGGCGGGTTATATTTAGACCGCCAGGACATCCAGAATTTGAGTTTCTTCGAGGAGCAGTAGAGCAAGGAGTTCAGCCTACTCTTAGGGTACTATCTGTAGAAGGGGAGACAGGTTACCCAAGAGTCATCTCAGAATTTGTGGATGTATTTCCTGATGATCTTCCGGGTTTACCGCCTGATCGGGAAATAGAATTCACAATAGACTTAACTCCAGGAGCAGAGCCTATCACTTCATCCGTATATCGGCTAGCACCTAAGGAGTTAGTGGAATTGAAGGAACAGGTTGATGATCTTTTGGAGAAGGGATTCATTCGGCCCAGCGTTTCACCTTGGGGAGCACCCATATTATTCGTGCCGAAGAAGGATGGAACGGTACGGTTGTGCATTGATTACAGGGCACTAAATGCTGTAACCATCAAGAACAGGTATCCCTTACCACGTATTGATGATCTATTCGATCAGTTGAGTGGTACAAGGGTATTTTCGAAGATTGACCTTAGATCCGGCTATTGTCACGACCCGCACCCGGATATTCGGGCACGAGTGCGTGGGCACGTCCAGCCTACGCCGCAGAATCGGCGGTAGTACGCTGTCTAGGGCATGACCACAAGCAATAAATCTAGCTCATTCACAACAATTAAATAGGCAAGAAAATAGCAGGAAAGGAATGCTAAGATTTTATAACCAGAATATGAAAATCAGATCCAGAGTTTATTACAGAACCAAAGATTTATATCGGGGACAAACCCGATTACTAAGATGAAAGGAAATAACAACTAATGCTAACTACTCTGCAGGAGTAGTTTCCTGGGTGGGAACCGGCTCTGCAACTGTACCACCTGCTGGCTCATAGGGTCCATAATAGGTAGGGGCAAGGTTCTCATCATCGCCTAAACAACGGATCCAGTCAGGAAAGGAGCAAAGTACACAATGCACAACAAGATTTAAACTAAATATTTGTGATAGGTAGAAAATAACTGACTAAGCATCATGTTGAGAATATGCGTAAGTAAATAGTGAAATTAACTGAGAAATAAAGCTATAAAACAAGACTAGAAGTAAATTATGATTAATTGCTATAACCAGAAATACGAGTAAAACAGGAATAAAATGTGACAGGAAATGTAACTGTAACAGTCAGCAAGAAACTATAACCAGACTAGAACTATCTGTGTGAATTTGTGTTTGTTTTAGAATACATAGTTGGCATGTAGGGGTTTATAAGGCTAATAGAGCCGTCATAGACGACTAGTACACAGTGAATACGGGAACAATCAAGTACAAGGCTGATGGTACAATCGCGTACCAACAGCTGGTACACAGTGAATACAGGGGGAAAGGGTAAACTACATGCCTCCTAGTATTCTCCCGCCCGACACGAAAAGTAAGACATGAAATATATTATTCAGGACATGAAGTCCAGTGTTTTAACTCTACATATAATCATCAATGGTACTAACAAAGCAGGGAACTTATTTATCACAATATAAAGGTTAAACTTGGAGTGCAGGTACTTGCCTGATGTTTGGATCTGTTTAATGTTCTAGGGGAAGTTTCCACAGATGAGTCCAAAAGCTGAAATAGACATTACCATTATGCTCAGAAGATGTCAAATAGCTAGAAACGCCTGTCCTTGGGTCCAATTTGGAGACAAGGGCGAAAACGGCAGTTTCGGGTCAAAACGGGGTCCGCCGTTGGGCCCGCTTTGCACCGAAAAACGTGTCCGGGTCAAAAGTCTCCAAATTTACCAAACTTAGTGTCAACAGGTCAGGAACGCTGATACGAACCCAACGGAACTTCCAGATTTGGATTCCGATGAGCCGAACACAAAATCGCCCGTCGAGCGGGGCATGTGGGGCCCGCGACACGCGATTTCGTCAACGTTCTCAGAATCGAACCAAACTTGACCCACAGGACCAGCGTATCGCTACGAGTCCGATGGCCCAAGTTTCGTCTCGATCTGACGAGTGTACAAGAAGTTATGGTGAATTACAGAAATTGCGGATACGGGGCGATGTCCGCGGATACGCGTTGATTCCGGTGTGCACGCACACCCAAATCAGCTTCCGCGAAATCTCACACGTCCGTATCGACGCTGCGCACGTATCTGTGAAGACCGCACGCGACCAAGTCGTCCCGTTTGGCGGGACGTACTCGGTTCCGGGGTGAAACAGGGTCTGGTTTTTCCTGTTTTTGGATCGCGGTGTGCGATCACCACAGGACGCGGTGCCCCCGAACAGTTTGTCCGGACACCGAGAGGGTCATACAGGCTTCACAACGCAATTTACGGAATTGAAAACGGAGATACAGGGTGCAAGATACGAGTACCTGAAGGGGACCCGAAAAATCGGGGAAAAACCGTGTCCGACACGTGTCCGACTCGTGTCGGACACAGAATCCGATTTCTAGGGTTAGGGTTTGGGGATCCGGCGGCTGGGACGGCGGAGACTGCGGCTGGGCGGCCGGGGACGGCGGTCTGCGGCCAAGCGGAGGCGGCGCGGCGGGCTAGCGGGCACGCGGCGGCCGGAGGCGCTGCGGCGAGGCAGCGGGCTGCTGTTGCTCGCTGCTGCTGCCGTTGGCGGTGGCCGCCGGAGGGGAGGAAGGAGGAGGACGGCTGCGCGGGGTCTGCGGCGGGGCTGAGCGGCGTCGGCCGGCTGGAGGTGGAGCGGAGGCTAGGCGGAGCAGGGCGTCGGCGGATCGTGGTGGTGGCGAGGGGTGTCGAGGGTTTATAAAGGGAGAGGGGCGGTTGGGGAGGCCGAGACGGGCGGGGGTCGGGCGGAGACGTGGCCGCGGGGTCGTGGCCAGCGCGCGGAGCGGTGGGCGGCGCGGCCGGCGGGTGCGGCGCACGACGCGGGAGGGGAGGCGTCGTGGGGGAGAGAGAGAGGGCGGGTCGGTAGCGGGTCCGGGTCGGGTCTGGTGGATCCGACCCGACCCGCTAGGGCTGGGCTCGGGTCGGGTTGGGCTGGTGTCCGTGGGCCGCGGGCTAATGGGCCGGGCTGGGTAAATAGAAATATTAATAATAATAATAATAATATTAATAATAAAAATAAATAATTAATTTAATTAATTAATTAGTAAAATTGTTTTTAGGCATTTAAAAATAGTTCTGATGCCCAGAAAAATCCAGAAAAATTACCCTAAGTCCAATTTTTCATTTTACACCCAAAAATATTATTTTCATGACATTTTACTATTATTTATTGCTAATTTAAAATCATTTATTAATTGAAAACCTTGATTTTAATTACAGAAAATTTACAGAAAATTCCAGAAAATTGGGAAAAAATCCAAGATTTAATATTTTGAAAATTCAGGGGCTTACAATCTACCCAACTTATAAAATTTCGTCCTCGAAATTTAAATTATGGCAGGGTTCTCTCTGTCCAAAACTCACTTGGTTACAGTCCAACGGTTTTCTCTCAGGGGAACATTGCGGTCGCTACCCAACTTATAATTTACCCGTATATCCTCTAAGGCTGTACAACTAGTAGAGCTAGGTCCCAACTTAATAAATCATGGTATTGAATCTTTAAGTCTGCAACACAAAACATCACCTAGGACATTGCCTAGTCATAAAGGGTTATCATCAATTTGACCGGTCTGAGGGGTATGTCTAGCACTGCAATTCAACTTATATCAAACACAGGATTTTGTCTTTCCGAAATAAGGGAAGACGAGGATTAATAATAAAGAGTTTAAGGGCGAGTTGGTAGAACAGAAGTATGGGGATCAAGGCGTTTAAGGAATTCTAATGGGGATTGTCAGGCGGTTATGGATTGAGATTCTATTCTGGTAATCATTTATCCGCATGTTCGTATCAGCATAATTATGTAACTGATATGATATGCTCGGACATGTTTAGGGGCAAGTATACTAGTCATTATATCTCTCAATCCACGTAAAATAGTCGTGCGAAGTGCGAATCAAAATGCACTAAGGTTGATCAGACCGTAGTACACTGATTCTGAGTAGACACTTGTATTAGTGGGGTTGATCAGGCCTCAATAATACATGTGTCATGAACAAGCCCGATAAAGGGTAAGCTTGCAAAACTAGGCTATAGAATAGCAGCATATGTCAAGTTCAGCAAAATTAAGTGCGCTAGATGATGATGAAAAGGAGGTACAAAATTATTGAAGTTCACAAACTAACACAAAAGCACAATAGCAAAAGCCTCTAAAACAGTTATCAAATTTTAAAAGCATACCAGTTTATTTAGCAAGTTCAAAATTACTAGGTCGAGGCTGAGGTCACGAACCAATAGGCATGAGCTAAACAATACTAGAAAAGGTATCTACGAATCACTTACGCGCATTAGCTGCTTCCAGAGTTTGCGCGTTCTCCACGGTCATCACGTAAGCTTGTCCGCGTCCTGGAGCAGCGGCACAGTCCCTCACGCGATGTTCTGTTGATCCACAGTACAGACAGGTACCTAGTCTCTTCCTACAAACTTGCCAGGTGTGACCTTGTTTTTTACAAAAGCCACAAGTGGGAACTCGTTGGTTCTGTCCTTGAGCTTGGTGTTGGGGTGCTGGAGCTCGAGGGAGAGGACGCTGGGCTTGCTGCGGGGACCTCTGCTGTTGTTGTTGTTGTTGAAAAAGGCGTTTGTTGGGTCCCGCATTTCCGGTATCTCTCTCTCGCTTTAGCTTATGCCCCATGTCTCTCTCAACGCCTTGTGCCACGTTCAAGATTTCCTCATAGGTGCGAGCTCGGCTGGTGGTGACAGCAAGGCGAATATCCGGAGATAGCCCCTTCTTGAATCTACGGGCTCGGTCCTCCGGGGTACGAACCATGTACTCCGCAAAGTGGCTTAACCTGCTAAATTCAGCAGTATATTCATCAACAGACATGTTTCCTTGTTCCAGTCTCTCGAATTGGCTTTCGAGAGCTTCCCGAGCCACTTCGGGGTAGAATTTCTCCTTGAATAGTCTCTTGAAGTCCTCCCAGGTGAGGTCGGGAGCAGATAGTTGAGGTTCGTCTCTAAACCAGGTCCGAGCTATATCGAACAGTTGCAGGCTTGCAGACTCTACTTTGAGATCATCGGGAACCCGAGCAGTCTTCAGGAGTCTCTCGACATTCTCTATCCACTCATCAGCGTAGAGAATGCCCTCAGTTCCGTAGAATTCCAGAGGCCTAAGATTCTTGAAGTCTTTGGCACTTCCTGGCCTCTTGAGTGGCGACTCCTGGGACTTAATAGCTTCTGAGAGGCTGGTCCGCAGAAGTGCAGTCTGTTCCTTCTGGGATTCCACCAATCCCTGGAACACTCCAATTAGTTGTGCCCCATCTAGAGTAACTGCCGGAACAGATGGAGGCGGCGGAAGTGCAAGAGTCTCGGGCACGTTCTGCTCAGCTGGTTCTGATGTGCCTCCTACTGTGTTCCTGGTCTGGACCATTCTGAAAGATTAAGGGATAGGAAGATCAGAATAGGATACTTGGAAATCAAAGGCGATAGGATAATTGAGCAGAAATGATATCAAGAATTGAAATAATGACCCTATACTGTGAATGAGCTTTATCCTAAAATCCTCAATCTTGTTGCAGGCCTGTTCGGTCCCTAAGTTGAAACCGAACAATTTAGTCGTTTGACCTGCATGGGCCACCATAAAAACGTGTCACGACCCGCACCCGGATATTCGGGCACGAGTGCGTGGGCACGTCCAGCCTACGCCGCAGAATCGGCGGTAGTACGCTGTCTAGGGCATGACCACAAGCAATAAATCTAGCTCATTCACAACAATTAAATAGGCAAGAAAATAGCAGGAAAGGAATGCTAAGATTTTATAACCAGAATATGAAAATCAGATCCAGAGTTTATTACAGAACCAAAGATTTATATCGGGGACAAACCCGATTACTAAGATGAAAGGAAATAACAACTAATGCTAACTACTCTGCAGGAGTAGTTTCCTGGGTGGGAACCGGCTCTGCAACTGTACCACCTGCTGGCTCATAGGGTCCATAATAGGTAGGGGCAAGGTTCTCATCATCGCCTAAACAACGGATCCAGTCAGGAAAGGAGCAAAGTACACAATGCACAACAAGATTTAAACTAAATATTTGTGATAGGTAGAAAATAACTGACTAAGCATCATGTTGAGAATATGCGTAAGTAAATAGTGAAATTAACTGAGAAATAAAGCTATAAAACAAGACTAGAAGTAAATTATGATTAATTGCTATAACCAGAAATACGAGTAAAACAGGAATAAAATGTGACAGGAAATGTAACTGTAACAGTCAGCAAGAAACTATAACCAGACTAGAACTATCTGTGTGAATTTGTGTTTGTTTTAGAATACATAGTTGGCATGTAGGGGTTTATAAGGCTAATAGAGCCGTCATAGACGACTAGTACACAGTGAATACGGGAACAATCAAGTACAAGGCTGATGGTACAATCGCGTACCAACAGCTGGTACACAGTGAATACAGGGGGAAAGGGTAAACTACATGCCTCCTAGTATTCTCCCGCCCGACACGAAAAGTAAGACATGAAATATATTATTCAGGACATGAAGTCCAGTGTTTTAACTCTACATATAATCATCAATGGTACTAACAAAGCAGGGAACTTATTTATCACAATATAAAGGTTAAACTTGGAGTGCAGGTACTTGCCTGATGTTTGGATCTGTTTAATGTTCTAGGGGAAGTTTCCACAGATGAGTCCAAAAGCTGAAATAGACATTACCATTATGCTCAGAAGATGTCAAATAGCTAGAAACGCCTGTCCTTGGGTCCAATTTGGAGACAAGGGCGAAAACGGCAGTTTCGGGTCAAAACGGGGTCCGCCGTTGGGCCCGCTTTGCACCGAAAAACGTGTCCGGGTCAAAAGTCTCCAAATTTACCAAACTTAGTGTCAACAGGTCAGGAACGCTGATACGAACCCAACGGAACTTCCAGATTTGGATTCCGATGAGCCGAACACAAAATCGCCCGTCGAGCGGGGCATGTGGGGCCCGCGACACGCGATTTCGTCAACGTTCTCAGAATCGAACCAAACTTGACCCACAGGACCAGCGTATCGCTACGAGTCCGATGGCCCAAGTTTCGTCTCGATCTGACGAGTGTACAAGAAGTTATGGTGAATTACAGAAATTGCGGATACGGGGCGATGTCCGCGGATACGCGTTGATTCCGGTGTGCACGCACACCCAAATCAGCTTCCGCGAAATCTCACACGTCCGTATCGACGCTGCGCACGTATCTGTGAAGACCGCACGCGACCAAGTCGTCCCGTTTGGCGGGACGTACTCGGTTCCGGGGTGAAACAGGGTCTGGTTTTTCCTGTTTTTGGATCGCGGTGTGCGATCACCACAGGACGCGGTGCCCCCGAACAGTTTGTCCGGACACCGAGAGGGTCATACAGGCTTCACAACGCAATTTACGGAATTGAAAACGGAGATACAGGGTGCAAGATACGAGTACCTGAAGGGGACCCGAAAAATCGGGGAAAAACCGTGTCCGACACGTGTCCGACTCGTGTCGGACACAGAATCCGATTTCTAGGGTTAGGGTTTGGGGATCCGGCGGCTGGGACGGCGGAGACTGCGGCTGGGCGGCCGGGGACGGCGGTCTGCGGCCAAGCGGAGGCGGCGCGGCGGGCTAGCGGGCACGCGGCGGCCGGAGGCGCTGCGGCGAGGCAGCGGGCTGCTGTTGCTCGCTGCTGCTGCCGTTGGCGGTGGCCGCCGGAGGGGAGGAAGGAGGAGGACGGCTGCGCGGGGTCTGCGGCGGGGCTGAGCGGCGTCGGCCGGCTGGAGGTGGAGCGGAGGCTAGGCGGAGCAGGGCGTCGGCGGATCGTGGTGGTGGCGAGGGGTGTCGAGGGTTTATAAAGGGAGAGGGGCGGTTGGGGAGGCCGAGACGGGCGGGGGTCGGGCGGAGACGTGGCCGCGGGGTCGTGGCCAGCGCGCGGAGCGGTGGGCGGCGCGGCCGGCGGGTGCGGCGCACGACGCGGGAGGGGAGGCGTCGTGGGGGAGAGAGAGAGGGCGGGTCGGTAGCGGGTCCGGGTCGGGTCTGGTGGATCCGACCCGACCCGCTAGGGCTGGGCTCGGGTCGGGTTGGGCTGGTGTCCGTGGGCCGCGGGCTAATGGGCCGGGCTGGGTAAATAGAAATATTAATAATAATAATAATAATATTAATAATAAAAATAAATAATTAATTTAATTAATTAATTAGTAAAATTGTTTTTAGGCATTTAAAAATAGTTCTGATGCCCAGAAAAATCCAGAAAAATTACCCTAAGTCCAATTTTTCATTTTACACCCAAAAATATTATTTTCATGACATTTTACTATTATTTATTGCTAATTTAAAATCATTTATTAATTGAAAACCTTGATTTTAATTACAGAAAATTTACAGAAAATTCCAGAAAATTGGGAAAAAATCCAAGATTTAATATTTTGAAAATTCAGGGGCTTACAGCTATCATCAGATCAAGGTGAGGAAGGAAGACATCCCGAAGACAGCTTTCAGGACGAAGTATGGGCATTATGAGTTCTTGGTGATGCCGTTTGGTTTAACCAACGCGCCAGCAGTGTTTATGAGCTTAATGAACAGAGTCTTTCATCAGTTCTTGGATAAATTCGTGCTGGTGTTCATTGACGACATCCTCATATATTCCAAGAGCCCTGAAGAGCACGAGGAGCATCTCAGAATCGTGTTAGAGACCTTGAGACAGGAGAAGTTATATGCCAAACTTAGTAAGTGTGAGTTCTGTATGGACAAAGTACCTTTCTTGGGACACATCATCTCAGGAGAAAGACTTTCAGTGGATCCAGAGAAAGTTGCGGCAATAGAGACTTGGCCTACACCTACATCAGTTGCAGAAGTGAGAAGTTTTCTCGGACTTGCGGGATATTACCGAAGGTTTGTAGAAAATTTTTCGAGGATTGCAGAACCGATGACGAAGCTGACACACAAGGACCGGGAGTTTATATGGACAGAGGACTGCCAGAAGGCCTTCGAAGAACTGAAGAGAAGATTAACAACAGCACCGGTCTTGACTCTTCCTTCAGGGTCAGGAGGTTTTGTTGTTTACAGTGATGCATCAGGCAGTGGACTAGGATGTGTTCTGATGCAACATGGCAAAGTTATTGCTTATGCGTCAAGACAGTTGAAGGTCCACGAGAAGAACTACCCGACACATGATCTGGAGCTAGCAGCAGTTATATTTGCATTGAAGATATGGAGGCACTATCTTTATGGAGAGAGGGTAGAAATCTTTACTGATCACAAGAGTCTGAAGTATGTGTATACTCAGAAGGAGCTTAACATGAGGCAGAGACGCTGGCTTGAATTGATGGTAGATTTTGACATAGATCTGCAGTATCATCCGGGAAAGGCGAATGTTGTTGCAGACGCACTCAGCAGGAAGCCTACGGCTTATTTCTTGACGATGCAGCCAGAGTTATTGAGAGATCTACATGAGCTTCAGATAGAGGTTGTTTTACCAGGACAGGATGGCTTGATGTCTAACCTTGAGATTCAGTCATCACTCGTGGAGAAGATTAAGGAAGCATTGCCCACCGATGCTAGATTCCGAAGACTCAAAGAAAGGACAGAAGCCGGCATACAGACAGGACTTCGCATTCACGAAGACGGGACATTGAGGTTTGGAAATCGCCTGTATGTTCCAAATGGAGAATTGAGACAGGAGTTAATGACTGAAGCACATAGCTCTATGTACTCTGTTCACCCAGGAGGAACCAAGATGTATCGAGACTTGAGACAGTACTACTGGTGGCATGGAATGAAAAGAGAGATCGCAAGATTTGTGGCCAAATGCTTAGTCTGCCAGCAAGTAAAGGCCGAACATCAGAGAACTGCAGGTATGTTACAGCCGCTTCCTATACCAGAATGGAAGTGGGAACATATCACGATGGATTTTGTCACAGGATTCCCAAGGAGCCCCAGCGGCAGAGATGCAGTATGGGTTATTGTGGATCGACTCACTAAATCGGCACACTTCTTGCCATTTAGAGTTGGACAGTCCACAGAGGTACTAGCCGACATGTATATGCAACAAATTGTCAAATTACATGGAGTGCCTGCTAGTATTGTATCGGATCGAGATTCGAGATTTATATCTTATTTCTGGAGAAGCATGCAAGAAAGTCTAGGCACCAGACTCAAATTCAGCACGGCTTACCACCCGCAGACAGATGGCCAATCGGAGCGCACCATTCAGATATTGGAGGACATGTTGAGATCATGTATGCTAGACTTTGAAGGATCTTGGGAAGATCATTTGCACTTAGTAGAGTTCTCCTATAATAACAGTTATCAGGCCAGCATCCAGATGGCACCATTTGAAGCTTTATACGGAAGGAAGTGCAGGTCACCTATATGTTGGAGTGACGTTGGTGAACGTCAACTACTGGGTCCAGAATTGGTCACACAAACAGTGGAGAAGGTGAAGCAGATTCAGAATCACCTACGAGCAGCTCAGGACAGACAGAAGCATTGGGCAGATACGCATAGACGTCCCCTAGAGTTCAAAGAAGGAGATAACGTATTCTTGAGGATTTCGCCCACTCGTGGTACTATCAGGTTCAGGAGCAGAGGCAAGCTGAGCCCAAGGTATATTGGGCCATTTGACATCCTCGAGCGTGTTGGTAAGGTGGCTTATCGGCTTGCATTACCTCCATCTTTAGAGGGAGTGCATGACGTATTCCACGTCTCCCAGCTGCGAAGGTACGTGACCGACCCAAGTCACGTAGTCGATCATTCAGAGATCGCCGTAGGACCGAGCTTGAGATATGAAGAACAACCAGTTGGCGTCCTCGACGTCAGTGAGAAGACATTACAGGGACAAACGATCAGACTGGTTCGTATAGCATGGAAACATCATTCACCAGGCGAATCGACTTGGGAACGAGAAGATAGTATGCGTCAGCGATACCCCCACTTGTTCGAGAAGGCAGTTGTAAACTAGGCCACCTTGTATTTCCATAACTCTTTCTTGAGTAGCTTGATCTTTGATTGCGAGGACGCAATCCTTTTAAGGAGGAAAGATTGTAAACACCCTAAATTTTGAGAATAATTTTAAAATAAGTTATTTCGTTTTTGGAATTTTCTAGAAATTAAAACCAAGATGAGTGTGATTTAAAGAATTTTTAAGTGTGGCCAAAGGGTGTTAAAATATTCTGGAAGTAAAAAATTTATTGTGTATAATGGAGAACCGGACGCATGGCATTTTTCGGTGAATTTATTGGACACCGGAGCAACGAATCGAGGACCAAAAGCTATAGAATTGTGAACCGAACCCAAACGAAGCCCGAACCAAACCAACCCAAAACCCGCAGGGGAAACCCTAGCTGACCGGAGTTCCTGTAGCAGCTATAAAGGGGCTGCCTCAACATCCTTGTTGCCCTCTTCTCCAACTACCAGCCGCCACCGAAACCCTAGTTTCATCCTCCGCCGCCGACTTCATCCATCCCCCGCCGGACGAGCAACCCCGACCCAGCTGTGTTTCCCTTCAGAGGACGAGCAGCCTCGACCCGAGCGTCGCCGTACCCCTGCTCTGCTCGGCGTGACGCCGCCCCTCTGTCCACCTCCGCCGACTTTCCGTTCAGCTCTCCCTCATCCTCCCCGACGTCACCGCCCGAGACCCACCGGCGTAGTCCCCTCCGTTCAGGCCGACGACCAGCACCCTTCCCTCTCGAGCGCCGCCGACCAATCCCGCTGTGCTCGACGCCTCCCCTTGTCGACCCGACCCCGACGCCTCCCAAGCGTCGCTCCGCTGACCGGAGACAGAACCTGGGACTAGACTCCGAGATCCAGCGGACACGAGTGAGGACGAATCGGACGCCAGCAGCGTGCGAGGACACGACCAGGACACAGATTGGCTTTCGGACACGTGAATTTCAGAACTCATGTGGCCCTGTTCAGGTACCGATTTCTCCCAACGCGTATCTCCGTTTTCAATTCCGTCAGTTGCTGTGCATAGACTGTGTAACCCTCTCGGTGCCCGTGCAACTTGCTCGGAGCATCGCGTCCTGTGGTGATCGTACACCGCGATCCAAAAACAGGAAAAATAATGCCCTGTTTCACCCCGGAACTGAGTACGCCCCTCCAATCGGGATGACTTGGTCGCACGCGGTCTTTACCGAACTGTGCGCGACGTTGATACGGTCGTGTGAGATTTCGCAGAAGTCGATTCGGAGGTGTGTGCACCCCGGAATCAACGCGTATCCGCCGACGACACCCCGTATCCGTCCTTTCTGGAATACGCTGTAACTTTGTGTACACACGTCGGATCGAGACGAAACTTGCGCCATCAGACTCGTAGCAATAAGCTGGTCCTGTGACCCAAGTTTGGTCCGATTCCGAGAACGTTGACAAAATCACGTATCGTGGGCCCCACAGGCTCCACTTGACGGGTGATTTTGAGATCGGCTCATCGGAATCCAATTCTGAAAGTTCCGTTGGGTTCGTATCATCGTTCCTGACTTGTAGACACTGAGTTTGCAGAATTTGGAGACCTTTGACCCTGATACGCTTTTCGGTGCAAAGTGGCCCACATGTGGACCCCGCTTTAATCCGAAAATGACCTTTTTGCCCCTGTGTCCAAATTGGACGTAAGGACAGGCATTTCTAGCTATTTGACATCTTCTGAGACTAGTGGTGATGTTTATTACAGCTTTTGGAGTAGTACCTACCGGATCCACCGATACAGGGACAGTTGTTGGTATTCAGACATCAGGCAAGTGTACCTTGCCAAACTCTGCAGTATTATTACTTATATTCCTTGCCTTACTTTAGTGCTGTGCATGCTCAACCTAGGACCGTGTGACGTACTGAGCGTCCAATTATCAGTCGGGTGCCAACACCGTACGCGGTGTTGGGTACGGTCATCTAGAGATGGACATTCGTGACACTTTATATTCTCGTACTTGTCTTACCAAGTACACATTGACCCAGGACACTTGACACTACTCATGAGACAGGATTTTCCCGAGATATTCGTGGTGATTCTGTATAGGATACAGGACATGGACATTATATTCTTAGATACTTTATGACTTGTGCATTAGTTATGATCGCGCTTGACATGGGCATGAGACGTTATGGTCATGATATGCGTGGTTACATTGGGTGGGGAGAGACACACAGGCTACAGGCTGTTACATATATATATCTTCTATTATTGAGAGGTCGTAGACTCTCAAAGCAGAGCTAGACCCACTACCGGTTATTACCGCTACCGGCTCCCCGACACAGAGCTTGTAGTGGCTCAGCCTGAGACTCGTGCTGCTCTCATTTGCATTTCACTTAGATTGGTTACATATTTACCCTATTGCTTCATTTAGTTATTTATTTGCTGCACTGTTTATTTACTCATTTTGGCATGAGCTTTCTTGTACCTTGCTATGTCCCCTGAGGACCTGGATCCGGATTTTGTCCCCAGGATTTGAGGACGAGATTTATCCCGAGGTATACGGGACCGGAGCAGGAGCTGATCCAGGAGCTGTACCACCATCCGAGGACGAGGTCTTAGCTGAAGACTTCTCTTGAGCGTCCATGATTCATGCTCAGCTTTATTTATTTATTTCAGTCATTTATTTCTGGTCTGTCGAACCATTGTACTAGATATTTATCGGGTTGTTCCCCGAAGTACTTTGTTGAGACTAGCTGATGATTTACATTCCTTATTTATTCTGTGGATCATATTTTATATCTTGTGTGGATGAGATTAGTTGTGCCATGTTGTCGTAGACTTGATTTTTACAGCTTAAGTATGCCCTGATGGATCCATTAAATTGGGTTGTCCATCGGTGCGTACTGCAGGCCAATGCCACGAGTCTGGTCCTACGGTATTTCGGGACTGGGGCGTGACAAACAGCGTTTTGAGAGCAGGGCCTAAAGGCAACGTCGCCGGAGTCGTGATAGTATTAATCTTCCCCTACAATCTGGTCATTAATCGAGCTTATTCCCTCACGGAGCCATGCTCCAACAATGTGTCGGAGTACAACGCTCTCATTATTGATCTCCAACTTGCTAAACAAGTGGGGGTGGACTATTTAGAGGCATACGGTGACTCCAAGCTGATAGTCAGCCAAGTCCGAGGAGAATACGAAGTCCAGAATAAATACCTAATTCTTTACCACCAAGCTGCACTCGGCATTATCTCAACCTTCGAGGGATTCTTCATTGAGCACGTCCCTCGGTTGTAGAACATCGAGGCTGACGCGCTGGCCGGCCTCGCTGCCTCCTTGGAAGTTTCAGACACCACCCATCAGCTAATCACGGTAATCGGTCAAGAGCTGGTCTGCCCCAAAAATAACCTCTGTCTATGTCTGAGCTACGCGGCGGAAGTACACACTGATGTCCAAGACTGGAGGCTTTCATTCATTGACTACGCGGTCTATGGAATTCTCCCCGAGAAACTAAAGGAAACCACTTTGATCAGAAGACGTTTCCCTCGGTTCTATTATGACACAACTACCAAATGTTGTATCGTCGTTCTTACGATGGTCTTCTGCTACAATGCCTATCGAATGCAGAAGCCAAACAAGCACTTCGGGAAGCCCATGATGGCATCTGCGGTGCCCACCAACCCTGTCCAAAGTTGCAGGATCGTCTCCGACGTTTGGGCTACTATTTGCCCACAATGGTAGCGGATGACGTCGACTATGCAAGGAAGTGCCAACCATACCAAATCCACGCATACTTCATACACCAGCCATCTAAATTCCTACACTCGACTGTTGCGTCCTGGCTATTCAAAGCCTGGGGTATGGATACCATTGGGCCGATTAGTCTACCTTCATCCAAGGGACATCAGTTCATCCTCGCCATCACCGACTACTTCTCTAAGTGGGAGAAAGTCGTACCACTCGCAGAAGTTAAGACGTCCAACGTGATCAGCTTCGTCAAGCATTAAGTCATATACTGCTTCGGCTTGCCACGAAGGATCATCCATGACAATGGTCCATAGTTCACAAGCCATCTATTCTATCGATTTTATGACAAAATCAGATTTAGAACGTGGCATCGACTGCCTACAACCCAGCAAAAAATGGTCTGACAGAAGCCTTCAATAAGACCATCATCAAGCTTCTCAAAAAAATTGTATCATCTAACAAGCGCGACTGGAACGAGAAGCTGGGTGAATGTATCTGGGCCTACCGTACCCGGATAGCTACATGAAGTACGCCATTCTTTTTGGTGTAGCGAAGCGGTCCTCCCCCTCAAGATCCAAATCCCTTTACTCCGAGTGGCTCTCTCCAATCAAACAACCGTGGACGAAAACCATCTCCGACGACTACAAGAGTCGGAAGCACTCGACGAGAAACGTCTTTTAGCTCAACAGCGCATTGAGCTATACTAAGCGCGTCTCTCGAGAGCCTTCAATAGATAGGTCAAGGAGAGAACCTTCCAGGTGGGAGACCTAGTCCTGACCGTGAGGAGACAGATGGTCATGGCCTACAAAACGGTCGACAAATTCCAACCTAAATGGAAAGGCCCGTTCATCGTAGAATTAGTATTCTCCAACGGCGCCTACCAGCTCGCGAAACCCAACGGTGACTTGCTCATGATGCCTATCAACGACATGTTCCTGAAAAAGTACTACGTCTAAACTTGACTAGTACTCCCATCATCACCAGCAGGGCAACCCAGATGTACATCTCTACACTCTTGGTTCTTCATCCCCAATAAGTGCCTTTGTGCAGCATTTTCTCCTTCTTTACAAATTTTCATAAAAGCCATCATTTGTATCCAGAAGTCCTGGATACGCAAAGGATGATGGATTCTTAAAGTCTCTCCAGCGGAGCAGTCCTCAGGTCCACTTGCACACTCCCACAGTGACCACTCAAAAACCAATCCCGTTAGATGCTAGCCATGTTCATATTACCTCTGATCTATCATCCCACAAATCTTTCCAGCGGAGCAATCCTCAGGTCTATCTTTATTTTCGGATAGACCACACCCAGAAAATCACTCCTTAGTGAGTTTGTCAAATATTGGTTCACGTCCATATTACCTCTGAACTATTGTCCTAACATTTCTCCCCAGTTGAGTTTGCCATATCTATATTATCTCTGAGCAAACTTTTCGGGTTTTGGCTATCGATCATCACGTCCATATTACCTCTGATATCGGTTGTCATCCCCACTTATCACCCGTACTCACCAAGGTACACCAGCGGTGTTAAGTCCACAAAAATGGTCACGTCTATATTACCTCTGGCCGGGCTTGTCTTAAACCTATTACTTGTACTAACATGTGCAAAAAAGTAATGGGTCCACAAAACCTATCACGTCCATATTACCTCTGATATGGATTATCTTCCAACTTATTGCTTACACTCTAGCGCACAAAAAGTAATAAGTCTACCAAAGATCCCCCAGCAGGATATCCTTAAAAAGCCACGGTATTGTACTACATCAATATTACCTCTAGTACAATATCCAAATATCACATGAAATTCATGCACAACAAGACAAATGAAGGAAGAAATTCTAAAAAAATAGTTCTTTATTCAAGATCATGAGTACATATGATAGAAATTCACTATATTTTTATGGATTTTTATTAATATTCAAGGTCTCGGGTACATATGATAGGAATCCCTTTTAAGGGTTTCCAAGGGTTCTCGCCGACAAGAACCTCTTCCATTACAAGGCGCCCCTGTGTTGTTTCTACCACGGACACAAGTGGGTCCAACAGCAGAGCTCAATGCTCTCTGGCTCACCACTGCACAGTGCAAATCTCAGTATATGAAAAATGATCCATATTGATGGATAGCAAGGGAAGAGCAGGAGCAGACGCTCTACAACCAAGCAGGAAGACCGACGATAGAAATAGAAATTAATACAAATCCTTTCATTGCCGCCACAAGCCCCCAACCGGTAGCAAGCCATATAAAGGGGAGAAACGCAGCTAGTACGCTGCATGAACAAGGACGACTCAGCGCATGACACAGGATGTTCATCCTCATCTTCTGGATCGGTTCTCCGCGAACCGTCCTTGTCTCCTGGATTAGTGCTTAACGAGGAACCGTCGCATAAGGGTGACATTCTCTTTGAATGACAGGTGCTATGATATCCTTACATGCTCCATAATGAGCGACATGAGAGTGGGCAAAACTTGTAAAAAGAAGACACGCATCAGTCTCAGTGAAGATCGCATAAAGGCACAACTGTCGCATACGGTTGTTTCGGTTGCAGCGACGCACGACCGAGCCTGCGTATACAAGCAAGAAGATATCTCATCCATGTGGTCAAGCCAGAGATAAAACTCTGCGTACATGAAGCAGACGACTCTCTACCCATGCGGCCACGCCAAAGCTCGGCGTGCATGTTACAGACCAATGCTCGTCCATACGACAGAACTCTGTGAAGAGGTCTGCGTATATCCAAGACGAGTCTCCATCCAGGCGGTAGAATCTTGCGAAGGGTCTGCGCGCATTCCTACAGTAGGATGGTGTACTGGTGCCTCTTCCTCTACAGCCCAGCATGAGAAGTGCAGTACTGCCCTACCTCCAAGTATAACACCCGGATCAGGGGGGCATGGATCGAGACCGCCCTTGATCAGCCCCTCGATGAAAAGAGACTCAGCCTTCAGCATCACTCACCGGAGAAAGAAAGAAAGCAAAGAGATAAAATTCTCTCTCTCTCCTCCCCACCGCCTATTTTATAGGCTTCAAAGTCGCGTAAAGAGATCGAGGCAATGAACCAAGCAGTGATGAGGATGAACCTAACGCCTCGATTCGCAGGGTCCACTTTAATCTCCCTGGAAACGATGGCCTCTCGGACCCCACGTCAGGAGGTGGCACAGAATCCCAATGGAGATCCACTAAAAGATCAAAATAAATCCGTCAGTTAATGACGATTTGACAGCCTGGAAGTGCTTGCCCATGCGGCCCAACGCCCATACGATCCAACGTCCATGCGACCTTCCATCTATGCGGCCAAAAGTGCTTCTTCCTCCATGCTTCTTATTCAAAGTATTCCAAACTTATCAGTTTAAAAACTTTGAAGGGGGTCTTGAAGAAGCATGGAAAATATACATCCATGCAACCCTGCGCCCCAAAACAAAAGCTCAGAAGAGATCAAGCTGCAGAGCCTCCATACGGCCAAGAAAGATGACATCCATGCATCCCAAACAGCCAAAGCAGCTTGGCCGCAGAGGGACCTAACATGGCATCCCGTCAACAGGATCGTCTCTGACACAAAATCCTGACAAATTTTTTTTATGAATGTCTCAAAAGACGTGAACACATTAAATGACAGAAGTCTCATATCAGCACAGAACTTCACTCTCGAGGGATGTACAGCGCCAAGTGTACAGTACAACTGGCCCCATGCATCCCAAAATCTATGCGGCTTCATGTATTTCTGGCCCCATGCGTCCCAGGTTCCATGCGGTCCCATGCGTCTCTGGCCCCTTGGGTCCCAGACTCCATGCTGTCCCATGCGTCTTTGGCCCCATGTGTCCCATGTTCTATGCCATCCCGTGCGTCCCTGGCCCCATGCGTCCTAGGCTCTAGGCGGCTCCATGTGTCTCTGATCCCATGCATCCTAGACTTCATGCGGCTCCACGCGTCTCTAGCCC
Source organism: Iris macrosiphon (assembly GCA_036927795.1). NCBI lineage: Eukaryota > Viridiplantae > Streptophyta > Magnoliopsida > Asparagales > Iridaceae > Iris > Iris macrosiphon. Next base: position 22,234,276 of record JAYESA010000018.1, on the reverse strand, counting down.
CATGTATCCCAGACTCCATGCAGCTCCATGTGTCTCTGGCCACGTATATTTCAGACTCCACAAAGACCAAATCTTGCTGTTACGACTAGAGTGATTCTCTTCAACCAAGTACGGACTATGTGTCAAGCAGACCAAGTCACACCCACAAAGGACGAGAACCACCTAGATCTTCAGCAACGAAAAATCCCAACAAGCACCCACGTAGCAGCTCGACCTGCTCACGGTTACAGCGGCACCCTGTTAAGAAGGGACATACTAGCATCCATGCAGCCCAACATATGCGCACCCAGAGATGACTATAAATAGTAGGGTACCACACCCATACAAGAGGCTGGCAATCTGCGAACCTACAGTCAAACAAGAGAGAAGAGCTTCCTTCTCCTACATCGGATCGTCTATGAAGTAAAGGAGATGCCATGGCTCTCATTGTCCATCGTTACCCCCCAGAATAAAAAATATTGTACCTAGATTTTCAGTTTAGGACCTCTTTATATTTTTTTCGTTTGTTAATTAAATCAAGCTCTCTTAGAACTTTCAAATTTAATGGTGAATAGTGCAGTAGAGTCATCGAAGTTTACATTGATAATGGTAGAGGCTGAGGAGGTGCAATTTCCTAGGGTTGTTTGTGAGGAGGTATAATTTCCAAGCGAAGGTATTTTAAAAGATAGACTTGAGGTCAGGATACCACCAGGTGAAAGTGAAGAAGGAAGATACTCCGAAGACAGCTTTTCAGACTCGGTATAGCCAGTTTGAGTTTATGCTGATGCCGTTTGGGTTGAATAATGCCCCACCGGTATTTATGAATATGATGAACAAGGTTTTCCACCAGTATCTTGATAAGTTTGTGGTGGTATTTATTAATGATATTCTAGTGTATTCGAAGACGTCGGAGGAGCATGAGGGTTACCTGATGATAGTTTTGGAGACTCTCAGGAAAGAGAAACTTTATGGTAATCTCTCGAAGTGTGAGCTCTTCCTTGACAAGGTTGAATTATTTGGTTTTTTGATTAAAGGTGACGGGGTCTTAGTAGACCCGAAGAAGATTTCAACAGTGGAGTCGTGGGCTAATCCAGGTTCAGTGGCAGAGATCATAAGATTTCTAGGGCTGACAGGTTATTACATGAGATTTGTACAGGACTTATCCAATATTGTAGAGCTGATAACTAGGCTGACCAGGAAGGACGTGGAGTTTGTGTGGACAGAGGAGTGTTAGGCCACTTTTGAGGAGCTAAAGAGGAGATTGACGACAGCTCCAGTATTAATGTTGCTATCGGGATCATGTAGATTCCCTATCTATAGTGATTCTTCAAGGAAGGGTTTGGGTTGTGTTTTGCAGCAGAATATGAAGATGATTGCCTATGCTATCCAGGTAATTATGTTCTCATGAGAAAAATTATCCTACCCACGATTTGGAGTTGGCAGCGGTTATTTTTACTCTAAAGCTGTGGAAACAATATCTGTATAGAGAGCGTGTGGAGAAATTTACAGACCACAAGAGCTTCAAGTAGGTGTTTATACAGAAAGAGCTAAACATGAGACAGCGACGATGGTTGGAGCTGATGAAGGACTTCGATATATCATTACAGTATCATCCAGGGAAGGCCAACGTAGTCGCTGATGCCTTAAGCAGGTATCCAATGGCTATGTACTTGACGACGATATTTATTGGCCAATCTTGAGAGCTTGGGTATTGAGGTGCTAGTTCCTGGTATCGAGGCGCAGATATGGGAATTACAGATACAGTCTGAGTTGATGGACATGATCAGAGCTATACAGTAGATGATAAGTCTCTGAGGAGTATCAGGGTGCAGGTTTGGATGGGATTATCAGAAGACTTCACTATTGCTGATGATTGTTTGTTGTGGCATGGTACCAGATTTTGTGTGCCGAGTGGGAAATTACGCGAGGAGGTTTTACAGGAGGTGCATCGCTCTCAATACTCTATGCATCCAAGTGCCAACAAGATGTATAGAGATATGAGGGAGCATGTATGGTGGTATGGTATAAAGCGGGAGGTGGCGCACTTCGTATCCAGGTGTTTAGTGTGCCAGTAGGTAAAAGCGAAGATATTACGACCCGCACCCGATGTAAGGATGCAAGTCGAAAACAACGTCCAGCCTACGCAGCAGAATCGACAGTAGAACGTTGTCTGGGTAATCTATCTAGCAATATAATAAACCACCAACAATGACAATATACTCAATCACAGATCTAAGATGGAAACGAGCACGAATAAGATAAGAAATAGTGACATACAACTCATGAGTCTAAAATAATACATCAATGAGTCTGAAAGAATGCTAACAAATAAGCTGAAGACAAATCTAGTACAAGAAATACTAAGAAGATACTAATCCTGGGTCATCTATCTCAGTCGGGATAAGTCCCTCCTGAGCTAGTGTCTCTGACTCTAAGCCCAAAATATCCTGAGGTCCATAACGTGTAGGTTACCACTCCTCAGTGTCATCTGGGAAAAATATATCCAGTCAGAAAATGAGCAGAGTATATCTCTAACAGTAGTTCTAATCAATGATAAAAACTATGTAACAGTAAATAGATGTGAATATACAAGATGCACAATAGATACGAGAGATATACAATAAGAAAATACTGGAATGAATACAATAATGAATAATATAACAATGAACAAGAATACTAATGACTAAGTGTGTGAGTACTAGCTTTAACATGTGATCGACTTGGGAACATGATACACTATATATGGTCTGGCTAATCATACGTGCGATGTATGATTAACACTATTCAATGAACAATACTTGATACAATGAGGGTATGATCACATATCTACATTAAATTACTCCTCACCCTTGACTGGTATAATAGATCCAACCACGATACGCTATGGCACGAGATTCCCCAAGAAGATAGCTAGTCTTCCCGAGAATCAGTATATGTACATGTACAAGATAATCAATAAAACAATGCTTGCACAAGATATACCATATACCAAGGAATAATATCTCATGACGAGATCCGGATATACCAATCCGTGTAACCATCGTGTCAAAAGAATATGGATATCTACACTAGATATAATGAACATAGAGGATATCATAAATAAGAAACTATCAGAGAATGTACTCGCCTAAAGTCCAAAGAATAGTCTCATATATGTCTGATACGGTGCCTCAAAGACCTAGATATGGAATACAACATCAATACGAGGTTCCAAAAAGAAAATAAGTTAAACCAGTCAACTTCTAGGTCAACAAGTCAATTCTAAGTCAAAAGTCAAACTAGGTCAACTCTAAGTCAACTATGGTCAACTATACTCAAACTATGGTCAACTATGGTCAACTACCTATTTTTAGGTTGCATAAGTCTAACACAAAAATATTGGGTTCAAATACTAAAGTTTGGGTCATAAAAGTTATATCTTAGGATACTAAGATACCGTATCTCTGGATACGAAAATCAATAGGTAAATCATCACATACACATATCAAACAAGTATTAATTATATAAAATTCTAATTACAAATTAAATAGATGCCTTGGTTTTGAACCAACTTGGTATCACAATACTAAACCATAAACTTGATACCCAAACCCAATACCTTGGGTATTCCCAATTACCTTGGTACTTACCTTGGTATCTCAAGGTAATATCCAATACCTTACTTATACTAACTACCCGTAAATATATATACTAACAACTAAATATTATATATATAGTATACTAAAACACAATTAGAAAGTTAGGAACATATATACGTATATATTAATTACTATATATACACACATATATAACTATTATAATTAAACTATAACTATATATATATAACCGTAGGTCCGTCGCTAAAGCGCTGCTGCTGCCGTCGCAATTGCTGCTGCTACTGGCGGGAACTGTTGCTACTGCGACAGTTTTCCTACTGCCGTCGCTGTAGGTGCTGATACTGCTGCTGATAATGCTGCTTTTCTTAAACAGTTTCCTGCTCTGTCTCTAAACTGATGTCGCTGCCTGTCGCTATTGCTGCCTCTACTGTTGCTATTGCTGCCTCTGTTGTTGCCAATGCTACCTCTGTTGTTGCTCTCGCTGCTGCTGTCTCTTTTTGTGACGTTGAATGTCACAATAGCTGTTGTCGCCTCTCTCAATACTTATATATATACACACAATAATATATATTATATATAATAAATATATGTATATGTTATAACTAATAAATATACATACTCCTCACATACATATATATGCACATAATACTACATAGTAACGTACACATGTATAGTAACATATATATAACTACGCATATACATACATGTATATATAATATACACAATATATATACATATAACAATATATAATATAAATATATATATAACAACATATAAATATCCACTTAACATATACATATATATACATACTACAATATATAAATATACCTTACATGTAGAAGAATGGCTACATAACAATATACACACATATAGTATATACATAGATTTATGACACATAAATACAAAATATATACATCACATTATATATATATATATATATATATATATATATATATATATATATATATATATATATATATATATATATATATATATATATCTCACCATGTTTAAAAACAAAAGAGAATTAGATCTAAAATTAAATTGCACAAACACATGGAGCGTATCACACCCGTATCCCACTAGATCTAGGATAAGCTTGCGATACGAGTCCACCACACATCCAAACATACCCCGAAGGACACGAGCAAGTCTAAAATATCATTTATGAATAATACGAAGAGTCAAATACAAATCTACGTGTCCGTGTCAAAATATGACATGCTCAAAGTCTCGTGTCGGAGGAAAAACTCTCAAATCAACATGTATCATCAAATTATTGGGATACGACCTACACATACCCAATTATGGACACGACACTAGTCCCAAACATACAAAAATATGCGAAAATGATCTATAGGACCAATTGATACACACAATAATTGTCAATCTCGAAATTCTCCCAAAATTGACACAAAAAATATCATAACTTTCTCAATAGGCCTCCTATGAACACAAAACCAAATCCTATGGGTAGCCTATGCATATGGGTTAATTTCTCATGGTTAAATCTCATATTTATAACCTAAATTAAGGAAAAAACTGAATTGAACATATTGGGAGATGGATTTCTAATGCAACCTCCAAATATGATGAAATTGGCCTCCAACTTGTAGATCATTGCTCCTCTTTGTAGATCCTTGCTTTCTCCTTCTAGATCCTTGATCCACTAGTCTCCAATAGTGATTTGGGAAGAAATTGGGATAAATTTTGGTAGGGAAATGAAGTGGGAATGAAGGAATTTGGTTGAGGAAAATTCTAGATCTAGTTTTCAAATAAAAAAGGAGAGAGAAACAAATCCCCCTCTTTAATAGGCTGCCCCCCTCCTTACCCCTTCCTAAAGTCATTATGTAATTTCCAATATACCCCTTGGGGCCTCTCATGAAGAAATAATTAAGGAGGGAAGCTTCTAGTCTAATGGTTTAATTAAATTAATCCTCCTACTAAACAATAGGTTTTTTAAATGGGCTAAAATCTAACAATTAATACATGTTGGTCCATGAGTCTAAACTAAACTAGTTAGGTCCACTAACACAAGTTCAAAATAAATAACTAACATCTAACAACAATTAAATAATACAAAAAATAATTATTTATCATGCACAATATTTAATTAAATATGAAATTACTAAAATACCCTTTCCTAGAAATGTGGTAGTGACAAAAGAGGTAGAGGCCAGGTGGTTTACTTCAGCCTTTACCCATTCCAGAGTGGAAGTGGGAGCATGCTACCATGGATTTTGTTTCGGGGCTTCCGCATTCTCCAGGAGAAAAAGACACAATTTGGGTCATCATAGAAAGGTTGACCAAATCGGCGTACTTCTTTCCATTTAAAGTGGGTATATCTACGGAGAAGCTAGCAGAGATGTATGTATGATATATTGTTAGATTGTATGGATTTTCTGTGAGCATTGTCTCAGATCAGGATAGTCACTTTATTTCCTAATTTTGGAGGAGTTTGCAGGCCAGCTTGGGCACCCAGTTCAAGTTCAGTACCGCATACCATCCCCAGACAGATGGACAGTCGGAGAGGACTATCCAGACTCTCGAGGATATGCTTCGTACTTGTGTTCTAGATTTCGGAGGTTCTTGGGAGAATCGTCTACACCTGGTAGAGTTTGCTTACAACAACAGTTATCAGACCAGAATTAAGATGTCACCATTTGAGGCTTTATATGGACGAAGATGTCTTACTCCTTTATCTTGGGATGATGTTGGTGAGAGAGCCTTGTTAGGGGCAGAGATGGTTGTGGATGCAGTTGAAAAAGTGAAGCTCATTAGAGATGGACTTCGGGTAGCGCATGACAGACAACGACATTGGGTCGAAAACCATTAGAGACCTTTGGAGTTTGAGGTATAGGTTTTATTTTGTATTGCTTGTGATTGCTTTATTTTAGATTGAGTGTTAAGACTGTCTTTTGTTCTAGGTTTGTGATATGGTATTCTTGCAGATTTCTTTGACACGGGGCACGATTCGCTTTGGTGGAGGCAGAAAACTTAGTCCACGGTACATCGGACCCGACGGTGTTCTTGCGAGGGTCGGTACAGTGCTTACAGACTAGACTTGTCGCCTGCACTAGAGAAAGTACATGATGTGTTCCATGTATCGCAGTTGAGACGGTACGTTGCAGATCCTAGTCACGTATTGGATTACTCGGAGATCGAGGTGGGTCTGACTATCAGTTATCTAGAGTAGTCAGTGGAGATTCTAGATCGTAGGAAGAAGGTGTTACGGAATCAGAAAATTTTTTGGGTATGCGTCGCGTAGAGGTATCACTCTCTGGAAGAGTCTACCTGGGAGAGGGAAGTCAATATGCGCGAGCGATACCCTTATCTTTTTGAGCCGTGAGGTAAATTTTTTTTTGCTGTGATTATTTTTGTAGTGATAGTTTCTTCCTTAAATTTTGAAGACAATTTTTTTCTAAAGAGGGAAGACTTGTCACTACCATATTTCTAGATGAGGGTATTTTTGTAATTTAGCATATTTTATAATTAGTGATTAAATATTTATATATGGTGCTACTAGTTATTTATTATGTGTTGTGCTATTTGTTTATTAATGGTTAGTGTACTAGCCTATATATTGGACTTGATCCTAGTGGACCTAATTAGACTTGTCATAACATTTGAACCCAACATTTTGGGCTAGGCCAATAGACTCAACCCTCTTCATTAATTTGGTGATTTAATTAAAATTTTATTAGGATTAGATGCTTCCTGATATTGCCCTCCGAATTAATTACCTACATGATAACTAGTGGAAGCATTTTGGACTTTGCATAGTTGCTTAGGAGAGGGGCAAGGGTCCGACCACTATAGGAGGTGGGAACACTCTCTCTCCTCTTCATTCTCCATTCCTTTAGATCTCCAATTGTGTTCTTTCCCAAATTGACTCATCCCTCCACCAAATTCTCTCAGTTCACTCTCATTCCCTCTCATTTTCATCATTCAAGGAGCATTGGATCTTGGATTGCAAGAAGCACATGAAAAAAGGTGGAATTGATAAGGAGCTTGTATCCGGATCATATCTATTTGAGTAATTCATTAGGAATCCATCTCCCAATAAGTATATTTTTGAATTTTTCTTTTATTCTAGACTCTAATTCATACATTTGACCATTAGGAATCCTTTCTTGGCTTAGGGCTACCCATAGGAGGAAGAACTAGGCCCAATTTGTCATGCCCCGATCTTCCGCAGGAATCGGCCGCCCCCGCTGGGCGCGAATCACCGCGCCAGCGCTCCCGCAGGACGATCGTTTCCATCGGGACGTGATATCGTGCGAGCCTAGGATAGCGCCCGCACAAGGCAATATCATTAAAGTTGTGGCTATCATCGAATCGATCGAGTAAGCAGTGGAGGGACAGTATTGCAAACAATAATCTATCTGCGTATACGGGGCAAATCACAAGGTACGAGGTTCTCTGAATACAATGGCGTCGTTCCATACATTATATTCCTTTATACAAAAGCAGCTCAAAGCAATCAATACAGCTCAAGGCATCGAAACCAGATTTCCGAGTCCTGGGGATGAGGCACGCCTATCGCTTCCTCGGACGATCCAGCACTTGCGAACAAGCAAACTATTGGTGGGTCAGCACTTTGGAGAAAGTATTAGTGAGTCTAAAACAACTGAACAGAGGCTTCACCCCTTGAAACCCACACTAAATAATCATGTTATAAAATATTACATTACTAGTGGTCTTTCTAGTTTTACCTATGTTCGTTATATGCAGTGCAAGAATGGAGTCATATTACTTCTTTTTGGAAATATCTTTGAAATCATAGTTCATATTTGATATAAAGGCAAGCAGGCGAGATAAGCAGTTCTTATACGATAAGCAGATTCATATACTATCTCTGGTGCACAGCGTGTCTCGTGAATCATATGCATTTCTTTAAAGACTCTAGCAATCATCTAGTTGACTATTATCTAGCATCTCTCTCTATGCATCTCTTAATAATAATATCTTATAGTGAACGAGATATACGCATATACGAAAACAAGACTTCTCTTATGAAAGCATCTAATATAAAAGAGCATGTTCGATTTTATGAATATCACTTATTCAGTGATTCTTACCCTTTTTACCGAGCGGTTATCCCTGCAGCAGACATACGAGTTAGAAACAAATGCATATATATGAATAAGGCTCTCTTTCCTGTCCGTCTCTGCATCAAACAATTAGGTATGCAAGAAGGCTAGCCTAGCATGCGCCCTAACTATATGATGGTCCATGAGTCTTCTTCCTCAAGATTAGAAGTGGTGTTATCACGGCCTAGTACTGCACTATGTATACTCGCTCATAATATATAGCTGCTTTGACACGTGAACCAGCTATCAATAGACATGAATACCCCCTGATCGCGAGTACTTCTTTGTCTCAGGTATTCCTCTGATCCCCCCAGGGCGAACGGTCCCAGCGCCCCGAAAAACCGTTCGTAGGATTATCCCTTATGCACAAGTTATCTAAGACCAATGCATTAATGCATCTCTATCAGATAAACTCTATATGGATGCAGCAGTTTAACAAGCATATGTTCAATCTTTTATCTCTCTGTCTTATGTCTCTGTGCGGTCAGGCCGCCATTTCTATCTCTTATGCAGACGGGCTGCCACATTCTCTGATACCGTTCAAGCATTTTGATAACTTCTATGGAAACATATAATAATCTCTATTTAAGCAAGCAAGCATATAAACAGTTCTCTATCTCTTTAACTAAGCATGCAGTTCTACTCTTTCTTTAGCATAGCAATGGTTCTATCTCTTTTAGACAAGCAAATTCAAGTTCTCTAGTTAGGCAAGCAAGTTTGTTTCAATGATAAGCTATATGAGTTCTCTTATTAAGCATGCAGAGTCATGTTCTATCATTTTTCTTATGAAACTATCTTCATAGAACAAGCATTCAAAAATCAGATTCATTATTAAGGCGTGCAAGAATCAGAGAATAAAGTTCTGTCCACTCACCTAGATTAATCGTCTTGTGTTTCAATCGAGAACTCTCTGAGAAGGCTTCCGCTCGAGCCAGCAAAGCGATATCTCTTGTACATAGTGACTATGCGGAGCGGGGCACTATATCCTTACCCACCAATAAAGGGTTTCGTCCTCGAAACTCAAGGAGAAAATTTCGATATCCCGAGCAGCGATAGTCCTCATCCCTCACCATCCTCAATCGAAAAAATCTAGCAATCTCTAACAAGCACGAAAGCTCTGATACCATTATGTCATGCCCCAATCTCCCACAGGAATCGGCCACCCCCGCTGGGCGCGAATCACCGGACCAGCGCTCCCGCGGGACGATCGTTTCCATCGGAACGTGATGTCGTACGAGCCTGGGGCAGCGCCCGCACAAGGCAACATCGTTAAAGTTGTGGCTATCATCGAATCGATCGAGTAAGCAGCGGAGGGACAGTATTGCAAACAATAATCCATCTGAGTATACGGGACAAATCATAAGGCACGAGGTTCTTTGAATACAATGGCATCATTCCATACATTATGTCCATCTATACAAAGGTAGCTCAAAGCAATCAATACGGCTCAAGGCATCAAAACCAGATTTTTGGGTCCTTGGGATGAGGTACGCCTATCGCTTCCTCGGACGATCCAGCACCTGTGAACAAGCAAACTGTTGGTGGGTCAGCACTTTGAAGAAAGTACTAGTGAGTCTAAATCAACTGAACAGAGGCTTCACCCCTGAAACCCACACTAAGTAATCATGTTATAAAATATTACATTAATAGTGATCTTTCTAGTTTTACCTATGTTCATTACATGCAGTACAAGAACGGAGTCATATTACTTCTTTTTGGAAACATCTTTGAAATCAGAGTTCATATTCGATATAAAGGCAAGCAGGCAAGACAAGTAGTTCTTATACGATAAGCAGATTCATATACTATCTCTGGTGCACAGCGTGTCTCGTGAATCATATGCATTTCTTTAAAGACTCTAGCAAGCATCTAGTGGACTATCATCTAGCATCTCTCTCTATGCATCTCTTAATAATAATATCTTATAGTGAACGAGATATACATATATACGAAAATAAGACTTCTCTTATGAAAGCATCTAATACAAAAGGGCATGTTCGATTTCATGAATATCACTTATTCAGTGATTCTTACCCTTTTTACCGAGTGATTATTCCTGCAGCAGACATACGAGTTAGAAACAAATGCATATATATGAATAAGGCTCTCTTTTCTGTCCGTCTCTGCATCAAATAGTTAGCTATACAAGAAGTCTAGCCTAGCATGCGCCCTAACTATATGATGGTCCATGAGTCTTCTTCCTCAAGATTAGAAACGGTGTTATCACGGCCCAGTACTGCACTATGTATACTCGCTCATAATACATAGCTGCTTTGACACGTGAACCAGCTATCTAATAGACATGAATACCCCCTGATCGTGAGGACTTCTTTGTCTCAGGTATTCCTCTGATCCCCCCCAGGGCGAACGATCCCCAGCACCCCAAAAAATTGTTCGTGGGATTATCCCTTGTGCACAAGTTGTCTAAGAGCAATGCACTAATGCAGCTCTATCAGATAAACTCTATATGGATGCAGCAGTTCTTTTAATAAGCATATATTCAATCTCTTATCTCTCTGTCTCGTGTCTCTGTGCGGTCAGGCCGCCATTTCTATCTCTTATGCAGACGGGCTGCCACATTTTCTGATACCGTTCAAGCATTTCGATAACTTCTATGGAAACATATAATAATCTCTATTTAAGCAAGCAAGCATATAAACAGTTCTCTATCTCTTTAACTAAGCATGCAGTTCTACTCTTTCTTTAGCATGGCAATGGTTCTATCTTTTTTAGACAAGCAAATTCAAGTTCTCTAGTTAGGCAAGCAAGTTTGTTTCAATGACAAGCTATGTGAGTTCTCTTATTAAGCATGCAGAGTCAGGTTCTATCATTCTTCTTATGAAACTATCTTCTTAGAACAAACATTCAAAAACTCAGATTCATTATTAAGGCATGCAAGAATCAGAGAATGAAGTTCTGCCCACTCACTTAGATTAATCGTCTTGTGTTTCGATCGAAAACTCTCCGAGAAGGCTTCCGCTCGAGCCAGCAAAATGATATCTCTTGTACATAGTGCCTATGCGGAGTGGGACACTACACAATTGATACCAAATATGAATTCTACATAGGTTTTTGTGCACAATTAGGAGAAATTACAAGATTGATGCATCAAGTGTGTGTCATGAGACCAATTAGGTCCAATTGGACTTAGATTGGTAGTGTGGGACTAGATACGTATGCATAATTGGATACGAGTAGACCGTATCACGATACTTTGTGATACAGGGGTCCATTTTAGATATTTGTGCATAATAGTATGATTACTCTCTAATTTGTATTATAACACATTGTATTAGCTATATATATATATATATATATATATATATATATATATATATATATATATATATATATATATATATATATATATATATATATATGTATATATGTGTGTGTGTGTGTGTGTGTGTGTGTGTGTGTGTAATTGATATGTGTAATTGGTGATTATTGAGAATTTGTGTGTTTTGGTGTTTCATTTGGATGAGTATCTTAGAGTATCACATATACCATGCCAAGTGTTTGGTGGAATGATCCTTGTGAGTGTGATATATATATATATATATATATATATATATATATATATATATATATATATATATATATATATATATATATATATATTGTAAACACCCTATTTTTCAGATAATTTTTTTAATATAATTTTCCCGGATGTTTTCGGCATTTTGGATGAAGAACCGAGGTGTTTATGAGTTAAAGAATTTTACAGGCAGTTTATGGGTGCTAAAATATTCTGGAAATAAAAATTTATTGTGTATAATGGAGAATCGGACGCATGGCATTTTTCGGTGAATTTATTGGACGCCGGAGCAACGAATCGAGGACCAAAAGCTATTGGTTTTTAAACCGAACCAAACCAAGCTCGACCCAACCCGGATCAAACCCACCAGAACGGGTCAGACCCGAACCGCTGCGGAACCCGACCCGCTGCAAACCCTAGGCTGCCGGAAGCTCCTGTAGCAGCCCTATAAAGCTCCTCCTCGGCGTTCGTGCCTAGCCCTAACCTAAACCCTAAGTTTCCGCCGCCATCTTCACAACAACTCCCCCATCCACCTAGTCCAGCGCCGACAGCCGCGCCTGACCGCTCTCCCTTGCTCGAATGATTGAGCCACTCCTCGACGCGTCACCTTGAGCAGTCGAGCCACCGTGTCAGCCCTTGGCTCTTTGTTTCAGGCCGCCTCCAGAGCCCTCTCATCGTCGACCAGGCCGCCGACTTCGCCGCTCAGCCGCATCCCCGAGTCGACCCGACAATCGACCACCGACGACAGCCCTAGGACCTCACCGCCGCGGACACTCGAACCCCTAGGCAGCGTCGACCCCGTCGTCGACCATCCACCTCCGCGAGCACCCCGCTCGCAGCAGCAACCCCGACCCAGCCCTCTTCGCATAGTCGCTCGACGCCGTCGACCAGCACCGTGACTCCCTAGGCAGCGTCGACCCCCGCCGGCGAGCTCTTTCCCCCGCTGTCTCCGGACACGGACACCGTAAGATACGAACAGCAGACCCAGGACACGACCGGGACGCAGATTGGACTCTCGGACACGTGAATTTTAGCGTTCACGGAGCCCTGTTCAGGTATCGATTTCTCCCAACGCGTATCTCCGTTTTCAATTCCGTCAGTTGCTGTGCATAAACTGTGTAACCCTCTCGGTGCCCGTGCAACTTGCTCGGCGCATCGCGTCCTGTGGTGATCGTACACCGCGATCCAAAAACAGGAAAAACAATGCCCTTTTTCACCCCGGAACTGAGTACGCCCCGCCAATCAGGACGACTTGGTCGCACGCGGTCTTTACCGAACTGTGCGCAATGTTGATACGGTCGTGTGAGATTTCGCAGAAGTCGATTCGGAGGTGTGTGCACCCCGGAATCAACGCGTATCCGCCGACAACACCCCGTATCTGCCCCTTCTGGAACGTGCTGTAACTTTGTGTACACACGTCGGATCGAGACGAAACTTGCGCCATCGGACTCGTAGCAATACGCTGGTCCTGTGACCCAAGTTTGGTCCGATTCCGAGAACGTTGACAAAATCACGTATCGTGGGCCCCACAGGCTCCACTTGACGGGTGATTTTGAGATCGGCTCATCGGAATTCAATTCTGAAAGTTCCGTTGGGTTCGTATCATCGTTCCTGACTTGTAGACACTGAGTTTGTAGAATTTGGAGACCTTTGACCCTGACACGCTTTTCGGTGCAAAGTGGCCCACATGTGGACCCCGCTTTAATCCGAAAATGACCTTTTTGCCCCTGTGTCCAAATTGGACGTAAGGACAGGCATTTCTAGCTATTTGACATCTTCTGAGACTAGTGGTGATGTTTATTACAGCTTTTGGAGTAGTACCTACCGGATCCACCGATACAGGGACAGTTGTTGGTATTCGGACATCAGGCAAGTGTACCTTGCCAAACTCTACAGTATTGTTATATATTTCTTTGCTTTATTATAGTGCTGTGCATGCTCAACCTAGGACCGTGTGACGTACTTAGCGTCCGATTATCAGTCGGGTGTCGATACTGTACGCAGTGTTGGGTATTGTCATCTAGAGATGGACATTCGTGACACTTTATTTTCGTACTTGTCTTATCAAGTACCCTATGACCCAGGACACTTGACACTATTCATGAGACAGGATTTTCCTGAGATATTCGTGGTAATTCTGTATAGGATACAGGACATTGACATTATATTCTTAGATACGTTATGACTTGTTGCATTAGCTATGATCGCGCTTGACATGGGCATGAGATGTTATGGTCTTGACATGCGTGGTTACATTGGGTGGGGAGAGACACACAGGCTACAGGCTGTATCTATCTATATCTTCTATTATTGAGAGGTCGTAGACTCTCGTAGCAGAGCTAGACCCACTACCGGTTATTACCGCTACCGGATCCCCGACACAGAGCTTGTAGTGGCTCAGCCTGAGACTAGTGATGCTCTCACTTGCATTTACACGTAGATGGTTACATATTTACCCTATTGCTTCATTTAGTTATTTATTTGCTGCACTGTTTATTTACTCATTTTGGCATGAGCTTTCTTGTACCTTGCTATGTCCCCTGAGGACCTGGATCCGGATTATGTCCCCAGGATTTGAGGACGAGATCTATCCCGAGGTATACGGGACCGGAGCAGGAGCTGATCCAGGAGCGGTACCGCCATCCGAGGACGAGGTGTTAGCTGAGGACTTATCCTGAGCATCCTTGTTCATGCTCAGTACTTATTTATTTATTTCAGTCTTTTATTCTGGTCTGTTGAACCAATGTACTAGATATTTGTCGGGTTGTTCCCCGAAGTACTTTGTGAGACTTGCTGATGATTTACATTCCTTATTTATTTTGTGGATCATATTTTATATCTTGTGTGGATGAGATTAGCTGTGCCATGATTGTCGTAGACTTGTTTTACAGCTTAAGTATGCCCTGATGGATCCATTATATTGAGTTGGTCCATCGGTGCGTACTGCTGGCCATTGCCACGTGTCTAGTCCCATGGTATTTTGGGACTGGGGCGTGACATGGTTTTTGTGGTGGCCCATGCAGGTCAACGACAAATTGTTCGGTTTCAACTTAGGGACCGAACCAGCCTGACCTAAAGATAGGATAAGTTCTAGGTTCTCATCCATCATTTAATCCATCGTTGAACTCTATATCGACTTGAAATTTTTACTTGAACTGCATCCTGTATTGATTCCTCTGTGCGTTCTTACTGTTTATATTTTGATTGCAGAGCAATGGATTCCGGGAACAGAGATAAAATTCCTTTGGATACGCCACACGACGCTGTGGTTACTTATGGAGATGGAGTGACACCAGGGGATGGAGGACAAGCATCGCAGAGTGATCAAACCGGTCAGCCTAATCCAAGGTTTCGGAGAGATGACATCCCACCTCCACCACAATTCACTCCCCAGATGCCAGTATTTCCGCCCGGACAAGCCATGGACGGGCAACAGATATTCCAGATGATGTATGCCATGATGCAAGCACAGCAACAGATTCAGCAAGAGGCCCATCGGCAGGAGGCCGAGTATCTGAGGACCAGCCTGGTATCCGCATTGGAGCAGGCAAATCCCCCAACAAGGAGAACAGCGACGGGATCTATCACTGATTTCCGTCATCTCAAGCCTCGCACATTTTCTGGTAAAGAAGGGCCAACGGAAGTTCATGAGTGGCTCACAAACATTCAGCATCAGTTGGAAGCCGCTGAACTTCCAAGAGAGAAGTGGATGACTGCCGTCAGAATGCAGTTAACTGATAATGCGCATCACTGGTGGTTAGCAGAAGAGAGGAGGCTTGGACAGGACCGAGTCACATGGGAAGAGTTCTCCAGACTCTTCCAAGAGATGTACATTCCAGCAGTCGCACGGTCAGAGCTCAGAGACAGGTTCAACCGCCTTATCCAAGGCAACATGTCAGTGGAGGAGTACAATGCGGAATTTATTCGCCTGAGCCGCTTTGCCCCGACATTGATTTCGACGGAAGAAGAAAAAGCAGAGAAGTTCTTTGACGGCTTAAAGTTCGAGCTTCAGAGATTGATTGGATCGGTAGCACCTACATCTTATACCGATGTCCTTGCAGCAGCCCGACGCTTGGAGCGCGTCACTAGAAGGGAGTCTAATCTGAAGAGGCCTATCACATCAGCACCATCCAGGCCAGTACATGGGGATTCAGCAAAGCGAACCCAAAGGGGTATGCCAGATAGAGTAGCATATAGGGACAGACCTCTTCCTACTTGTCACCACTGCGGCAAGGTAGGACACATTGAGAAGGAATGCAGGCGTAAGTTGGGACTATGTTTGAGCTGCGGATCTAGCCAGCACTTTTCCAGGGACTGTTCCGAACGCCGAGACGGAGCACCAAGACTAGCATTGCCTGCACCACGACCAACTTATCCAGCAGCAGGAGCCCAGCAGACAGGAGTTGGTGGGGTCAGACCACCAGCCCCAGGAGGGAACCAGCAGAGACCACCCCTGGCACCACAGGCAGCTTTATTCCAGCAGGCTCAGCAGCAGCGAGGCCCAGCACAGGGGCGAGGACAGGCATTCACTTTAGCGGTTGAGGAGGAGGCTACAGCAGGCGAGGTCATCGCAGGTACTATTCTAGTAGCTTCATTACCAGCTGTAGCATTATTTGATTCTGGAGCATCGCATTCATTTATAGCAGCTTGCTTTGTAGCCACCCATAGAGTAGCTACCGCACCCCTTCCGAAGATGAAGAGAATTCTTACGGGAGGCGGTATTATTCCGGTTAGTGACGTCTGTAGATCATGTTCTGTAGTAGTTTGTGGCCGAGAAATGCGAGCTCAATTTCTGATCTTTTCGATGCCGGATTATGATGTCGTACTTGGTATGGATTGGTTAAGTCAGTACCATGCGACTCTTGATTGCCGACTTGGGCGGGTTATATTTAGACCGTCAGGACATCCAGAATTTGAGTTTCTTCGAGGAGCAGTAGAGCAAGGAGTTCAGCCTAATCTAAGAGTACTATCTGTAGAAGGGGAAACAGGTTACCCAAGAGTCATCTCAGAATTTGTGGATGTATTTTCTGATGATCTTCCAGGTTTACCGCCTGATCGAGAAATAGAATTCACAATAGACTTAACTCCAGGAGCAGAGCCTATCACTTCATCAGTATATCGGCTAGCACCTAAGGAGTTAGTGGAATTGAAGGAACAGGTTGATGATCTTTTGGCGAAGGGTTTCATTCGGCCCAGTGTTTCACCTTGGGGAGCACCCATATTATTTGTGCCAAAGAAGGACGGAACAGCACGGTTGTGCATTGATTACCGGGCACTAAATGCTATGACCATCAAGAACAGGTATCCCCTACCACGCATTGATGATCTATTCGATCAATTGAGTGGTGCAAGGATATTCTCGAAGATTGACCTTAGATCAGGCTATCATCAGATCAAGGTGAGGAAGGAGGACATCCCGAAGACAGCTTTCAGGACAAAGTATGGGCATTATGAGTTCTTGGTAATGCCGTTTGGTTTAACCAACGCACCAGCAGTGTTTATGAGCTTAATGAACAGAGTCTTTCATCAGTTCTTGGATAAATTTGTAGTGGTGTTCATTGACGACATTCTCATATATTCCAAGAACCATGAAGAGCACGAGGAGCATCTCAGAATCGTGTTAGAGACCTTGAGGCAGGAAAAGTTATACGCCAAGCTCAGTAAGTGTGAGTTCTGTATGGACAAAGTGCCTTTCTTGGGACACATCATATCAGGAGAAGGACTTTCAGTGGATCCAGAGAAAGTTGCGGCAATAGAGACTTGGCCTACACCCACATCAGTCGCAGAGGTGAGAAGTTTTCTCGGACTTGCGGGATATTACCGAAGGTTTATAGAGAATTTCTCGAGGATTGCAGAACCGATGACGAAGCTGACACGCAAGGACCAGGAGTTTATATGGACAGAGGACTGCCAGAAGGCCTTCGAAGAACTGAAGAGAAGATTAACAACAGCACCTGTCTTGACTCTTCCTTCGGGGTCAGGAGGTTTTGTTGTTTACAGTGATGCATCAGGCAGTGGATTAGGATGTGTTTTGATGCAACATGGCAAAGTCATTGCTTATGCGTCGAGACAGTTGAAGGTCCACGAGAAGAACTACCCGACACATGATCTGGAGCTAGCAGCAGTTATATTTGTATTGAAGATATGGAGGCACTATCTTTATGGAGAGAGGGTAGAAATCTTTACTGATCACAAGAGCCTGAAGTATGTGTATACTCAGAAGGAGCTTAACATGAGGCAGAGACGCTGGCTTGAATTGATGGTAGATTTTGACATAGATCTGCAGTATCATCCGGGAAAGGCGAATGTTGTTGCAGACGCACTCAGCAGGAAGCCTACGGCTTATTTCTTGACGATGCAGCCAGAGTTATTGAGAGATCTACATGAGCTTCAGATAGAGGTTGTTTTACCAGGACATGATGGCTTGATGGCTAACCTTGAGATTCAGTCATCACTCGTGGAGAAGATTAAGGAAGCATTGCCCACCGATGCTAGATTCCGAAGACTCAAAGAAAGGACAGAAGCCGGCATACAGACAGGACTTCGCATTCACGAAGACGGAACATTGAGGTTTGGAAATCGCCTGTATGTTCCAAATGGAGAATTGAGACAGGAGTTAATGACTGAAGCACATAGCTCTATGTACTCTGTTCACCCAGGAGGAACCAAGATGTATCGAGACTTGAGACAGTACTACTGGTGGCATGGAATAAAAAGAGAGATTGCAAGATTTGTGGCCAAATGCTTAGTCTGCCAGCAAGTAAAGGCCGAACATCAGAGAACTGCAGGTATGTTACAGCCGCTTCCTATACCAGAATGGAAGTGGGAACATATCACAATAGATTTTGTCACAGGATTCCCAAGGAGCCCCAGCAGAAGAGATGCAGTATGGGTTATTGTGGATCGACTCCCTAAATTGGCACACTTCTTGCCATTTAGAGTTGGACAGTCCACAGAGGTACTAGCCGACATGTATATGCGACAAATTGTCAAATTACATGGAGTGCCTGTTAGTATTGTATCGGATCGAGATTCGAGATTTATATCTCATTTCTGGAGAAGCATGCAAGAGAGTCTAGGCACCAGACTCAAATTCAGCACGGCTTACCACCCGCAGACAGATGGCCAATCGGAGCGCACCATTCAGATATTGGAGGACATGTTAAGATCATGTATGCTAGACTTTGGAGGATCTTGGGAAGATCATTTGCACTTAGTAGAGTTCTCCTATAATAACAGTTATCAGGCCAGCATCCAGATGGCACCATTTGAAGCTTTATACGAAAGGAAGTGCAGGTCACCTATATGTTGGAGTGACGTTGGTGAACGTCAACTACTGGGTCCAGAATTGGTCACACAAACAGTGGAGAAGGTGAAGCAGATTCAGAATCACCTACGAGCAGCTCAGGACAGACAGAAGCATTGGACAGATACGCATAGACGTCCCCTAGAGTTCAAAGAAGGAGATCACGTATTCTTGAGGATTTCGCCCACACGTGGTACTATCAGATTCGGGAGCAGAGGCAAGCTGAGCCCAAGGTATATTGGGCCATTTGACATCCTCGAGCGTGTTGGTGAGGTGGCTTATCGGCTTGCATTACCTCCATCTTTAGAGGGAGTGCATGACGTATTCCACGTCTCACAGCTGCGAAGGTACGTGACCGACCCAAGTCACGTAGTCGATCATTCAGAGATCGCCGTAGGACCGAGCTTGAGATATGAAGAACAACCAGTTGGTATCCTCGACGTCAGTGAGAAGACATTACGGGGACAAACGATCAGATTGGTTCATGTAGCTTGGAAACACCATTCACCTGGAGAATCAACTTGGGAACGAGAAGACAGTATGCGCCAGCGTTACCCCCACTTGTTCGAAGAGGCAGTTGTAAACTAGGCCACCTTGTATTTTCCATAACTCTTTCTTGAGTAGCTTATTCTTTGATTGCGAGGACGCAATCCTTTTAAGGAGGGAAGATTGTAAACACCCTATTTTTCAGATAATTTTTTTAATATAATTTTCCCGGATGTTTTCGGCATTTTGGATGAAGAACCGAGGTGTTTATGAGTTAAAGAATTTTATAGGCAGTTTATGGGTGCTAAAATATTCTGGAAATAAAAATTTATTGTGTATAATGGAGAATCGGACGCATGGCATTTTTCGGTGAATTTATTGGACGCCGGAGCAACGAATCGAGGACCAAAAGCTATTGGTTTTTAAACCGAACCAAACCAAGCTCGACCCAACCCGGATCAAACCCACCAGAATGGGTCAGACCCAAACCGCTGCAGAACCCGACCCGCTGTAAACCCTAGGCTGCCGGAAGCTCCTGTAGCAGCCCTATAAAGCTCCTCCTCGGCGTTCGTGCCTAGCCCTAACCTAAACCCTAAGTTTCCGCCGCCATCTTCACGACAACTCCCCCATCCACCTAGTCCAGCGCCGACAGCCGTGCCTGACCGCTCTCCCTTGCTCGAACGATCGAGCCACCCCTCGATGCGTCGCCTTGAGCAGTCGAGCCACCGCGTCAGCCCTTGGCTCTTCGTTTCAGGCCGCCTCCAGAGCCCTCTCATCGTCGACCAGGCCGCCGACTTCGCCGCTCAGCCGCATCCCCGAGTCGACCCGACAATCGACCACCGACGACAGCCCTAGGACCTCACCGCCGCGGACACTCGAACCCCTAGGCAGCGTCGACCCCGTCGTCGACCATCCACCTCCGCGAGCACCCCGCTCGCAGCAGCAACCCCGACCCAGCCCTCTTCGCATAGTCGCTCGACGCCGTCGACCAGCACCGTGACTCCCTAGGCAGCGTCGACCCCCGCCGGTGAGCTCTTTCCCCTGCTGTCTCCGGACACGGACACCGTGAGACGCGAACAGCAGACCCAGGACACGACCGGGACGCAGATTGGACTCTCGGACACGTGAATTTCAGCGTTCACGGAGCCCTGTTCAGGTACCGATTTCTCCCAACGCGTATCTCCGTTTTCAATTCCGTCAGTTGCTGTGCATAGACTGTGTAACCCTCTCGGTGCCCGTGCAACTTGCTCGGCGCATCGCGTCCTGTGGTGATCGTACACCGCGATCTAAAAATAGGAAAAATAACGCCCTTTTTCACCCCGGAACTGAGTACGCCCCGCCAATCGGGATGACTTGGTCGCACGCGGTCTTTACCGAACTGTGCACAACGTTGATACGGTCGTGTAAGATTTCGTAGAAGTCGATTCGGAGGTGTGTGCACCCCGGAATCAACGCGTATCCGCCGACGACATCCCGTATTCGCCCCTTCTGGAACGTGCTGTAACTTTGTGTACACACGTCGGATCGAGACGAAACTTACGCCATCGGACTCGTAGCAATACGCTGGTCCTGTGACCCAAGTTTGGTCCGATTCCGAGAACGTTGACAAAATCACGTATCGTGGGCCCCACAGGCTCCACTTGACGGGTGATTTTGAGATCGGCTCATCGGAATCCAATTCTGAAAGTTCCGTTGGGTTCGTATCATCGTTCCTGACTTGTAGATACTGAGTTTATAGAATTTGGAGACCTTTGACCCTGACACGCTTTTCGGTGCAAAGTGGCCCACATGTGGACCCCGCTTTAATCCGAAAATGACCTTTTTGTCCCTGTGTCCAAATTGGACGTAAGGACAGGCATTTCTAGCTATTTGATATCTTCTGAGACTAGTGGTGATGTTTATTACAGCTTTTGGAGTAGTACCTACCGGATCCACCGATACAGGGACAGTTGTTGGTATTCGGACATCAGGCAAGTGTACCTTGCCAAACTCTACAGTATTGTTATATATTTTCTTGCTTTATTATAGTGCTGTGTATGCTCAACCTAGGACCATATGACGTACTTAGCGTCCGATTATCAGTCGGGTGTCGACACTGTACGCAGTGTTGGGTATTGTCATCTAGAGATGGACATTCGTGACACTTTATTTTCGTACTTGTCTTATCAAGTACCCTATGACCCAGGACACTTGACACTATTCATGAGACAGGATTTTCCCGAGATATTCGTGGTAATTCTGTATAGGATACAGGACATTGACATTATATTCTTAGATACGTTATGACTTGTTGCATTAGCTATGATCGCGCTTGACATGGGCATGAGACGTTATGGTCTTGACATGCGTGGTTACATTGGGTGGAGAGAGACACACAGGCTACAGGCTGTATCTATCTATATCTTCTATTATTGAGAGGTCGTAGACTCTCGTAGCAGAGCTAGACCCACTACCGGTTATTACCGCTACCGGCTCCCCGACACAGAGCTTGTAGTGGCTCAGCCTGAGACTAGTGATGCTCTCACTTGCATTTACACGTAGATGGTTACATATTTACCCTATTGCTTCATTTAGTTATTTATTTGCTGCACTGTTTATTTACTTATTTTGGCATGAGCTTTCTTGTACCTTGCTATGTCCCCTGAGGACCTGGATCCGGATTATGTCCCCAGGATTTGAGGACGAGATCTATCCCGAGGTATACGGGACCGGAGCAGGAGCTGATCCAGGAGCGGTACCGCCATCCGAGGATGAGGTGTTAGCTGAGGACTTATCCTGAGCATCCTTGTTCATGCTCAGTACTTATTTATTTATTTCAGTCTTTTATTCTGGTCTGTTGAACCAATGTACTAGATATTTATCGGGTTGTTCCCCGAAGTACTTTGTGAGACTTGCTGATGATTTACATTCCTTATTTATTTTGTGGATCATATTTTATATCTTGTGTGGATGAGATTAGTTGTGCCATGATTGTCGTAGACTTGTTTTATAGCTTAAGTATGCCCTGATGGATCCATTATATTGAGTTGGTCCATCGGTGCGTACTGCTGGCCATTGCCACGTGTCTAGTCCCACGGTATTTTGGGACTGGGACGTGACATATATATATATATATATATATATATATATATATATATATATATATATATATATATATATATATATATGTGTGTGTGTGTGTGTGTGTGTGTGTGTGTGTGTAAATATATGTTTCTATACTCATATTATAATTTTTATAGTGTATTGTGATGTGTAGATGATACTTGGGTATATAAGAGTATGGTGAGTGTTGGTGTGACATATGTAAATCGGTTAGTATGTGTTGTGTATGAGTGCAAGGTCAAGTTAATATTGTGACGGTGTGATTTTAGATTTGAATTGTGTCAGAGGGTTAAGGGGAAGTGCTTGGTTAGGAGCAGTAGTGATAAGGGGTGGGGGCTTATGCACATATGAGTGCAGGAAGTCACAGACATGTTGAGGTGAGTTAGTGTGGCTGTGTTAAACAGTTAATGTTCACCAGCAGATGAATGGGGGCTTGGGAATGAAAGGAAAACAAAAGGAATTTCTGCAGTATATGCAGGTGAATGGGTGAGCTAGTGTAGATATTCTGTACACTCGAGAAAAAGAAGTGAAGCTCTGGTCTGCAGAACAAGGTATGTTCAATCCAGTTCAGTTCTGAGAGGCTTGGTGTTCTGGTTGAGAGATGGTTGCAGTAGACCGGGGTAGAAGGGGGAACTCGAGAGGAACAACAGCAGTAGCATGATGTAATATGGGGGATATTGATGTGCAAACTTGTACTTCTACTGTACCAGTGGGGTGCAAGCTCGAACAGTTACTGAACACATGTACAATAGTTCAAGTGGTTGCCTGAGTTCTTGAAACTTATATGCAGTGAATTGCTAGGTCTACAACTAAGAGTTGCAGTAGTCAGGGACTAACTCGAGGATGTTGGGGTTTGAGGTAGTAGCAGCAAGGTAAGTAGAGGGGGAGCCTTGCACACAATGAAGTGTGTATCAACCATACACACTGATGTGTGTCAAGATGTGTACTGATATATGTATCAGTTAGTTTGTTAGTTCTGTTATCATTAGTTAATGCATATCAGTTAGCATATAATGAAGGTTAGCTTCAGTTAGAAAGTAGGTTCAGTTAGTATATTAGTAGTACTAGTGTTAGATAATAGCTACTAGGTTATATATATATATATAAGTTACCCATAGCATTAGCTAGAAATATAATATTTTAAGGTAAACCTTAGAAACCCAACCAAGACTTGATATCACTTAGTATTAACTAGTATAGTTTGTATTCGACTTAGAACCAAGGTATGACCCTAGAATCAAGGTATTAGTCTAGTGTGACCTAGTATGGACCTAAAAAAGCATATTATGACGCACTTTAGTTGTTTATTATTTTATTACACCAAAGTGACATAATTTTCATATGTAGGGTTGTGTGACACCAGCTCGGACACCGAGTTACCTCGTTTGCTCCAAACCAGAGGTGAGTACATCTCTTTGTTAGTTTTTATTTCATGATAGTGTATATATTACTTGTTCTAGAACTGATATACATGATTCTGACACATTGTTACACGGACTGGTACTATATGGATCATGTTAGAAGATGTTATCCCCTTACCGTGTTCAGCGGTACTCCTATACATGTATTTTATCATGTACATCGGGTATTGTTCTTCATGTGCTTCATGTGCTCTCACTATCCATGTGCAATGCACTTATATTAAATCATGTGCATAACTTGTCATGATTGGATCCATGAGTATTGGTTGGGGCGGGGAGTAGAAGTTGGTTATGTGATCAAACTCTTAGCGTAATCATATGTATGTAGATTATACACTTCACGTATAATCGAGTTACCTTAGAATAATCATGTGCAACCCAAGCCGATCATATATCGAACTTGTGTTCTAAATCACATAAACTATATTCTAGTTTCTCTTACTTCCATTTTATTTCAAATTTTTTGTATTTACCTTTCCAGTACCTATTGTATTTATTTGCATATTTTAGTCGTATTTTTACTTTCTGGTGCATCTTGTATTATTTTCTATTGCTTGTCATATACTCTCTACCATGTATTTGAAAATTCTTTCAGAGTTTTGTACTTCGATCCAATCATGATTGGATATATTTTTCAGTTGATTGGCTAGAGGAGTTGTGTCCCACTATTACGGGCCGCAGGACGGCGAGCCACTAGGGGATACTCCCTTAGAGTAGGAGGCTTAGTGTCAGTGACCAAGGAGGCTTAAATATTTATTTTGGACATTGTATTAGAATTATTTTAGACTTTTGACATGTATATATTATTTAGGAGTCATGTTGTGCCTAGACTTGTGGATTTGGACTTGCGATATATTGTGACTCCTTATTTCTCTCTTCTATTCCATATCGTGATTTTATCTTCCTTAGTTTGATATTGTGATTTAGTATTGGTTAGCATTTATCATATATCATTTCGTTCCTCCATTTGGAGTAGAAACGGTATGACATGTACCATTATATATATTGTGTGAGATGTTTAGATGGTTATGTTGACCTAGACATCGTTCTACCGTCGATGCTGCGACATATACTAGACGTACCCATGTACTCGTACCCTTATACCGGGTGCGGATTATGATAGATGCTCAGACCATTGAACAGAAGTACAGATCTTCTGGAGTCAAAACACTCAAATATTTGTGACTTTTAGCTATTCTCCACAAAGACCGGGATAGAGTTTTCACTAATTTCATCGACGACTTCTCGAAGTATGCATTCTGTATCGAAAGATGAAGCGTTCGAGAAGGTCAAGGACCTCTAAGCTGAAGCTAAGTATCAAACCGGTCAATAACTCAAGAAACTCACAAGTGATCGAGGCGGAGAGTATCGTTCTCTTGAATTCACATCGTTCTGTAAAGAACATAAAATTGTCAATGAAATGACTGCTCCATATTCTCTCCAATCCAATGGAGTTATAGAAAGTAAGAACAAGACGCTGACAGAGATGATAAAATCTATGTTGTGGGTCTTCCAAATACTTCTAGGGAGAGGTTGTGCTTACAACTATGTTTATTCTGAATAAAATATTATTCGTCATATCTGACATTACTCCTCAAGAACTCTGGTTCAAGGTCATACCTAACTTGAATATCATTCAAGTATGTGGGCATTTGGCGTATATGAAGCTTTCGAATATCAAGATTCAGAAGCTGGGACAAGAACTACGAAGACCAATGTTTTGGGATATGTTGTTGAAAGCAATGCTCGAAGATCCCTTGATATTGGATCAAATCATATCATTGAGTCTCGCAACGTAAAATTCTTTGAAGAAAAGTTTTCTAGAGTCAAGAACATTATTCTTGCGGATGTTCCAGAGAATATTGTTAGCTCCGAAGAAGAAAGTACTTCCAACGAAGATATAGTCCAAGAAGAGATTGTAATTGAAGAGACAATGCTTGAACCAGTGTTCACTGAACAGTTAGCAAAGCGAGTAAGGAGGCCGAAGAACTTTGGAGATAACTTTATCACCTATCATGTGTAGGCTGAGCTGCATACCTATGATGAGGTGATAAAGACCAGAGATGCGGTATATTGGAAGGAGGCAGTCCATTGTTGGCCCAATGATTATGTTGAGTTTTTGAATATGGCTAATCAATTAAGTTTAGCATTATGGCAATCGATCAATCAATATAGTATCTTCTACTTAAACTCAGCATTATCCAGATATGTAATATTTGCTTATGTATATTTTCTTGTTCATCTAACATGTACTTGCAGAAAGCAATAAGCAAGATCAGCAATGGACATATGCTATATGACGATGAGCCAAAGATGACGTTATACCATAAGATTTAGTCCAACCGTCTACGACTTATCTGGAGCCTCGTACCCGGGGGTTCCGCTCCTGCCCGGTCAGCGGACGGGGGTTCACCCCTCATGGGGGTTCGGGGGTGAAGTCCCTAAAGGGTATTCAAATTTCCAGATCTGGTTATCTTTGGACAACTGTCGTCAAGGGAAAAAGCGTCTTCAAGTCAGCAGATATTTCAGAAGTTTGGCGTCATCAGTGCTCTTGGTTTTTATATATAATTTTTTATTTATTTGAGTCTAGGATTGATGTAAGCTAAGTCGCACTAGAAAATCCAAGTACCTATACCCAGATACCTAGTTCACTCAAATAAACCAAAGAACCTATCCACCAAATCAGGCCATATTCATTTACAGAGTCTACCATACTAAGAGACCAAACTCGGGTCAAACTCGTGCTGAACTCGGACCGAACTCGGTTATCCTTTTGGTATAAAATCAACCAGTTCAATAAGCTCCTGATTTTTTGGCACAATGGTTGGAAATTTAAATTAAACCTCATCCGAATTCTGACCGAATTCTGTTTGCCTATACCCTATAAATAGGATTAGAATTCTTTATTCTTACTCACTCAACCATTCTCAATCTTTCTATCCTATAGTGAGTAAACCCTCAGAGCCTAAACTTTCTTATCTCCAAGATCAACTCCCAAGCCTTCTAATGCCAAGTGCAGTCTCGATCTAGAAGTCTACAGAGTGGTAAAGAGCTTGGTTCATCAAGCCCCTATTTTGTGTGAAGTTGTGAGCCTTCGGATCAAAACTCGTGGTGTGTGAAGTTGCGAGACTTCGGATCAAATCTCGTGGTTATAAGAAGTCATCAAGCCTTCGGATCAAAGCTTGTGATTCAGTATTAGTAATTATAGTAGATATAACTCGGAGCTTGAGTTCTCGGGACTGGAGTAGTCCTCTCAGAGGAAAACCAGTATATATCGTGGTGTTTGCGTTTGCTATCTCTCTTACTCTTACTGCTTTACATTAATGTCTTATATATACACTGTTAGTTGGTATCTGCCTTCACTCTGTTTAATTTCTAATTGGGTAGATAATTCTGTTGCACTCTATTCACCCCCCCCTTTAGAGTTGCCATACACGGTCCTACATCTATGACAAGATTGAATCCATAACATCTAACTATACTTGGGTGTTGGTCAATCTGCCTGAAGGATCTAAGCCCACCAGATATAAATGAATCTTCAAGAAGAAGATGAGGGCCGATGGAACAATGGATAAGTTCAAGGCTAGGCTAGTAGCCAAGGAGTTTTCTTAGAAGCAGGAGATTGACAAATGTAATATATTTACCCGAGTGGCAACGATGTCAACTGTCAGAATGTCGATTGCCATAGTTGTTATCCATAAGCTGATTATTCATCAGATGGATATCAAGACAGCTTTTCTGAATAGAAAATTAACAGAAAAGATTTACACACAACAACCAAAAAAATTATCGTTCAGGGTTTGAAGACAAAGTTTGTATATTGGTGAAATCTCTGTACGGCCTGAAGCAAGATCCCAAGCTGTGGCATGAGAAGTTTGACAAAGTCACTAGGTTAAATGGGTAGAAGATCAGCGAGACTGATAAGTGTGTTTACACAAAGTTCGCTGGTAATAGAGGTTTCATCGTTTGTCTCTATGTGAACGACATACTAATCATGTACACGGATGTAGAATGTGTCACTAAAACAAAGATATTTCTCTCTTCCAAATTTAGTATGAAGGATATGGGAGATGCGGATGTCATCCTGGGGATTAAGATAATCCGGACAAAAGCTGGGCTTGTTCTGTCACAAGCTCACTATATGGAAAAGATGCCCACACGTTATAGATATCAGGATCTTTCAGGGATCGATACTCCTTACAGGTGTGACCAGAAGCTGAAGCCAAATTCAGCAGAAAGCGTCAGACAACCAAAGTACTCTAGTATCATCGGAAGCTTGATGTATGCAACAAGTGCCACCAGATCTGACATAGCTTTTGTCGTGGGGATGCTGATTCGGTTCACGAATAATCCATTTATTGAACATTAGAAAGCTGTGAAGAGAATCATGAGATATCTCAAGAGGACTCACAAGGTTGCTCTGTACTAAAGAGGGTTTCCGACAGTAGTGAAAGGATTTAGTGATGCCAATGGGTACTCAGAAGAAGAAAGAAAAAAGGTCCACAAGAAGATGTGTCTTCTCCATGGGTGAAACTGTTATTTCGTGAAAGTCGAAAAAGCAGATCCATGGATGGTGCTGCTATATCGTGGAAATCGAAGAAGCAACTCTTACTCTCTCACTCATCTATAGAGTCTGTGTTCTATGCACTATAAGCTGCAGCAGATGAAGTAGACTGGCTTCGGAAAACATGAATAATCTTTATGTGGTTGGTGCGCAGATCACGGTAATACCGGTGTACAGGCAGCGGCAGTGGCATCAAATAATCTCTTCAATGGTTAGAAGAGGACTGTGCAACTATGGCACATAACACTGAATGAGCGAAGTTAGCATGGAATCATTACAGTGGATGATGTTCGGAGCCAGAAGAATATGCCTGATCCATTCACAAAAGGCCTCAAGTGCCAGCTTGTCGAAGACACAACAAGATAAATGAGCTTGAAGGACCTCTAACAATCCTACCATAGAGTTTTATGTTATTATTTCAAAAAGAAATCTACTATATATCTAGATTTTGGTTCAAGGGAGGACCATTGACTGAAAAATATCAGGTACAGTAGATAGTCCTTTGAGACATTGAGAGGATACGGTCCCAGAACCATTATGGTCTACCAATTGTTCTTTTTCTAGAACAAGTCTTGTAGGGGGTTGGTTTTGAAGTCTTAATAAGTTCTCGGATATTTTGAATGTCCGACATGCTCTACAGGAAGCACGGGTAGAATAGCACTACAAGGGATAGTAGTACTCTATGCTACTATGGGGTGACGTCTCATGAGTTACCTCGAGAGGGTAAAGCCTCGACTTCGAGCCATGTCACAGTGGCATAGCGCCGCATATAAGCATGTAGCCTAATGTTGTAGAATGGAGAGTGGTAGACAACACTACAAAGAGACTGGTGACCTCATGCTACAATAGTGTGACACCACAAAGAGGTAAAAGATATAAATCCTCGACTTCGCGAGACATGTCACAGCGGCGTAGCACCGCAAGGAAGCACAAGGCTTCATGCTGGGTAGTACGACACTATAAAGGGGCAGGTGTCCTCATGCTACAGTGGTATGATACCACAATGACGTAAAAGATGTAAAACCTCGATTTTATGCCATGTCATAGTGGCATAACACCGCAAGGAAGCGCAAGGCTTCGTGCTAGGACTCTTTAAAGAACTCACCTAGAGTGTATGAAAAGAGATGTAGGTCGTCTCTTGAGAAAAAAATTGTAGACGCCCAAAATACATACACCAAAATCAGGTCAACACAGGGCCTTTAATGTGAAACCAGAAGGCACAGTTGATGTCATTGTGTGAGTGAGAAGAATAGCAACTATGGTACAGAATTCAAGGCTTACTCCATTCTTGTATCGTACTATTGTTTGACCCATACGAAAAAATTCAAGTCGTCAGCGACATATATCCTAATGCATGATGGACAGTCACTGTGAGGAACACTCAGCCCATATATATTGAGATATGTGGGGGATTGTTAAAGTTTTATCCATAGGACTAGCAAAGATAGTCCCACATTGGCTACAACTCCAAGTGGGTATCTCAATATAAGGTTTTGCTTGTTATTGAGGTATGCATATGGGTTTTGGTGGGGCACATGTGGGTACCACGTGGAGGTATTTTTCTAGGAGGATTAAGGTTAAACCCTTCAAAAAAATATGTATTCTTTTGTCACTCTTTTGGAAAAATTCTATTAGGAGCTAAGTCCCAAAGGGGCTTAGCGACTCGGACTCGGGCTCAAGGGCGCAAAGTGGCGCTATGATGGCGTACTTTACACTTAGCATGTCAGCATCGTCGCATGGCGCTTGTACGCAAATATTGAGCTTTTGCGCTCATTTTATGCGCGAGTTATTGTACTAATTGCATGCGCGGTTGCTAGCACGAGTGCATGCGCAGGCCCATAAGCGAGTAAATGTGCCGGCAATGTGCGGTTGATGTGCGAGTTGCTTGCGTGGTTGCTGCATATGCATGTATGTGCGATATATACAGTTATACATTGTTATGCATATATACGTGCATTTGTTGCATAGGCGACTATACGCAGCTGCGTGTCTGCTAGTCTATGCGCATGCGCTACTGTGCTGTTGTGCGCATGCATGGGCTACGTAGATTACACGTGACTCCGTTGATTGCAAAATTTGGAATATCAATCTGTAAAACCCCCTTCCTAGAAAATCGTATATACCTTTTTATTTATTAATTATTAATTAAATTATAGTAATTAGGTCCAAATAGGAGAAATAGATTTTTAATAATTTTTATGTTAGGTGTTCGGGCACTTAGATGATTTATGGGACCATCGGGAATTTTTCGGAATTTATTCCATGTAGGAGACCCCTTGAGCAGTTGCTAGCCTAACGATGTGCAATACCCTATTATATAAATTTCCTTATGAGTATATATATATATATATATATATATATATATATATGTATATATATATATATATTTAAAGAAAGAAAGGAAAAGAAAAGTTAATAGAATAATATAATAATAATAATAATAACTTATAGTAATATAATAATAATAATAATATAGTAATAATATTCAATGAAACTTCTAACTTCTCAGCAAGTTGCTGAGAAGCCTTCACCATTAGGCGTCCAATACCCATACTCCAGCGCCTGGGGAGCCCGCCACTTAGCCATCGTGTGACTTCCCAAACCCGCCGACCCTTTACTTCACCCGAACCTATATTTCCCCCTCTCTCATCCTAATTATATATATATATATATATATATATATATATATATATATATATATATATATATATATATATATATATATATATATATATATATATATATAATTAGCTCCCCAAAACCCTAACCTAATTTCCAGACTTTCTCTTCCCATCTAGAGCCGTCACCGCAGCCAGAGAAGCCTCCCCAAGCCATCCAACCATCCCGTCGACGCCGACATCGCGAACTGCAGTCTCCCACTCGAGGCACCTTCGCTCAGGCGTGATTTTCCGTTGACTCGCTCGACCAAACGCTGTTCCGTTTTTATAGGTATGATCTTCCCTCAACCCTCTCCAATATTTGTTTTATAGTCAACCTCGGATAATGTGTGCCCCTAGGTCAAAAACAGCGTCCAAGTCAGCGCGAGCAGACAGAATTCTGCAATCGCAGAATTTCAGAATGACCACCCGTATTGTCGAGTTCGTATCTCCCACCACAGAGATCCGAATTCGATGATTCTTTTTGATACCTGTAGATTACATGACCTACTTTATTTTCTGTATAATAACTTTGTGCTATTAGTTGCTGTGGACAAAATTGTAGTCGTCACAAAACTGTGCGCACCCACTTTTTTCGGTTTTCTAAAAGTGGAGATCGGAGCGCGTCCCGCCAAACGGGACCGCCCCGCCGTGTGCCAAGTGTACCAAATGGTGCACGCAGCATAATCGGACACGTAAAAATTTGTGGGAACTAATTTGGACGCGTGTGCGCGCCGGAATCAGACCGTATCCGCGGACACATTCCGTGTCGCCACTTTTGTGGAACTCGCGAGTATTTTGTGCATGCTTGTCAGATTGCGACGAAACTTGCGCCACTGGACTCGTGGTAACACGCTGGTCCTGTGACCCAATTTTCACGCATTTCTGAGACGGTTGACCAGATCGCCAATTGGCGGGCCCCACAGTTGACTTTTTGGACCAAATTATGTTCGGCTCATCGGAATCCAAATTTGGACATACCGTTGGGATCATATTGATATTTAGAGTTGTTTGACCCATAGTTTGTCCCATTTAGAGACTGTTACCCTCGGCACACTTTTCGGTGCAAAGTGGGCCCACCTATGGAACCCGCTTTGGCCCGAAAATGACATTTTTGCCCCTGTATCCAAATTGGACGTAAGGACAGGCATTTCCAGCTATTTGACATCTTCTGAGACTGTTGGTGATGTTTATTACAGCTTTTGGAGTAGTCCATACCGGATCCACTGATACAGGGACAGTTGTTGATATTCGGACATCAGGCAAGTGTACCTTGCCAAACTCTGCAGCTTAGTTATCTATTTTCCTTGCTTTATATATATTGTTGTGCATGCTCAACCTAGGACCGTGTGACGTACCTAGCGTCCGATTATCAGTCGGGTGCCAATACTGTACGCAGTGTTGGGTACTGTCATCTAGAGATGGACATCCGTGACACTTTATATTCTCGTACTTGTCTTATCAAGTACCATATGACCCAGGACACTTGACACTATTCATGAGACAGGATCTTCCCGAGATATTCGTGGTGATTCTGTATAGGATACAGGACTTGACAAAGATACTATATTCTTAGATACTTTATGACTTGTTGCATTTAGCTATGATCGCGCTTGACATGGACATGAGACGTTATGGACAGGATATGCGTGATTACATTGGGTGGGGAGAGACACACAGGCTACAGGCTAATTATATATATATAAAATATAGTAAACACATAGTAAGATACATAGTTATTGCTGCTACCGGCTCCCCGACACAGAGCTTGTAGTGGTCTCAGCCTGGGTACCCGTGATGCTCTCACTTGCATTTTCACATAGATGGTTACATACTTACCCTATTTATTTCATTATTTGCTGCACTGTTTATATTCTGGCTTGTATTATTTTCTGTACCTTGCTATGTCCCCTGAGGACCTGGATCCGGATTTTGTCCCCAGATTTTGCAGACGAGGTTTATCCCGAGGTTTACGGGACCGGAGCAGGAGCTGATCCAGGAGCTGTACCACCATCCGAGGACGAGGTCTTAAGCTGAAGACTTCTCTTGAGCATCCATGTTCATGCTCAGCTTTTATTATTTATTTCAGTCTTTTCTTTCTGGTCTGTGGAACCATTGTACTAGATATTTATCGGGTTGTTCCCCGAAGTACTTTGTGAGACTTGCTGATGATTTACATTCCTTATTTATTCTGTGGATCATATTTTATATCTTGTGTGGATGAGATTAGTTGTGCCATGATTGTCGTAGACTTGTTTTACAGCTTAAGTATGCCCTGATGGATCCATTATATTGAGTTGGTCCATCAGTGCGTACTGCTGGCCATTGCCACGTGTCTAGTCCCACGGTATTTTGGGACTGGGGCGTGACACAATCCTTATTTTGGGAGTTGGTATTTTAGTCCCATATCGGCTGGGAGTAGAGATAGGTTTCCACAATTCTCTATAAATAGAGTCCTCATGCCTCCTTTTGGAGACACACCAAAAAATAAAATAAGAGGAGTCCAGGGAGTCTGTTCGAGTCACATACAGAGGTGATACGAGCATTTCAGAAGTTCTCTTGTGAACTTGCTGGCTCCTGCGAGCAGATCGCGATAGAGGGCGAATCTTGCTTTAAGCAACGGTGGTCTTCACTACCCCAGCAAGAATAATTTTTATTCTATCTTCTTCTCCTCTCTTCTACTAGTTGTCAACGTTCTATCCCAATTGAAACTGCGTTTGCAAGGAAGAACAAGTTCTATTTTATTGTAAACGTTATGTCCCAATTGTAACTACGTTTGCAAGAAAGAACGTCTTTTGGTTCTTGAGTTATGTGATCCAGAAGAAGTTGTAATCGACTACTATATATATATATATATATATATATATATATATATATATATATATATATATATATATATATATATATATATATATCTTCGTTGGCATCGAGTTCTTCAGAGGGCAAACTTGTTTGCGTGAACTTTTGAGTCTCAACTACAACTTCAGGATCAAACAGAGGGTAGACTATAAAGTTGCGTGAACCTCTATTCCTGACCTCTGTTCTACCATCTTTGATTAAGCCTCGAGACTAACAAGTGCCAACTCTTATGTTTCCATGGCTTAAAGTAATCATTTTTTTGCCCAAAATTACTTTTGATTCCGGGTTCGGAGGCATCTCTCCTATGTGTAATGGTATGTATCGGGCACATGTAATTTAGTAACATGTGATTTGTTATTGTTATTATTGTAGGTTTTTATGTGCGCGTTCGAACTTTGAAGAAGAAATAATGCAATTGTGTTCGACAAAGAAGTGGTTCTCTATAACTCTGTTTAGATGAGAGAGAGTAGAAAGGAAACCACCTCTTATTATTCTATAGTATTGATATGATTCTAAGCTTCGGTATTTTTTGGAGCATACTCTTTCTATGAATAGTATTCCTTTCTAGACTTTCGCCCATTTGTCAAATATTTCTTTCAGTTTTGCTATAGATATGATATGTCTTGGTTGATATGAAAACATGTTTAAGCTAAAAATTAGGAGGGAACCTAACCATAGGGACACAAGGACAAAAATGCTTCCAATCCATAGCATCTTCAACAACTGTTAGACCCAAGTCCCCACAATCGGAACCCTAACCATAGGGTCACAAAGGATATAGGGATACAGTCCAATAGAACAACAAGCTCACAAATTGAAAAAACTAAAACAAGCTAGGGCAGAGAGAGAGAGAGAGAGAGAGAGAGAGAGGCGTGGAACGTCGTCAATCAACGACAAAGAGAGCGTCGGTTAGGAGGAGAGCCATCGGGGGGAGGAAATTTCGATTTGGGGAGAGAGAGAGAGAGTTTAATGGGGGAAGAAATTCTCATTTTGTGGGAGGAGGAGGGGGGGTGCTAGCCGAGTGGATTTAGTGACGACTAAAATGACGTTGCTAAACGTCATAGATATTAAAATATTAGGGACGTGTAATCCAAGACGTCGTTACATGTTGCTATTATTAAATTTTTAGCGTCGTGCAACGACTCTCAGCAACGTCGGCTTCTATATTACATAACATCAATCATAAAATATTACAATTCGTCGCAAATAGCGATATATTTCATTGATGTTGCTAAATTTTTAGAATTTAGCGACGTCTGATGTTGGAGTCACTAATGACGTCACTAATATGACTTATTTTGGTAGTGAATATACTCCCATGTTTAGAGGTAGAAATGTATATAATAATAATAATAATAATAATAATAATAAGAAGAAGAAGAAGAAGAAGAAGAAGAAGAAGAATTAATAATTAACAATTAATTATCTAACTAGATTCACATTTTACTATTTAAATATAAATATTGACAATTAATATTAATTAATTATTAATATTTATAATGTATTAAATTATGTTATTCTTAATATTTAACTAAATTAATAATTAAGGACTAATAGTAATTATCTAATATATTAAAAATTAATACTTAATATTATTGATAACCCTAAATTTTTTTTTTTAATTTATGTATATTACCAAATATTTTTATTATTTAATAATAATGTACTAAATAATATTAGTATTGTGAAAAGGTACATTATAGTTGGGAATATCCTTAGTGTCTCTGCTACGTTTCCGATATGCGTTAAGGACATGGTCCAAATTTTTGGAAGTTACATACTTTCTATATGGATACAACCGGTTGGCTATATATATATATATATATATATATATATATATATATATATATATATATATATATATATATGATGAGGCATCCATATTTTTTTTATTATGTATTTTCAAATATTTTTATGTTTATAATTATTAGATCTTGTTTAAGTCATCTAAAATATTTTTATGTTTATAATTGTTGAATTTTGTTTAAGTCATATAATTTTAAACATTGATTTGAATTATTCAAATTAATGATTAAGATTAGATGATTTAAATAAGATCCAACGACTCATAACACAGAGTTGTTTGAGAATGTAAAAAATCTAGAATGTGTATTCCACCTGTACCATGATTACAAAAGCATCAAAACTATCAAACCCCGAACCTACCACACAAAACCCTTCCCTCCACTCCACATCCCTTCCAACGGTCCAATTCTCCTTATCCAGATCCAATCCAAACTCCCCTTCCCTCCACCTCTCATTCCGACTCAAACGAGAAAAGAAAAAAAGAAAAAAAGGAAACGAAGAACAAAGAACACCCACCCACATAGTGATCAAAGGAGTGGGAATTCTAACAAACACCATTGCCATGTCTTCCTCCAACCTAGCAATGTGGGCTTCCCCCAAGCTCTCCTCCCGCCACTTCCTCTCCCCCACCCCCCTCCTCCAACCCAGCACCCACCCAGCCCACCCCCACCCCCCCTCCACCTCCGTCCACTGCAGCCTCCGCGACCTCCGCGAGCGCATCGACTCCGTCAAGAACACCCAGAAGATCACCGAAGCCATGAAGCTCGTCGCGGCGGCCAAGGTGCGGCGCGCCCAGCAGGCCGTCGTCAGCGGCAGGCCCTTCTCCGAGACCCTCGTCGAGGTGCTGTACAGCATCAACGAGCAGCTGCAGACCGACGACATCGACGTGCCCCTCACCTCCGTGCGGCCGGTCAAGAAGATCGCACTGGTGGTCGTCACGGGGGACCGCGGGCTCTGCGGGGGGTTCAACAACGCCGTGATCAAGAAGGCCGAGGCGAGGATGAGGGACCTCAGGAGCCTGGGGGTGGAGTACACGATCATAAGCGTCGGCAAGAAGGGGAACACCTACTTCCAGCGCCGGCCGCAGATTCCAGTCGACCGGTATCTCGAAGGCGGCAACCTCCCCACCACCAAGGAGGCTCAGGTAGCCGACCCATTTGTTTCAAATTATTGAATCGTGTCTCGTATATTAAGCAGGGGTTTGCGCGAGTGAGAGTGATGAACTGATACATGAGTTAGGGGTCATATACATAGAAGGGCGGAGCTAAGATTTTAGTTTACTCCGGACTGAACCTAGTCATTTTTTATTTTTATTTTTAACAAATGAAGTTGTGTTAGTTTCGTCATGTCCATATATCATCGTGTTCATACCGTACCGTGTCTAGCCAATATAGAACTGTGTCCAACAAACTAAAAAAATGGGAACCTGTCAATTTTTTTAAATTTACCAGGTAGACTATTTTAGGCATAAATTCGAAGACTAAGAGCATTTGGTATCATCTTTCACCATCAACGGAGAATCAACAATACGACAGAACTTGCTGAGGGTGCGGGAGATTCGGACGGCAAAGAAAGTGCCGACGGTGGGGCTTAACGCCGATGTTTAGCTCCTCCTTCCGCTGCCGTTGCAGCCCGACCACGATCGCACAATCTCGATTATGATGGAAATTCTCGATTGAAGATGAAGCAGAGGGGAGGAGAGGAGAGGAGAGAAGGTGATTTATAGAGGGAGAGGTTGAGTGAGGAAGGAGTGTTCGTATAAGGAGAGAGGATGGGAGGAGGGGACGCTCGATAGCGGAATTATGAAAAAGGGACAATTTACAGTGAACATTTCTTTATACTGTATCGTGTATGCGGGATAGAGAGAGAGAGAAATGAGAGCTATCAAAATCAGTTAATGGATACAAGATAAAGACATTTTCAATACACTAATAACTCCGTCCTTGTAGAAAAAATTGGATAAAAAATAAAAAAAATTGGATAAAAAATAAAAAAAAATTGTGTAGGCCGGAGCCCACCCCAGCCCAACAATGGCTCCGTCATTGTATAGATGTGATGTTGGAGGAAAGTTTGCAGATCTTAGCTTTTCAAATTAGTATTGCACGTCCAAAAGAGAGATCTGCACGAGAAGACATCACCGATCACTACAATTTTTCTTTTCTTTTTTGAAATGATAAGTCTACATCCTACTGTCCCACATAAACACATGGTCTGCAACGGACCCTATCTCCATAACATGTTTTACTCGTGTCTACTGTCGGATACCACGATTCTCTTGCTTGGGTAGACTGCCTCTCCATATCCGATACTCAATCAATAGTTACACGGATATCTCGATTCATCCCCACTTTATTATTTTAAGGGCATATGCATAGCAAATATAGGAGATGCCAATCACCGTTACGGTTTTACAGATCTTTATGTCTTCCAGTTATAACCACTTTGACGAATGCTTGTTGACCCAATTTACTATAGCAATGTAGACGTTTACTATTTTTTTCATCAAAATATTCATTCAAAACGGGAAGGATAAGTGATAAAATTGCAATATTCATGATACATCCATCTAGTGCTTGTAGATTATTATCGTGTGTCACTTGTTCTTATGTCAATGCTTTGTTGTAGCCTACTCAAACAAACATCAATTTGCTGATTCATTTCTTATCATTCGTTAGTGTTCAATTCATCATTCATGAAATATATGTCAACTTGGATAATCGTAGCTCTCTTGTTCCATGACAATGTTTGATTACTATTGTCTCACTGCTTCTTCTTGTGTTTATATGATCTAGAATTTAAATGCATTATAGTCTTCAGGAACTCGTTGCAAATACTCAACAAACCGTACACATTAATTCACCGTAGCAGTGTAGAAAAAATCTTGATTGAATTCTTCTATAGGCGATTGCGGACGACGTTTTCTCCCTCTTTATCAGTGAGGAGGTCGACAAGGTTGAGCTCCTCTACACCAAGTTCGTGTCTCTCGTGAAGTCCGACCCAGTCATCCACACTCTCCTTCCTCTCTCCCCCAAAGGTGAGATATGCGACATCAATGGCATCTGTGTCGACGCGGCTGAAGATGAGCTCTTCCGTCTCACCACCAAAGAGGGGAGGCTGACCGTCGAGAGAGAGACCTTTCGTACTCCCACGACGTCCTTCTCCCCAATCCTTCAGTTCGAGCAAGACCCAGTGCAGATCCTCGACGCACTGCTGCCACTGTATCTCAACAGCCAGGTCCTGAGGGCGCTGCAGGAGTCCCTAGCGAGCGAGCTGGCAGCGAGGATGAGCGCTATGAGCAGTGCATCGGACAATGCCTCGGAGCTGAAGAAGGACCTCTCGATGGTGTACAATAGGAAGCGACAGGCTAAGATCACCGGAGAAATATTGGAGATCGTTGCCGGTGCCAATGCCCTTTCTTAAAAAAGTCCGTTCGGATTCTAGCTTCATCTTTCGGGTATCTACAAGGTTGTTGTTCCTTCTAGTCTTATTTTTTGGTGGTGCATGTCGTATAAGTTCTTCCCCCAATATGCTTGTTCTATGAATAACTATATGATACAGGACACTGTGACTATCGAGCAAAATTGTGCAAATTTGCGTGCGGGAGTCCAATTATTATGTTCTCAAAAACATCTACAATCTATATATAATTTATACTTGTCCATTCCGAAATTTCAGAATCTCAGGGTCATGGGTTCTCCCTATATTTTTCTTTCTTTCACATACATATGCGGTTTAAATTTGCGAATGTTTAATATTCAACAATGCTTGTAATGTGGAGTGCAGCGTT
Organism: Iris macrosiphon; assembly: GCA_036927795.1. Classification (NCBI taxonomy): domain Eukaryota; kingdom Viridiplantae; phylum Streptophyta; class Magnoliopsida; order Asparagales; family Iridaceae; genus Iris; species Iris macrosiphon. The sequence goes on along the minus strand of JAYESA010000018.1, from coordinate 22,194,082 downwards.
TGAGGGTTCATTTTTATGCTCACATCCGTTATCGATATCTATACACGAGCCCTCAGGTTTCTGATTGTGTTACATTATTTTCATAAATGTGCAGTTAAACAAAGAGAACTACACATCTATGGGTTGGAAAAAAAACTTTGATACAGATGGCTATATCAAAGTTTTGAAACAGCCATTGTATGACAAGTGGGCCCTCCCATCTCTTCGTAAAGCATTAAAACGTGCAAGTATATATATATATATATATATATATATATATATATATATATATATATAGAGAGAGAGAGAGAGAGAGAGAGAGAGAGTAAGGGAGGTGAGATGACACCTCACTCTCAAATGAGGGTGGCGGTGAAGTGGCACCATCTCAGCCCTCCATCTCACAAATAGCACTTAAGTGATATATTTGTACTTAAGTCCTCTTAAGTGCAAACCCTAATTACTCTCTCACCGCACATCATCCTCCCTCACGACCGAATCTGTGCCCTTCCCACCCCTCGGGTCTGCCCCTCCCCCACCGCTCACCACCCCACCGACGGCGTCCACCGCCCCCTCCCCCACCCCTCGGGTCTGCCCCTCCCCCACCGCTCACCACCCCATCGACGGCTTCTCTCACCGCACCTTCCACCACCGCCGCCGCAGCAGCAAACCCCCTTTCCCCCCCACCGCCCACCCGACGACCCCCTCCCCCGACCGCCTCTAGGGTTTCACTCCCTCTTCTTCTCGCCATGTTTCTTCCCAGGTTAAAAAGTGAATCCTTTCAAACCCTATTTTCTTTAATCCTCTTCATTTACTGACAAATCTAGGTTTCTTTTTGTGAAGGACCGAGTATGATCGAGGAGTCAACACCTTCTCCCCCGGTGGGAAGGCTGTTCCAGGTGGAGTACACAATCAAAGCCATCAGGCTGAAGACGAAGGAGGGTGTCGTGGTCGCTGTAGAGAAGAGGGTCACCTCTCCTCTGCTGGTATACAAACGCATCCAGTCTTTCCTATCTATTGCTATTTACTTGCGTGATTTTTATTCCAAAATGCCGTGTCCGACACACACTAAGAAACACACTATAGGCGAGTTGAAGAAAAAGTCATTCATATTTTGTTTATTCATTATTGTGTTTAATTTTGTAGGAGATGGTATTGATTTGGGAGATGGTGTAGGAGATGGAGATGGAGATGATTTGGACACCATTACGCTGAAGATAGGAATGGAGTTTGCTACACAGGAGGATGCGTACAATTTTTATAACGGGTATGCATTGAAGATGGGATTTGGAACTAGATGGTCATCCACTAGTAAGTCTAGGTCTGATCCCAATTTAGTCATATCCAGATTAATTGTATGTAGCAAGGAAGAAAAAAGGAGAGTCTTGAAGAAACCAATTGTGGACGAAGATGTATATCATCGTCGTGAGATACGGGTTGATTGCAAAGCAATGATCAAGATTTATCTTACAAAGTCAGGAAGATGGAGAGTTGGAAAATTTATTCCTGAACATAACAATCACGAGTTATCCACTCCATCGAAAGCAATAAAGCATCGGTCTCGTAAGAAGGTCCACCGTCAACTAGTAGTGAAGAACTTAATTACTCAGCTTCATAGCGAAGACATATCAAACGCAAGCATTCCAAGGGTTGTCAATTCCTTCGAGCCTGACCTACAACACTTGATTACACCACAACAAGTCCATGATCACCTAAGAGTTGAGAGGAAGAACAATTTGGGCAAAAACTGTGCTAAAATTGTTAAGCATTTTATCGAAAAAAAGGACCAAGATCCGAATTTTTACTCAAGCATTGAATTAGATGATGACTACACATTAAGAAGTATTTTTTGGGCTGATAGAAGATCACAAGAATCCTACCAAAAGTTTAGTGATGTAATTATATTTGATGTAACATATCGTACTAATAATTTCTGTTTACCATTTGCTCCTTTCACTGGTATCAATCATCATCGACAATCTAGCTTGTTCGGATGTGCATTGTTAGCTAATGAGACAGAGCAGATGTTTGTGTGGTTATTTGAGCAGTGGCTTAGATGTATGGGGGGTAAAGCACCAGGAGCTATCATTATTGATCAAGATACAGCTATTGGGAATGCAATTGCTAGAGTTTTTTCAAATACTATACACCGATATTGTGATTGGCATCTAGACAAGAATGTTGGAGAGCATATGGTCCATCTCAAAGCTATCCACGGATCCGAGTTTGAATTGCATTTCAATAGACTATGAAGTAGTAGCACTATATGTGAAACCGAAGATTGTTGGAAAGAGATGATGGCAACGTACAAGCTACGAGAAAAAAGATGGTTGCCAAAGTTGTGGGAGCAGCGAGCTAGTTGGTTACCTTATTATTTGAATGATAAGTTTCTTGCAGGCACGCGGACGAGTCAAAGAGCGGAAAGCATAAATATTTTTTTCGATACATATGTTCATGCAAGTACACCCTTAACTGAGTTTGTCGTTCAATATGACAAGGCATTGGCAAGTCGTCGAAAAGCCGAGGAGGGTGAAGATTTCAAAACTATCGATTCTAGGCCCGTACTATCTTTGGAATGGCCACTTGAGGAGCAAGCTGGTAGATGCTATACAAGAGCCTTGTTTTATATTTTCAAACAAGAAATGAAGGATGCCCAGATTTATTGGGCTAATAAAGTGCACAAAGAAGGAACAATAACTACATATCTTGTTGGGCGGGCGACAAAAGAGAGAAGCAAATAGAGGACTGTGTTATATGATTCTAATGGGGTTGTAGTTTCATGAGTCTGTAGACATTTTGATTATGTTGGATTACTTTGCAGACATGTCCTGTGCATATTGTGGAAGAAACATGTTTCAGAGATACCAGATCGTTATATTTTGAAGCGATGGACCATTGAATCTCGGCATTGATTTGGAGATGTTGGCATGGGTGCTACTATTGGAAATTCTGAAGTGGGTCGTAATCTTCATTGGGATATTCGTTATAAATGCAACAAGGCTTTGGAGGTTGCATATAAGGTGCCTAACTTTGCTGCTGAATTTGATAGGTTTCTAACAAGCAAGTTAGAAGAATATGATAACTTAAGATTGTCTGAAGGAGATGATGTGCCATCCCAAGGACCGAATCACGAAGTTGATCCTATTGCACCAACCGCATCCCAAAATTCATCAAGTTTAATTCCTGAAATTAATATTCGTGATCCTACGACATCTCAGAGGCATAAAAGGCAACCAAGACTTCCATCCAGATTATCTTCCGGATTAGAATTGTCTCAAAAAGAGGCTACTAAAAAAAGAAAAACATGCGGATTTTGTGGAAAAAAGGGTCATTACAGGACTGGGTGTAGCAAAGCTAAGGTATTGTATAAGTTTAATAATTTTTATCCTTGTCCCTTTTTAATGAGGTAATTGAGAATATGTTGAACTTTCAAGTAAACAATATTGTATACAGTGGTCAATCTGATCCGGGTGGTTCACAAGCACTTCCAAGAACTCACTAGGTAATTTTAATTTACTGAAGTCTATAGTTCAATTATTGAATGTAGTACAAGTTGAAATTGTTGGCTCAAAACTATTTCAAAACCTTAGTTGAAATTATTGAATGTAATACAAGTTCAATTATTGAAGTCTATAGTTCAATCTTTCATAAACTTTACGGAACAAAACTATTCACCATAGAAATAGGATCCAACAGAAAATGATGATACATATCTTTCTTAATAAAATGTTGCTTCAGGCAATTGATACATCTCTAGTTCCTCCTAATATCTACATGAGATTCATCTGATTAACTCAATATGAATACCTGTGAAATATTTCAGTTTGTTGCTTCAGGCAACTGATACATCTCTAGTTCCTCCTAATATCTACATGAGATTCATCAGATTAACTCAATAAGAATACCTTCATATGTAGAATACCAATAGAAGAGGAGATTCAAATGACTATTAAGAGCACGATCCCCGCAAATCCCCATGTCCAGATGGATTTCCTGCACTAATATATCCAAAATGCTGGGATACAGTTGGTAATGAGGTAAACATGCTCATTCAAAACTTTTTTAAAAGTAGTCATACACCTACTTCGTTAAATCATACTTTCATTGCATTGATACCTAAAGTTTCTAATCCCACTGTCTCTGTTGAATCCAGACTAATATCTCTATGTAATGTGGTTTATAAAATCATTACCATGATCATGGCTAATAGGATTCCTTATTTTGCTGATCTTTTTTATGTAATGTGGACCTTGTGCACTTTTCTTGATGGTGCTGCTGTTGTAGAGTTTGTAGAAGGCAGAAGTAGTTCTTTTCTATATTGAACTTTCTTGTTTACATCACTCTTTGTGAGATGTGCTTAATGTCTTATGCTTTTACTGATTGCCCCAAGCCTAGATAAAGAGGAGAGTTGCGTGATGTTGAATCTCTATAAATTGATGCGTTGCCATGTGGGTGTGTCCATCTGTAGCAACGTTGCATATTTTCCACCCTTGTGCAGTGACAAGTGAGAAAAGTTGGATGGATGTGGTTTTTGTTAATGCTATAGAGAACATGACTCTCAAGCTTAATGGAAACCAATGATTCAAATAGTGGGCCTCAAAATTTTTGGGAGAAAGGCTGCGTTGTTGTAGTTTTTTCTTTTCATAGTGTTTAATGTTGTGCTTGCTTGCAGACGACAGTCAGCCTTGGCTCAGTTAATGTATGCCACATGATACAAGGACAAAGCTCCGAAGAAGAAACAAGAAGATGATATCAAGAAACTTACTGCTTATATGGAAGAACTCAAGATTATCAGCGAAGAGGAACTGAAACTTGAACAGTTAATAAACAAACAAAATTGATGTAGTTTTCTTACTATATTGTATCTTGTACTTGTTTTTTGTTGACATTCTTCTCATTTAAACTTGTTTCCAAGTTTTTTCAAATTTGTTCTGAAAATCTTGTGGTTTAAACTATATATTGGTTACCCACGTTTGTCAAGAAAGAATGTTTATAAACGAAGCTATGATTAGAAGTAAAATTATGATCTGGATGGCATCGGCAAGAACATATTTCTCTCATCTATGTCGTTGCAGTCGTACTTATAAATTCCTCTGCTTATGTCTATTGACTGGCTGGACTGCAAAACTATTGTGCTTGTTGATGAGGAGGCAACTTGTTTTACTATACTGTATCTTGTACTTGTTTTTATCTCGGTTAAAGAGTTCTTTATGTTCGTCTAGATTATCTTCAGTTGTAGAAGAATATTTTGGGTTCCCACAAGTCCAAGTGAATGAACAGAAATATTCTTTGTCTAGATTATCTTCAGTTTGTTGGCATACGAGTCTATCTAGCAAGGCTAGACTCCACATAAAAAGATCTGGTGAATAACCTGTTCCAAAAGTCCATGGCAGTACATTGAAGCCATTAGGAAATCTCAAAATTAAGAAAGAAATCCTCTCTGTATCCGAGTTTAAGGAACATGCTGGATTCAAGCAACAAAGACCTCTTTTAAGCATTCATGCTGGACTCAACACTAAACTGAAACAAGGATACAAAAAGGCTGTACATATTATACTATCATTGTTGCCATACAAGAAATGATTCTGCATTTTTTTAATTGATGTAGCCAGTATACTCACAAGTTCCACAAGACAGTATACTCACAAGTTCCACAAGCACTGCTGCAGGTCTGCTACAACACATAGTACTCAACTCAAGATACCACATCCAATTCATGATACACACACCCATTATGATACTCTAGTATCAATACACCTATATGATACCAACTTCAATTTGATACACAAACCAAAATCCATGATACCCAACTCAAGATACCACATCCAATTCATTCTTGATTCTTATTGTTTTTATACATAATAACTAAGTAGTCCATAAAAACATTGCACTAATACCTGAACAGGTTAGCTACTGACAATATCATTTATCAAATTTTATACAAGCAAAAGAAGTAGGTAAAAAATGTAGTCATGAAATTACACTTATACCAGAATTTGTCAAATTATACACTTACACTAAAATCAGATAGTTTGATATCTACTCATTCAAAAATACAGGCATTTCCACAAAACTGAAAAATCTGAGCCACTCAAATTCATAAAACATTATTGTCCCACATTTATGTTACAAATAGTACTACAAGTAATTTTGATATCATTTCTTAGAAACTTTTGAAACCAAAGAGCTGAACTCTTGGGGTATCACTTCATCACCGCTGCGAGGATTCGTTGATCACTGTCGAGCTGGTACGTCGGAGATGACGGCCGGAGTGAGGCCTCGACTGTACTCGAAGTGATACCTCTTCTCTACAGCGAGCACGACACACTCCTACACCATCTCCCAAATCAACACCATACCTCAAAAGGACCAAAATTGTACGCATCCTCCTGTGTAGCAAACTCTATTCCTATCTTCGGCGTAATGGTGTCCAAATCATCTTCATCTCCATCTCTAATACCATCTCCCAAATCAACACCATATCCTACAAAATTAAACACAATAACGAATAAACAAAATATGAATGACTTTTTCTTCAACTCGCCTATAGTGTGTTTCTTAGTGTGTGTCGGACACGATATTCTAGAATAAAAATCACGCAAGTAAACATCAATAGATAGGAAAGACTGGATGCGTTTGATATACCGGCAGAGGAGAGGTGACCCTCTTCTCTACAGCGAGCACGACACCCTTCTTCGTCTTCAGCCTGATGGCTTCGATGGTGTACTCCACCTGGAACAGCCTCCCCACCGGGGGAGAAGGTGTTGACTCCTCGATCATACTCGGTCCTTCACAAAAAGAAACCTAGATTTGTCAGTAAATGAAGAGGATTAAAGAAAATAGGGTTTGAAAGGATTCACTTTTTAACCTAGGGAGAAACATGGCGAGAAGAAGAGGGAGAGAAACCCTAGCGGCGGGCGAGGGAGGGGGTCGTTTGGTGGGCGGTGGGGGGGGAGAGGGGGTTTGCTGCGGCGGCGGTGGTGGAAGGTGCGGTGAGAGAAGCCGTCGGTGGGGTGGTGAGCGGTGGGGGAGGGGTAGACCCGATCGAGGGGTGGGGGAGGGGGCGGTGGACGCGGTCGGTGGGGTGGTGAGCAGTGGGGGAGGGGCAGACCCGAGGGGTGGGAAGGGCACAGATTCTGTCGTGAGGGAGGATGAGGTGCGGTGAGAGAGTAACTAGGGTTTGCACTTAAGAGGACTTAAGTGCAAATATATCAATTAAGTGCTATTTGTGAGATGGAGGGCTGGGATGGTGCCACTTCACCGCCACCCTCATTTGAGAGTGAGGTGCCATATCAGCTCCCTTATTCTCTCTCTCTCTCTCTATCTATATATATATATATATATATATATATATATATATATATATATATATATATATATATATATATATATGAATTTTTTTATAATTGAATCTATTTTTAAAAATCTCATAGCGTTTAAAAATGTTATACATCAAAAGTAACAATGCAAATTGATAGCTAGAAGAAATACCTTAACTTGGTAACCTTCTTTTTTGCATTGAACTACTATGATTCGGATTCTGAGATTAGATTGAGGGTCTTTTAATGGAGTGTAAAGATAACTCGAGTAAGAGGAGAATAAAGAGTAACATGATCGACTTGTGTTGTGAAGAAAAGAAACAAGTGATTCTCACATAAGTTTCTTTTATTTTCTAGCATCTTAAAGTATTGTGAATGTGAGAAATCAAAAGAAAAAAAATGGAAAAAAAAAAATTGTTGCTTGTACTTTTTTAGTGTAACTATAATTAAGTTATTAATTATACCTATTTGTATATGTGACATAATAACTCACGAAATATCTAACCTGTAAACCTATATTGTACATTTATCCTTTAGTCTTAAGTCAAGAAAATAAAACACAAGTAAGTCGTTAATATACAAGCTACATTCACGAGCGTTTGCACCTATACAAAAAACATAATATTATTAAAAAATTTAAAAATTATATTAGAATATTTTAAATATATTTTGAATATATTTTAATTATAATTTGCTATAAATATATTTTTTTAATTTTGAATATATATTTAATTAGATAATACCATGTAGTTAGTTTAAATATAATTTAAAATTTGAATATATTTTATAATTTGTTATATGTTCCGATGGTTTTTAATTTTTTTTCAACTACCCGAGAAGAAAACCCACGCGGTAGTTAATTTTTAAATTTTTTTATATTAATAATTGATAATATACATAAAACGACTCATTTTTGAGCCGTTTCTAAACTGTATTATAATAGTAGAGATATATCTCTGTCTTTGTACTCTTATAATAAGGCTTTGAAACGGTTCAAAATTTAGCCGTCTAAGCTGTTTGTAAATACTTCACGAACTATTTAAAAAAAAATTTATTTACAGCTAAACAATTATAACTCAAGTGGTTTAGGAGGTACTTATAATAATTTTAAATTTTTTTTTACAATCTTCCATAATATAATGATGTTTCAAAACGACTCAAAAGTGAGCCGTCTAAGCCGTATTTATATATATCATCAATTTATTATTTTTAAAAATTAATATTACATAAAAAAATATTAAAAAATTAAATATGTTATAAGTAACACTACAATGATTCAAACTCAGCCAACAAAAAAAATACCACCCACCTTAATAACATGAGTTCCAAGTGCTTTTTGTTTATAATTAGATAATATTACGTAGCTAACTGTTTTCAAGACTCTTTATAAAAAATAGAAATATATTCATAACTAATTATAATTAAATTATAATAAAATATATAACAAATTTGAATAAAATATATAATTTTTTTAAATTAAATATATTTAAATATTTAAATAATTGTATGTTAATATGAGAAAAAATATATATTTTACGTGCGCATGTAAATTTACTTAGTTTTAAGGTCGATGTAAGCTAATTTCTCCCTTTATTAATTCCCACTCTCTCAAAAACCCTCAACTTTCCTTTTTCCCCTTCATTCTTCTTTTCTTCTCTGTCCCCCTCTCCGATAAAGATGGCCGCCGAGTCCAAGACCAAGTACGATCGCCAGCTCAGGTCCGTTATTTGATCAAAACACCCCTCCTATTTTCCCCTATATCTCACGGACATGGACACGGCAACACCGCCACCGCACTGGTTTCGGCGTGCCCTAGTGTGTTTTCGGGTGACACGACGCGGACACGGCACCGATTTCCGGAGATTCCGCTGTTTAGTCTGAGTCTAAACCTAGGGTTAGAGTTTTTGTTTTTGTCTGTTCAAAATTTGAGTTACATTGTAGTTTATATGATCAAATACGGAAAACTATACATATTTTTAATTTTAATTTGTGGAAAAAGTAATTTTTTATTTAGTGCCTTTTTCTTTTCTTTTCTTGCCATTAATTTTTGAGCCTAAACTTAGGATTAGAGATCAATTTGTGGATATGGGTATCGTTTAATTTCGGTTACGTTGTACTTTAGATGACTACGCATGGAAAATTATTTCAGTCATATTGTAGTTTAGATGCTCATAGTTGAGATATTTGCGCACCAAGATGCAATCTGAGCCCTGAGGTTTTTGAAGTAGAAGGCATTTTTTGGATGTTTCTTCAAAAGATTATTTTGTATATGGGGGAAACTTAAGTTCGGTTGTAAATTATATTATTAAATCTGAAAATTATAATACTCTTTTTTTGTGGGTTTGTGAGATTTATTGGTATATATTGGTGCTGGGCAACTATGGTGGAGTTGGAACTGGAACATGGGTTCCCTTCTCTTAGTTTCGAGGCTAAATACATGTTTACTTGTGTTTTTCAGATTATTTGGTAGATGTAGGTATTGTTTATAGGCTAATTGGCACTTAAATACCATGAAACGTCATTGCCCCGTCCACCTCTACTCCACTCTTAAAACACAAAAAACATAATAAAAAAAAAGAACAACCCCAACCTCTTCCTACCTTCCCTGTCGTCAGCCCGCAAATCCCTTACGGTCATTGCCCCGCCCACCCTCTACTCCACTCCTATCTACCCTCGTAGTTGCGCACAATAACACTCACGTGCGGCTACGAGGCAACAATCGTGGAGTTGGAACTGGAATATGGGTTATCTATTCCTATTAGTTTCGAGGCTAAATACATGTTTTATTGTGTTTTTCAAATTATTTGATATATGTATTGATTAATTTTCATACATTGTAGTTTATAGGCTAACTTGCACTTAAACACGATATATTGTTCATTTTTTACAATGCGATACCATAAAGTACTCTTTCAAGCAACCATAATTGATACCATGAACTTTCTAAGTGCTTGCAAGTTATTCATTATGTAGAGATACCGTCAGATCTAACGGGTTTGATACTTTTTGCCCGTAAATAATTTTTTATTTTTTTACTTTGGAGTCTTGGGACTCCTAAAACACAAAACACAGAAAGAAAAAAAGAAAAAGAAAAATCCTAACCACTAACCTCTTTCCACTCACCCCGTCACAAGTCAGCAAACCCCTCCTGGTCGTCGCCTCATCCCCCCTCTCCTCTACTGTGCCTACCTATCCTCATAACTGGGAGCAACACAACAACAACACTCGCGCGGTTGTTGCTGCTATGCCTGCGACCGTTGTTGTCATGATCTTACGATCTGATCGTTTAACGACTCTTTTTAAGAGTGTCAAGATCTTATGATCTAATTGTTTAATGACTCTTTCTAAGAAATATGAATGTAAATAGAAAACATCCCCATGGAAAGCATGACGACCTGGTGATCGTCGTAACAATAATGACATTTGTCTCGAGAGATTGAATAGATAGGACGTCACAACTTAGTTAATTTGTCGATGGGGAATTAACACAAAAAGGGACGGAGAATTCTCAACGAAAAATTGCTCGCTGAACGGAACGTAAAAGTTGTTTTCCATCATATTTGCCTGAACAAACAATGAACAACAAAGCAAATAATCGACAATCCTCCTCAATCACCATGATGGGCCTTGGTCAGTCGCTCTTCACTAGCCCAAGGGGCACCTTGACCCTCTTTTTTTGGATAAGGGTCCAAGGTGCCTTTTGGGCATTACTCCTTTCAAGTAACAGTCTCCCTTAATTGTCGACTTGGGACAATACCTAATAAGGTCTCTCATGACCAAATTCTTATTAAAGCCTTCTTTACAATAGAATTCAGCCTTCTATGAGAAAAACGAAGCTTTGATAAATAGATTTCATCTTTATCGACTCAATTAAGGTATTCATATTTGTTCTATTAGACAAAAATGATTCCAGTTTTTGTACTTCCTTCAAATAAGAGTTATCCCTGTAAGGAATTCTTCTGTTCCTCAGTATGATTTCTATCATCTCTATTTCTTATATAAACTCTCCTATCCTCCCTAGGTCTATGAATTTCTCTATCACCTCATATTGATAAAAAGTCTAGAGAATAATTTCTGGTTGATCCGATTTTGACTTTTTGCGATCCAGATCCCATACATTGATCCCTTTGTGTCAGGATCTTACGATCCGATTCGATTTTGACTCTTCACGATGTTGATCCTATACATGTATTGGCTTGGAAAAGAATTGTACCCGAATCACGTGGATCGTATGGTCCGGATTGTGGAATTAGGATTCGACCCGAATCGAACGATCTCAATCGAGGTGGACTCAATTTGTGGTTGTGAACATATTTTGACTTTTCTTTTGAAATTGAGGGAGTTTAGTTGCAATTTTAAGTTATATACTTTTCTATGCTACTTTTTATATTCTATTACATAAAATCTCTCTATATTATGTTCTTTCTCTTCTTAAAAAATGAGGGTTTTGAGAAAAAAACCCAGTTCTTTCTCGTTTGTTCGAATCTATTTCTGTTTGTTGTTGTGGACTTGTAAAGTAAGAGCACGTGATTGTTGTGACTTACAAAATTTCGTTTAAGTTGACTTTTAAATTGTCATTGGACGGTTGTGGATAAGGATCGAAAACATCTACAATGCAAATATTGTGGCTTTTGGGTTTTAACACTTTGGGATCCTACTAGCTATAATTTTTTAGTTGGTTGACTTGTTTTGTGCATGGTATATGCTAAAACCTACTTGTTTTGTGGATTTATTTATCAATTATGCATGATATTTGAATTGCCCATATTTTTTTTTATTTACTTGATTTTTTATGGATTTAATCAAGAATCGTATGATTCATGATCCGGATTCGATCCGATTTTGACAATAGTGCGTGTGATGATCGTCGGGAACAACTAAGGAGAGGGGGACGGGGGTGACAAAGACAAGGGCTTGGGCCGACGACAGGGAAGGGGGAAGAGATCAGGGGTTAGGGTTTTTTCTTCTTGTTTTTTTATTCCAAGTGGACTTTTTGGGGTTAGAGTTTAGTTTGGTTCCTTTTTTTATTTGTTTTTTCTTTTCTTAAGTGAGTTTCTAGGGTTTAGAAATATTTTTGGGATTTGATTAGGGGAATATGGTTGGAAATTGGAATTAATTTTGGTAGGGTTTGGGTTAGGGGATTCTTGTTTGATTTTTTTTAGGGATTAGAAGAATGTTTTTCTTTTTAGAAGTGAACTCTAGGGGTTATTTTTTTAATGTTAGGAGATTTTTAAGAATTAAACTATCGAGTTAGAATTAGTATTAATTATTCTTTAATTGAATTTTGAAATGAATAATCAAATTTACATGTATTATTATTTTAAAGGGCATTATGGTCTTTTTTGCTAACCATGCATTGCAAAAAGTGATAATTCATGGTATTTAAGTGACAAAATCAAAGTTTATAGTCCAGTTGCTTAAAAAAACTTTTTGGTACCAAATTGTAAAAACTGGAAAGTTGATGGTATTTAAGTGCAAATTAGCCTAGTTTATATGATCACATACCAAAAATTATACAATTTGAAATATATATATATATATATATATATATATATATATATATAATTTTTGGAATCAACCGACTAATAATAATTACTTCGTCACATATAAGATGATTCAGCGGAGCAGAGATAAAATCCAGACATTGATTACTAGGAAGATAAGTAGAGGTCTCAACGCACAGTTGTGGTTTGACCCCTGAGTTGAGCATCAGAGTTTAGTGAACCGGTTGGGATGGCAAGCTTATGCGCTAATGGGAAGGGAGGAGATAGTCTATAGCATCATTAGCAATGGCCGCTGGGGCATAAATGCTCACCCGGTTGGTCGGTAACTGGCTGCAGAAATTATGCAAATCAATATCGATCCCACATAGGAATAGGACTCCTGGGTCTGGGACCACTCGGCCTCAGGTGACTTTGACTTCCATATAGCTTATGACCAGGTCCTCATGCCAGGTCCTCAAGTCCGACATGCAGACTTTATATGGGTGAAAGGCACTGCAAATAAGATGCAACTTAATATGCTTAAAGCGTTAAGAGGTCACCTCTTAACAATGGACAGAATTGCCAGATTCGGTATACAAACACAGGGGCAATGATCCATGTTTTGTCAGCAAGCAAATGAAACATACAATCATTTATTCTTCCAATGTGAATTCACTTGGGATATATGGAATAGACAATGCAGTACAATAAATCTACCGACAGGTGTTACAAGAAATATGGATAGCCAAATAGACATCATCTCCAATAATCGAGGCAGGGGAGTTCGATGGTTTAAATTGGCCCGATTCAAGCTATCAGCAACAGTATGGCATATTTGGAAAGAACGGAACATGCAAATTTTTGAAAGCCCGAGTACATCTCAAGTGTAAATCTTGCATAATATAGATTTTGATAACAACCATATGATATAGAAGATATCAGCTGGATGTAATAGCAATAAAATTACATATTTTCAATTTTTTTGTTTGTTTGTTTGAGATTAATTTGCAGAAAAGCAATTAATTGTTTAGTCTCGCCATTAACTATTGAGCCTACCCTAAACCTAGATTTACATACCAGTTTACATACCAGTTTGTTGATGTGGGTATCGTTTAGTTCCAGTTAGACTGTAGTTTAGATAGCTACACATGAAAAATTATCATTTAATTTCACTCATAATGTAGTTTAGATGCTCATAATGGAGAAATTTGAGGAAAAAGATGCATAGGGTTTTGAAGTTAAAGTCAGTTTTGGGTGTTTTTTAGATTATTTTGTAGATACAAAACTGGGAAAATTAAATTCACTTGTAACTTAGAACTACATATGAAAATTTTGGCAGAAAAAACCATCATCATCATTTGAACCTTCTCCAATCAGAGTAGGGTTGACTATGGAGCATAAAAAGCTCCATAAAAAGACTTAACTAAGTTCTTATGACCATCTGTCGACTTGACGTCAACCCTCTATATTTGTGTCATATCCTAGCCAAGATAACTATGAGCATGAGCAAGGTTGTGAAAAGCGCTAGGCGCTAGGCGGGCGGGCAACCGCTGCCTAGCTCCTAACCAGCCTAGGTGGCGGCCCATGCGACCGCCTAGATTTAAGTGGTTCAAAAAAATAAATTAAAACCTAAAAAACCTACTGAAAATTGCAGAAAAGTCCATAAAACCCTAAAATATCTATAATCGAGCGTCAGAGGGACTAAGCGGACGCCTAGGCGGACATCGGACGGGCACCTGGGACCTAGCGCCTAGGTGGCGCCTAGACGGCCGCCTTTTAGAACAGAGCATGAGAGAGTCATGTCATAAAACTTAGAATGCCAATTACTAGACCTACATTTTGGCTATGCAGTCTATGCTCCGTGCAACCAAGGAGCCCTCCAAGTTCCCTTCAAATATAAAGAGTTGAAGAGGTAAGATGATACAATTGTTATGGGGAATTGCATTTATCTTTATGGCACATTGACACATCGAGCCCGAGAGTGGAAGGAATGGCATTCCGTTTGGCAGAAAAACCAATTTGGAAAATTATTATTTTCTCATTGTCGAGGCTAATACAGTTTTTTGGTGTGTTTGTGAGATTGCTGGGTATATATTGGCAGCAGTCAGCATTGGTGGAGTTGGAATTGGAATATATGTACTCTTTTCCTCTTAGTTTTATGGCTGAATACATGTTTTTCTTTGTTTTTCAGATTATTTGGTAGATGTAGGTTCTCGGCAGCTTGTGTGAACCCGTTTCTTATATAGTTTGCTTGTGCACGACTTTTGCTATTATACATGCCTTTTGGTCTTCTGGGAATGTGTCTCTATTTGGTTTATTGGTTTATTTTGTACCAAAAATTTGTGGAAATAGCCTGCCGATTTGTATTGGGTTAATAATGTGTACATCTTGACCTTTTCTAGTCCCTGCACATGCTGTAGCCTTGTGGCATTGAGTTGCCCTGTTTATTGTTCGACAGAGTTAATGCAATTGTATGGTAACATAACATTGCTAGGGTATACTTCTACATGAATTCTTAGGGATCTGTCATGGTTTGAACTTTTGCTAAAGAAAACAAGTTTATTGCTTGAGAGTTTCAGTAGGTTATATTGCTCAAGGATTTATGTAGCACAAGTACGTACATGGATACAGATAAGGTCATGATACAGTTATGGGATACAGGGGCATTTTCAAATAGGTACATGGTAATCACCTATTTACATGAATACGGACACACATACTGTTACAAACATGATATGTATACGAGCACCACTTTCCCGTGTCCGTGCAACACAGGTTATATTTTTTCTTAAGGTCCTCGACCATGGTAGGGAAATTCTAGTCTTAAGCCTGCCTTATTGGGTTTAAGCCCTGATTTGGAACATTTCACACGATGAATTTTATTTTCTGCATGTAAGGGCGGAAAGTTGTCATTATGGATGTTGCATAAATTAGTACTAATAGAACGGAGAAAAATGGAAGAGAAAATGAGGCTTATACCTTTAGAAAGGAGGTCTAGATTGGAATACTATATTTTTAGAGGCCATCATGTTTCATTGCTATTAAACATTATTTTTCTCGGTGATAGAATAATAGTATATGTTACCTTTCTTTGCTTTTCGATTTTTTCCTCCATTATGTTTGATTTCTTATTTTGCCTTTATGTCTGTCCATTTGCCTATCATCATTATCAGTTGATGTAACTTGGCAGGATTTGGGGAGAACAAGGACAAACAGCGCTCGAGAAAGCAAGCATATGCCTGCTCAATTGTGGTCCTACTGGATCTGAAGCTCTGAAAAATCTTGTTCTTGGTGGCATTGGGAGTGTTACTGTTATAGATGGCTCTAAAGTTGAAAATCATGATCTCGGGAATAACTTTTTGTGTATGTTCTCCTGAATTAAAGTTCTTAAAAACTTCGTTTAGAAAACTGAGGCTTCTTTTAAATTACCAGTGGATGAAGAAAGCTTGGGACATTCGAAGGCGAAATGTGTATGTGCTTTTCTGCAAGAGCTGAACGATGCTGTTAAAGCCAAGTTTGTAGAGGAGTCTCCAGAGACTTTAATAGAGACAAATCCATCTTTCTTTGCACAATTTACTTTAGTAATAGCCACCCAGGTATGCTACTACAGGTATTTTGACATGTTTCCCTGTGGGTTGTTTGGTTGGATCATTTTCTTAGAGCCTTTTTCTTAATTTGTATTTAGATGCATCAAGAATACTTTAGTAAAGGTTGACTCTTCAGTAAATTACTGATAAAAGAATGACAAGAACAAGAACAGCCTTTATCCCAAAGTTTCAGATGTTGTAGTGTCTAAAAGAGGTATAGCATCCAAAATGACAGATATTTGTAACCTTATGTGGGTTCACTGTGGAGCTTTAGTTGAACAGATGCTCCTATCTGAGTTCAACGCGTATTGAACATGAGTCTTCCTCGCCACTCTAGTTAATACTTTATAGTGTAGTAAATATGCTAGCGTCTCCCTGTGAGATAATGCATATGGAAGAGAAATTACCCAATCAGGCCCATTCATGGGGTTATACATGTAGAGTCTGCATTTCTTTTTGAGCAAGGTGTATAAGATCAGAATTCTCTCTTATACTTTATACAGAATTCTGAAATGGAGTTCCAATGCTGCATGGTCTTATGACTTTCTTAATATGGAGTTCATTCTGTGCTATGGCAGCTTTTGGAAAATCCTTTATTGAAGCTGGATAAGATATGCAGGCAAGCAAATGTCATGTTGGTAGTTGCACGTTCATTTGGTCTCACTGGGCTGGTTCGAATCAGTATGAAGGTATTTTAATGGGTACATAGCTCCTTTCTTATTATCCGTAAAGAGATTATATTATATTATATTATATTGTAGTATATTATATTATATATAGCTAAACATTAATCTGGCCAATGATTCATTACTTTACCTCTTGCCTATTGTCAGGAGCACCCAGTTATCGAGTCTAAACCTGATCATTTTCTAGATGATTTGCGACTTCACAAACCTTGGTCTGAGCTTAAAGAGTAAGTAGTGTAGTGTATTCCTTCTAGCCCTGATGAAATGGTAGACATGCTATATAAGCATGATTAAGCTTGCTATAATCTTGATACTATAATGTTCTCTGATTTTTCAGATTTTTCACAGGTTTGCCAAAAGCATTGACTTGAGTGTGACAGATCCAGTCGTACATAAACATACACCATATATAATCATTCTTATTAAGCTTGCTGAAAAATGGGCTGATGCACATGGTGGCTGCTTACCAACAACTAGGCAAGATAAAAGGGATTTCAAGGTGCAGCAATTTAAATCCTTCGATTTATTTGCAATGTCTTGCTTATTGTCTAATCCTTTTCACCTAAATTAAAACAGGATCAAATAAAAGCTCACATGCTTAATGTAGATGAAGAAAACTATATAGAAGCTATTGAAGCATCATATAAAGTCTCCACTTCTCGAGGAATTAGTAAGTTGCTGTACTAGTCTTACTGTTGGTAGTCTCCCTAATTGCAGTGTGAAATATGATAAATCCCTAATATATCTTAAAATGAAGATGATTTATTTTTTCTGACAAGAGTACTACTCTGATTTCATTTTTCACCACATCATTTTTCCCCTGCTCAAAAGTTCCAATGACGTACTTACATGTTGGCCAGTCTAACCCAATAAATTATATTTATTCTGTAACTTAAGGTGATGCATTCATGTGTAGAAGGATGCCTTTAGTAGTTAAAAAAGGGCATCCCAATGCCACGAGAGGCTCACACTTACGCAGGGTTGGCACTCACTCACGCAGGGTTTGGGGAGGGTCTTTTTTTTCCTGCGGCGGTTAACCTGATGTCAATTATGTAAGCGTGCTGATTTCAAATTCTCAAAGAAGGATAGAGAGCAAAGTAGGGCCTTACCTTAAGGGGGAGCAGGCTTGTTCTTAGGTTGTTAGACCCACTTGGTGCTTGCACATTTTTAGGTCATGCAACAACAGTTTAAATTACCATAGAATGGGAAAAAGCCTAGAAAAGAATTGGGAAGTAAGAAGATGACATATAAGCTGAACAGCAGAAGCAAATCACATACCCAGGGCAAAATGAAATTTTCAACAGAGTAACGGTCTAGTGATCCAAGAATTGAAAATATATCTGATAAACTATGTTGAGCATCTAGCTCTATGAAAGCTTTAGAAGGCAAAACAATTTGAAGATTTTGCCAACAGCAAGGATTACTCCGATACTTCTGGCAAAATTCTACTTAAGTCAAGGTTCAAACTGAATTTTTGTGACTGACAATGACCCCTTTACTTTTTGTTACCTTTATCTCTATTGATCTCTATGGTGATTAGACTAGGACAGATATGAGGGTTATATCTCAGTGAAAGAGAGTTTATTTGTGCTATATTCAAGAAGAGAGAAGAGGCATATTCTTCATAATGGCCCCTTTACTTTTTGTTACCTTTATCTCTATTGATCTCTATGGTGATTAGACTAGGACAGATATGAGGGTTATATCTCAGTGAAAGAGAGTTTATTTGTGCTATATTCAAGAAGAGAGAAGAGGCATATTCTTCATAATGGCCCATGAAAGGGCCAGATACTCTTACATATGCAGTTCTAGCATACAAGGGAAAGTGTAATCATTTACATTTTGGAAAGACTATTGTCAACTTTTCATCTAGCAAATACTCTAATTTGTTCTTTATGGGAAGTTTTTTGTTTCGGTTATATGTATCGCTAACAAGGTTGTGAAAAGAACTAGGCACTAGTAGGCTGCCTAGATCTAGGCGGTTAAAAAAAAATCCAAAAAAAAACACTGCAAATTGCAGAAAAAGTCCCAAAAATCCAAAAACATGCATAGTCGGGCATCGCGCGGGTGTGTGTATGTGGGGTGGGTGGGGGGCAAGTGGACGCCTAGGCGGGCACCAGGGGCCTAGGCTGCCTTTTAGACACTGATCGCTAAATGTTAGGAAGGCTGTATTAAACCAAAATGATCTCTTAAAGCTTCAACTGGAACGCGTTTATTCTAAAAGATTTATTATGATTTGCATTAAGATCATATTTCAGGAGTTTGGTGCCATGTGCCAACTGTTAAGCATTGTGGTAGTTTGCGGAAGAATTCACCAACATTATCTATGTTGAACATTCTGCATACTTTTAATCTTTATTTGCATAGTCTGAATAATGTATGGATAACTCTTTTGACTTTATCGAAGTGTGATACCTATATCAGTTTCATATCTCAATGGTTTCAGATGTACAGCTAATTCATATTCAAATTAAAGTAAATTGCAGTTTGCTTAAAAATTCTGTATATCATGGTATGGCTATTTCTATACTGTTTGTAAATTCTGATTTTTGTGCATCTGTTGAGGAGGATAGAGTTGAACTTAATTTATGTACTCTTTGGCTGTGAAGCACATAGTTCTTCTAATATCTTGTCCTGACTAGTAATATTGTGAAATATCTTTAAGTTTATCTTTGCCAAAATGTTTGCTATTATAAACAACAAACATAAATAGTGTAACTCCATGCATGTGCTTAGCAGCCTCAACCTAGTATGTTCCGTGGTAAAAGAAACATGCTAGAATTGTCATGACAGAGAATTTGAATAGTCACTATTTTTGTTACATCCGGTGCTTTGTAAAATGAGGTTATGGGACTTATGCTTCCACAGTAATGTTCAGTGGCTGTGCCATCTCTTAAGCTTGGCTCATATAATCAGTTAATGTACCCGATGTGGACGGATATTATTTATTTATTTGCATTTACTGGTATTTTCATTGGTCTAATGAATGCACTTAGCTTATACTTTTGTTAGTTTTTCTTTCTAGTAAGCATTTGATTGCTTCTTGGTAGATTTGTCATTCATGTAGAGGCTGATGCTCATTGCATGTAAACACATCAGGTTCTGAGCTTCGTGAGATAATCAATGACAGTGCTGCGGAAGTTGACTCAACATCACCAGATTTCTGGGTTATGATGGCAGCGTTAAAGGTCAATGCACTTCTTTACTAATTCCAAACATTCTAAATTAGTGTGCTAATATTTGACAGAAAGTAACATTCTCTCCTGAGCATGAGTTTTGCTGCTCGGTATGCTGGATCTGCCAGTGCCTCTATTTTATGTCTAGCAATCTAATGACTTGAGGGGCAGACTTTTAGAATGGATTACCTATGTTCTACAAAATGCATATTATATGTGAAAGGTTGTCTGTACTATTGAGTTTTGACCAATATTTATGTCATTCCTTTTTGCTATTTGGTTTATGTGCCAATGCCATAGAGATGAATGCAATTCCCTATAGTAAATACTATCATCTTACCTTAGTTTGGCATAGTTGTCTCTTTCTTTATCATTACTGTATGTTTGCTTTACACTGACTAAGCAAAGCATTTTGTTTTTCATGCAGATGACCAATCTATAAGTTTTCTGCTGATCGTGTGTTTCTTTCTTTGCTATATTTTTATCTTTGAAATATAATATTTCTAGATCCTTCTTCCTAAAATATCAAGTAATTCGTTGTATATGTTTTTATTTGTGCTTCATAGGAATTCATTGAGAATGAAGGTGATGGAGAGCCTCCTCTTGAGGGATCAATACCTGACATGACATCCTTAACTGAGTAAGTATTTGTTTTAGTTGAGGATCTAAGTTTTGTTATTAGCATCATCTATTCTAGTTCTGATTTTATCTAGTGTTTTTTTCCAGATACTATGTCAACCTACAGAAGATTTACCTAGCTAAGGCTGAGTCTGATTGTCTTGCTGTCGAGAACCGTGTGAAGAATATACTTAAAAGACTTGGTAGAGATCCTAATGCTATTTCAAAGGCAAATATTAGAAACTTCTGCAGAAATGCTAGGAAGCTTTCTGTAAGTCCTCATTTTCTTTTTAAACGCTACTTTTTGATACTAATGCCAATATAATAACTCAACGAGACATTTCTAGTATACCTGATTCCATATGTTATATCTAATGTATCCGAGGTCATTTCTAGTATACCTGATTCCATATGTTATATCTAATGTATCCGAGCTCAGTAAAACTTTGTTTCTATTTCTATACAATTTTTCATTGTAGTTTTATCTTAATTTCTTCCTTTTCTGAAATTAATTTTGATTTAGATTGCTATCAGTATTGTAATAATTTATTGCAATATGTATAGATGGATTCCATAAATTTATAAATATCCATTGATGAAACATTCCTTCTTGTCCTAGATTCTCATATAAAAAAACCGTCTTGCTTGTACCTCCGCTTACTTGGGCTTATGCTTTAGTAGAAGGTTAGGGTTTCCTCGTCATTTTGCTTGGGTTCATGCAGAACTCTTTCATTTCTCCAGGACTACTTCTCACCCGTGTCTCTGGTGGAATGGTGCAACTAGCTTCCTTTTGGCCTCTTCCTATTTACACTTGTATTGCCTCTTTCTGCTTCCTTCAAGCCTTTAGGTCTTACTATCTTATTGGACCTTAACTGTTCCTGATGTTATTTACGGCTCATTATTATTTCATCAGATTGGCGTGCTATCCATTTTATTTTCTTTTCTTTAATAAGACCTACTGTTGACTACCATTACTTGTGGATTTAACGAGCAAATTGTCAGATACACTATAAACTGAACATGTTCCATAAACGTTATCCTGATACAGTCAAGAGCATGGGTGGTTGTAACAGAGGATTTGTCACTTAACATAGGCCAACAAAGAAAAAAGTTTCGTGTAGCTGACACCAAAGGTTTTGGAATCTAGGCTTTTTGTTGTTGTTGCTACTGCTTTTATGATCAGTCTCTTCTGTTCCCATCATTTTTCAGCCTCTCTGCTTCAAAGGTTGTTTGCTCACACTTTGTGGTTTGTGTTCATAAAGCATGTAGGAGAATATCAACTTACTCTATGCAGTTCTCATACTCCCCTAGAATCCTCGATTAAGCTTCACAACTTTCTAGTTGTGTCCTACTTCTTGGATGTAGAAATTTGATTTTATATGTTGCACACTGTTCTCCCTGAAACCTTTTTAATATATATCTTGTATGCTATGGACCTACTTTTCCAAAGTTTTAAATATTCATCATGTACTTCATGCCATATATATGACAGTGCCAATTACCTTTGGTGGACTCATTTATCCACATTCGTATACCCTATTAATAATAGTATACGGGGTCCAAACAATTGTAACTGATCTTCCATACACTTCAGTTATGATGGGAAGTTCTAAATATTTTATTATTTGATGAATTGAAACAGATATGCAGATACCGCAGCATTGAGGATGAGTTCAACTCTCCCATTCTATCAGAACTACAGAAATATTTGGCTGATGAGGATTACAGGTGAACATAACATGCCAATATAAAGTGCAATTATATTGTGAATTTAACATATTTTATAAGTTTTGTGGTTAGCCACCCTCATAAAAGGGTGGGTTCTAGATGAATCCCATCACTACATTTTTTTAACAAAAAACCCAACACTATCCATAGAATGGGACTAATGTGTCCAAGCTAAGACCATGTCTTCATGGAAGATGCACAGGAACATGTCTTGGATCTAATAAACAAACAAGATAGGGTTTTGAGAAACACCATTTAGAAATGTGCTCCATTCTTGCAAGAATAGGGCGATGAGCACCAAAGTATTTAAACTGCTCCCCTGCATGCTGTATTTCAGTACGGGAGAAGGATATAGCCGGGTGAGCTTCATGAAAAGGATCTCGAAAACTAAACTGGACATCTTGGAGAAGAAGAGAAGAGGATGGAGAAGAATTATGGTGGCTATTAGTTTCCTGCAACAGTGAAGAAGAGGTCGGTTTTGAAATTTGTTGTCCGATGGAGAGTGGGTGTTGAGGAGGAGGATCTGGTGGGAGAGGTGATGGTGGTGGGAGCTTGTGGATAACCCATCAAAACCACTTAACACATTTTATGGCACAAGTTGTAGACAAGCATCCTTTTACATCATTACAAACATTAGTAAATCCCGCAACATCACTTACAACCAACCAAACACTGCATTTGCAACACCACTTACAACAACAAATGATACATGGTAATTCCAATTACGGGCATCCAAAGAGATCCTAAGCATGTGCGGATCGTGATGTTTATCTAAAAGGAAGACGATCTTAAAATATTTGAACTTAACCAAAGCCCTTATTCCAACTTTTTTTATGCTTATGTTTTTATTTATGCCAATTCTATGTAGGGAACATAGGGTTAAAACTTATCTTCTTGTAAATCTTTTAGGACTTATTGCTTATGTTTACATATAAATACTGTTGAACTTAAATAATCTTTATCTTCAATGAGTAGTATTCCATCTTTAGGTCAGGATTTCCGTGTATTTTTTTTCCTTTCCTTTCAATATGTATGTTTTTAATTTATTTAGACTGCTGTTTTATTTTATTTTCTCTCCTATGCATATTTTTTTTTCCATCTTTTTATGACCGATTATTCAATGATGTGTATCCATGCTGGTAAATAACAAATCCAGGACCGATTCCGGCGATAGCGCAACACTAAGAAATTCGAGCCCAAGTAACGTCTCATTAGGGTACTTTTTTCCTTTCTTTCGTATGTATATATTTTTCTTTATTTTTCGAACAAGAAATAGAATATTGGAGATCTACCAGTGTGTAAGATAAGTTGGTATTAGTTTTTTAAACTCTACTGTGAGTATCATTTGTTTTTTATTATATACATAAAGTGTTCTTTTAATCTTTATTTTTTGTCCTTTGTCATTCTTAAATTGAACTGATTAATTATGAATACAATATCATGAAAGGTAGGTGGTGGATGTTATTTCCTAAATTAATTGTCAATTTCGTTATATTAGGTAACTGTGCAGGGAATGATTTCCTGTTATATTATCATCAAAGCATTCTTCCATCAAAATGAGGTTGGCTATGGAGTATAAGAAAGTTCCATATAAGATTTGACAGTTTTATGACCGACTATCGACATGACGTCAACCCTCTATGTTGATTTCAAACTCCTAGCCAAGATAGCTATGGACATGAGATGGTCATGCCATAAAATCTAGGTGGTTAGTTGGCAAATAGGTAGACCACTAGACCTACCTTTTGAACAAAAGTTTAAATTCATGCAACCAAGGAGCACCCTTCCAGTTCTGCGAGACTATAAGAGTCTAGACGAAGAGTAAGATGGTACAATTTACTATACATGATTACATTCATCTTTATGACGCATCCATATATATATATATATATATATATATATATGTATGTATATGTATATGTATATATGTTATTCCCATATATATGTTATCTTCATATATATGGAGTGGCTAAATCCGTGACTCGAACCTGCATCCTCCAGAATGAGGGCAACAAGGTGCTAGGCAACACCCTCTTGAAAACCCGAGTTGTTCGTTGTATCCTCCAGTAACTACCATTGCTTCCATATATTTATTTGGGATATCCTCACTTTTTAAAAACCTCTACAGATGTTAATAAAAGTTTCAAACAATTGTAGATCCCAACATAGAACAACAAATGTTGATAGAAGTTTCAAACAGTACTAGGTCCCAATATAGAACAACTAATGTTAATAGAAGTTTCAAACAATACTATGCCCCAACATAGAAAAACTAATTGCACATCTAAAACAAGTAGGATATAATGTAAATTTCTAGCATATGCGATAATTTCTGAATCCAAGACCATTAAAACGCATCAGCACACTAAAAATCATATTCCAAATCCTGGTATGTGTTATTAAACCATCAACACAATCAAAATCATACTCCAAATTTGAATTAATTAATAAAAACATAGGAAAATGAAAACCTAGTTAACCTCTTAAGCAAGATTTTATATTCAACTCCCAAGCTACCCACTTGCAAGATGGTGCTGACTTGGGCGGGATATGGGTATATAGAGAATGCAGGAAAGAAGAAGATGCTGATTTGTATACAGAAAAGAAAGGAAATAAGATGATGAGGTCAACGACGAGAGATGAAGCCGGGGATGGGTTCCCTCGGCTCTATTAGTAATAGGGAGGGTTAGGGTTCCTCAAAACATAGAGGCAGCTGAACCCTGAAGAATCGAGGAGTTAATTCCTGAATTGGAAATATGTATATGCAGGTTCATGGGTTTGGGCCGACCTGTTTTATATAAAAGTATGAACCTGGTCCGTTCAATAAACGGGTCAAGCCGGGTTGACCAATTTTAATCCTGACCTGTTTAGACCTCACGCAAAACTGCCTAAGGAGGCGTATTTGGAGGGTTGTGCCAAATTGCCAGCCTTGCACAAGGTATAAAACTACATACAACAACAACAACGACAACAACAAAGCCTTCGTCCCAAATTTCTGGGGTAGGCTAAGGAATAAAACTACATGGGAATGAAAATTAAATGTAACAATAACAGCCCATATGAAAACTGTTACCCACTTGACATTTTTTTTATATTTACCTTATTATGCAATAGTTGAGAATACTATATACTATAGATACAATTAATAGTATAAAATATTGTTTGAATCTGTAATACTCAATATCCTTGCAAGAAACTCATTATTTCAGTCTGTACATATAAATATACATATTAAACAATGAGCAAAGTAAATTCGAAATGGAAACTGAAGACAGTAAGGTGTGTCTCTCGATTAAACCTATGCATCCTTTTTGCCCCCACTAACACGCCCTTTTAGCCCCTGATGTAATAAGGTGGTTTTAACGAACAGAGGACCGGAAGACGTGGACTTTTACTTTTGCCAGAGGTAATGATTTGGTGATAGAGCAGTATAACATTAAACTTCTAACTGAACTTATATATATATATATATATATATATATATATATATATATATATATTTGAAACAGGTAATTGTGTTACAAACTCCTGCCCCGAAGGTCTACAAACTCGGCCCGAAGGCCACACTCCATGTCTGAAGGTCCGCACCGCACTTGCATCGCACCACACCCGCACGACATCGCATCCGCACTCGGCCTGCTTTCCGGCTGCCCTCACATTAATTTCTCTACATGAAATTTAATGTGCTTCCCCCGTTGCTCGAACCTGCAACCTCTGGGGGTATATGCCTCACTCTTAACCACTTGAGCTAGAGGTCCTTGGCGCATATATATATATATATATATATATATATATATATATATATCTCATGAGCCATGCACATGTGGACCAATAGGAATAGAGTGTACTGGTGCACATGGGATGTAGGAATCTATTCCTATTGGTCCACACTCTATTCCTATTGGTCCACATGTGCATGTCTCATGTAGGAATATGAGCATTGTGGCTCATATTCCGTTTACCCATATATATATATATATATATATATATATATATATATATATGAAAAATTCTTAAATACAAACTGTGTATCGATACAAGCAAAATATGAACCATTGATTGTTGATCCAATGGTCCAGATTAGACTATGAACCATTGATTGTTGATCCAATGGTCCAGATTAGGACTTTTTTGTACTTTCACAATTTTACAATGCAATTGTATGTGATGTATCGATACACAGTTTGTATTGTAGGAGGACCCCATATATATATATATATATATATATATATATATATATATATATATATATATATATACTGATTTGAATTCCTTATATATATATATACTGATTTGAATTCCTTTATTTTTTTTCTGAAATGATTGGTTGATGTCACCTAGCTTTTCCAGGCACTATTTACTTGTGGATTGTTGCACACATTATCTTGTCAAAATGATTAATATTCTAGTAGTAAGGGTCTCTGACGTGTTACAGTTTGTATTTTGTAGTTTTGCCATTGGCTTCTACATTCTATTTAGGGCTGTTGATAGGTTTGCTGCTAACTACAACAGACTTCCTGGAATATTTGATGGGTAAGGATGGAAACTGTGATCCAGTTTTTGTTTATGTACTGACATTCAAACCTATACTGAAGTATTTAATTGTTTATGGTGAACCCAAACAGTGAAATAAATGACGATGTATCGAGGTTGAAGACTATTACAGTTAATATATTGAGTGACTTAGGGATCCATGGTTCGGCTATGCCAGACGACTTGATCAACGAAATGTGCAGATTTGGAGGTTCCGAGCTCCATGCAGTTGCTGCCTTCATAGGGGGAGTTGCTTCCCAAGAAGTTATCAAGGTATGTTGTTTCTATAAGCTCTCTTATGGCTTCCTGTCTTTAAATCAACACTAACCAATTTGTTCTGCCAATGTTGCAGCTTATCACGAAGCAGTTTGTGCCATTGACTGGGACTTTGATATTCAACGGGATAGATCAAAAGTCACAGGTGTTGGCGTTGTAATTGAAAGATTGTAAGAAATGTATCTGAGATGGAAGATTGAGCATAGGAATCGAACAAAAACTTTCCCCTTTTGTGATAGAATCCGAGTATGCTTATTCTACAGGCAACACAAATGTTAGTCTTAATATTGATGTAATCTTCGTTTTCTGCGCCATAGTAAACCTAGTAGCTAAGAGGTCAAGTGTAATAGAGTACAGGATTTGACATAATTTGGTGCATCCCTGTAAGATATTAATTTTTGCTCATGAAAGTTGATACTTATTTCTGGATTTTAGATTATACTCATTTGTGGTGCAGAAAGAAAGTTCAAACTTTTCTTTGAATTGTGGCCTTTTTGTTTGAATTCCAGCTTGCATACTGGAATATATCCTCGTCTCCGGCAGGCTGTACTGCTAATACTAGTCAGAAAATACTGGTAATACTGGTATGATTAACAATGATGCAGATGTCATGATTGTTCTTGTTTAAAGTCTTGATGTGCCCGCTTTTTAGTAATGACAAGAAAGTCCCCAGGTGCCCGCGTTTTTGTGTTTTTTTTTTTTTTGCTTTTTTTTAAAAATTAATTTATTACTAAACTAGTATGTTCTTGACACAGGTTTACTTATTTACTATAGAAATCAAGTAAATTTACCTAATATCTAAAATTTAGTATTAGCTAACATTTAAGGTAACCCCACTGTAGATTGTGACTCCTAGAACCATGGCAACATGGATCCTAGCTTTCTTTTCACCTATCAGTCTACTAATCTCTTTGAAAGTAGTTTTTTTTTTTTTTTTTTTTTGAATTTCTGACACAACGCTCTGGGACCGGTGTAACGTTTGGGACTTTGTGCACACTGTATTGCATGTATTTGAGCTCACTGTCCTCCAACTCCTACCATTTATAAATGGAAGGAATAATACGTTCCCGTGGTTCGATCCACTGATCTTCTATTATCCAGCCAGAGTCTTATACTTTTTTTCGGTAACTACAAGAGTCGTTCGAGTTCGATTCTTTGAAGGTAGTTCAATGTAGCTAATTCAATGTGCTATCCAACAAGAGTCTTATATTTTTTCTCGGTAACCGACCTAACTTTTCTGCATAGCCTGAGTCTGAGATCGAGTCCGAGTCACTAAGCACCATTGAGACTTTAGCTCCTAAGAAATTTTTTTCAAGAGAGTGACAAAAAACATAAATGGCTTTCTTTGGGGAGTTATTCTTTTTTTTTTCTTCTTCTAGAAAACACTCCCACATGACACCCACATGTGCTGCACCACACACCATGTACACACCTCAACACATACAAAGTATTATATTAAGATATCCACTTGGTGGCGTAGCCAACGTGGGACTATCTTTCACTAGTCCAAAGGCAAAACACCAACAATCTCCTACATATCTTAATATATGGGTTGAACGTTCCCCACAGTGACTGCCCATCATGCATTATGATAGATGTCGCTTACGACTTGAATCTTTCGCATGATTCAAATAACAGTACGAAACAAGAATGGACTAAGCCTTGAATTCTGCACCATAGCAGCAATTCTTTCCACCCACACAATGACATCAGCTGTGCTTCTGGTTGCACATTAAAGGTCCTGTGTCTGTCTGGTTTCAGTGTATGTATATTGGGTGTCTACAAGCTTACTCTCAAGAGACGACCTATATCACTTTCCATACACTCTATGTGAGTTCTTTTAAAGAGTCATGGCATAAAGCCTTACGCTTCCTTGCGGTGCTACGCCGCTATGACATGCCTAAAGTCGAGGCTACACCTCATCGTGGTGTCATCCCATTGTAGCATGATGTCCCAACCTCTTTGTAGTGCCATACTACCCAGTACGAAGCATTGCGCTTCCTTGCGGTGTTATACCGCTGTGATATAGCTCGCGTAGCCGAGGCTTTACATCTTTTACCTCTTGGTTGTGTCACACCACTATAAAATAAGGCCACCGGCCTCTTTGTAGTGCTGCTACCACTCTTCATTCTACATCATTAGGCTATCTGTCTATGTGCGGTGCTACGCCGCTGTGACATGGCCCAAAACTGAGGATTTACCCTCTCGAGGTACCTTTTATGGAGTCACTCCACTCTAGCACGGAGTATTACGCTTCTTTGTAGTGCTGTGCTACCCGTGCTTCCTATAAAGCATATCGGACATTCAAAATGTCCGAGAACTCATTAAGGCATCTAAGCCATCCTTCCATATGACTTGTTCTACTCAAAGAACAAATAGTAGACAACAGTGGTTCTGGGTCCGTAACCCCTCAATGTCTCAAAGGACTACCCACTGTTCCTGATATTCTCCCAGTCAATGATCATTCTTTGAACCAAAAGTTAGATGCCAAGTAGATTTCTTTTTGAACTAATAGTATAAAACTTTATGGTAGAATTACAAAGATACAATAACAAAATATCTTCAAGCCCATTTTGTTTGCTGTGTCCTCGACCAGCTGGCGCTTGAGACATTTGGTGAACGGATCCGCCAAATTCTCTTGACTCCAAACATCAATCATGACAATGACTCTAGTCTTGATAAGATCATTCACTACCCTATGCCTCAGTCACACAGTCCTCTTCTTACCATTGAAGAGATTATTTGATGCCACCGCTGCAGTCGCTTGGTTGTCACAGTATGTCGGTACCGTTAGAATCTATGCACCAACTAATGGAAGATCATACATGAGCTCCTGAAGCCATTCTGCTTCATCAGCTGAAGCTGCCAGTTCATAGAACTCAGATTCCATTGAGGAATGAGAGAGCATTGTCTACTTCTTCGACTTCCATGATATAGCAGCTCCATCCATGGAGAAGACGTATCCTCCTGTGGACCTTTCGCTCTCTACTTCTGAACACTAGCTTGCATCACTGAAGCCTTCCACTACTGTCGGATAACCGCTGTAGTGCAGTGCATACGTCTGAGTCTCTTGAGATATCTTATCACTCTCTTCACAGCTTTTCAGTGCTCCACACCTGGATTGCTCGTGAACCGACTCAGCATCCTCACGAAAAAAACTATGTCAGGCCTTGTGTCAATTGTTGCATACATCAAACTCCCGATGACGCTTGAATACTCCAACTGCCTGACACTTTTCCTTGAATTTGTCTTAATCTTTTTGTCACACCTGTACGGAGTATCAATCGCTGGAAGATCCTAATATCCATAGCGTGTGGGCATCTTCTCAATATAATGAGACTGCGATAACACTATAGTGTCCGTCCGGATGATCTTTATCCCCAGGATAACATCAGCTTTTCCTAACTCCTTCGTACTGAATTTGGATGAGAGAAATTTTTTTGTCCTCGTGACACATTCTAGATCCAAACCCAGGATTAGCATGTCGTCCATGTATAGATAAACGATAACTCCTCTTAGACAAACTATAACTCCTCTTCCGTCAGCGAACTTTGTGTAAACATATTTGTCTGTCTCGCTGACCCTGTAGCCGTTTGATCTTATGACTTTATCAAACTTTTTATGCCATATCTTGGGAGCTTGATTCAGACCGTATAATAATTTCACCAACTTGCAAATTTTTTTTCCAAGTCCTTTGACGACAAATTCTAGCTATTGCATGTAAATCTCTTTGGTCAAATCTCCATTCAGGAATCATATTTTAACATCCATCTGATGTATAATTAGCTTGTCATCCGCGCTACTGAAGTGTATATGTCGAAGTAGTCAATCCCCTTATTCTGAGAAAATTCTTTGGCAACTAACCTTGCCTTGAACTTGTCATCAGTTCCATCGGCCTTCATCTTCTTCTTGAAGATCAACTTGCATCCGATTGGTTTAGATCCTTCAGACAGATCGACCAATACCCAAGTGTTATTGGAGGTTATTGAGTCATACTCATCATTGATAGCCTCCTACAAAAGACAGTATCTCTGGTCTTTATCGTCTCATCACAGGTAAGCGGATCTACTTCCATATGATATATGACGAAATCATCTCCGAAGTTCTTCTGTCTTCTCACTCGCTTTGAGACCGGTTCTGCGAGTTTTGGTTCAAATGTTGTCTCAGTAACGACAACTTCATCTTGGACTACATCTTCATTGGAGGCTTCAGCCTCCTGTTCACCCATACTATTCTCCGGAATGTCCGCGAGAACAATATTCTTATGCCTGGCAAATTTATCTTCAAAGAATTCTGCGTCTCGAGATCCATTGATATAATTTGATTCAATATCAAAAAACTTTCGAGCATTACTCTTCTTAGCATATCCCAGGAAGATAGTCTTCGTAGTCCACGTATCCAGCTTCTGAAACTTCAAGTCTAGAAGCTTCACATATGCCAGATACCCCCACACTCGAATGACATTCAAGTTGGGTCTGACCTTGAACCAGAGTTCATAAGGAGTAACATCGAAAGTTGCGTACGACACTCTGTTCAAAATAAAAGTATCTGTAAGTGCAGCTTCTTCCCAGAAGCAGTTTGGAAGACCCACAATCAACAACATTGAGTTCACTATCTCTGTTAGCGTCATGTTCTTCCTTTCTGCTACTCTATTTGATTGAGGAGAATACAAAGCATTTTTATCATTGACAATTCTATGTTCTTTGCAGAATGATACAAATTCAATAGACCTATACTCTTCGTCTCGACCACTTCTGAGTCTCTTGAGTTGTTGCCCTGTTTGACGTTCAACCGCATCCCCGAACTCCTTGAACTTCTCGAATGCTTCATCTTTTGACTTGACCAGATAGACGAAAGCGTACTTCAAGTAGTCATCGATGAATGTAATAAAATAATTTATCTTGGCCTTTGTGGAGAACTGTTTAAAGTCACAGATATCTGAGTGGACCAACTTCAAAAGATCTGTGCTTCGGTTAACCCACTTGAATAATTTTTTTGTGATATTTGTCTGCGCACAGACCTCATACTTCACCTCTTTACCCCAATATTTGGAGATAAGCCCTTGACTAGACATTTTGTTTATTCTTTTACAATGAACATATCCTAGTCTATTGTGCCATAACTCAAGGGAATAACCAGAAGAAGGGACTACATTAACATTATTATCCGGAGTTACAAGCTAAAGTTTGAACATCCCTTCGGTACAGAATACTTTTTCGAAGTATGTTCCTTTGGAAGACATCACCATCTGACCAATATTGATGTCCATCCTCAAGTCCACATTGCAGAGCAAGCTTCTTGAGACTAGGTTCTTGGCAATCATCGGTGCGTGCTTTACATCTTGAAACGTCAGTGACTTCCCCGAATTCAGATCCAGTATCACCATTCATGTCCCAAGTACTTCAGCTTGTGCCTGTTTTGCCACCATAACCTTCTCAGATGTAGGCCTATAGGTGGTAAACAACTCCTTCTTTGAGCAAACATCGTAGGATGTGCCAGTGTCCACCCACTAGTCAGTGTCGACACCAGCCGGGACAACCTGCATAATCATAACAACCTTGTTAGGCTTATATTGCTCTGTCTGTTTGGGCTTGGATCTGCAGTCTTTTCGATAGTGGAAATTTTTGCCACAATTGAAGCAAGTCACATATGACTTGGGCTTTGGCTTGAACGAAGCCGACTTCACCTTCAGATGGTTGAAGTACTTCTTTTTATTGTAAGAAGCCTTCTGCTCCCCCTGGAGTCACCAACATGCACCAAGTTGGCCTTGGCCAACTGCTTAGACAGCGTGTCCACCTTGTTTTGAGCCCTCAACTCATCTTCAACGTAGATGTAATATAGTAGGAGATCAAGATTGACATCCATCTTCTTCTGATGCATTACCGAGATAAAGTTGCTCCAACCACGCATAAACTTTGCGACAATATCCTTATGACAAAAGTGTCGACCATGGGCATGCCATCATCCTCAAGTTTTTGACGTAACTTAAGAAATTTTTTGACTTGAGGCAACATCGTCTTGTCATCCTCAAACCGCATCTTCTAGACCTTTTCGGTCACATGGATCTTGTTGCAGTTCTCATTCGCGTTGTCTTAATGCTTTCCTAGTAACTCCCAGATGGCCTTTGCATGGTTCGTTTTGCTGTATGACTCCGCCAGAGTATCTTCCATAGAGTTCAGAATCAACAACTTGCAGAGATTGTTATCTCTCCTCCACTTGTTCTGCGTAGTAGTTACAGTAGAAATTGCCTGAATAATAGCATCATCACCCTCCGAATTAACAGGCTCAGGATCTGTCAATACGTAATCCATATTTATGAGTTGAAGATTAATACTGACCTTTCTCTTCCAGATGTTGTAATGCTCCTCGTCAAATTTCTCAAGTTTGTTAAAACTTGTGTCTAGAAGACTTGCACGTTTGTTCTCCATCTTACTCAGATCTTGCTTTGAGATTGTTAGTCCCGAGGCTTAACCAAAGATGGATGAACAGGAATAGAGGTTATCACCTCTGCTAATTCCTGAAGATGAAGGCGAGATCAAGGGTTCACCTACAGGGTTCTCTCTCTGACTATTATCAATTACAATAACCAAACCATATTATAACTCCTTCTAGATCACATAACTCAAGAACCAAATCACGTTCTTCCTTACAAACGTAGTTGCAATTGGGACAAAATATTTACAACTAGAAGAAGAGAGAACAAGATGGAATAAAATATTATTCTTGCTGGGGTGGTGAAGACTACCGTTGCTCAAAGTAAGATTTATCCTCTATCGACGATCTGCTCCCAGGAGCTAGCAAGTTCACAAGAGAACTTATGGAACGCTCGTAGTCACCTCTATGTGTGACTCGAATGGACTCCCTGGGCTCCTCTTCTATCAATTTTTTGGTGTGTCTCCAAAAGAAGGCATGATGACTCTATTTATAGAGAAGAGTGGAAACCCATCTCCACTCCTAGCTGATGTGGGACTAAAATATCAACTCCTAAAATAAGGATTGATATTCTAAATCCCGCCATCGATGGAGTCACGTGCAATCAATGCAGCCCGTGCATGCGCGCAACAACACAACAGCACATGCGCGCAGACATGCAGCTGCGCGTAGCCGCATATGCCACGCATGCACGTATAGGCATATAACATCGCATAACTATGCATATCGCGTATATGCAGCAACCACACATGCAACCCACATAGCCCGAGTCCGAGACCAAGTTTGAATCTGAGTCCGAGTCACTAAGCACCATTGGAACTTAGCTCCTAAGGAAAATTTTCCAAGAGAGTGACAAAAAGTATAAATAATTTCTTTGAGGAGTTATTCCTTTTCTCTTCTAGGAAAATATCCCCACATGACACCTACATGCGACCTACCGTACCCCATGTGCACACCTTAACACATACAAAGTATTATATTGAGATACCTACTTGGTGGTGTAGCCAGTGTGGGACTATCTTTCACTAGTCCTGTCACGACTCACACCCGGTGTAGGAACACGAGTACGTGGGTACGTCCAGCCTACGCCACAGCATCGGCGGTAGAACGCTATCTAGGTCAGCAATACTATCTAAATATCTCACATAATATATATAATGTACCTGTCAAGATATCTCAACTCCCAAATGAAGGACAATATGATTATATGATAATGGTAATCAATACTCAATCACAATATAAAACTAGAAAATATATGGCATGATGTTGAATATAAGGAAAGAAAAAATAATAATACCCATTCACAACTCAATGATCACAAATTATAATACAATGCCAAAAGTGTATAACTGACATATACAATATCATAAATGAACAAGCTAAGTCTCATCGACTTCTGTTACTATCTCAATAGGCTCTACGGGTGCTAACTCAACTGGCCCGCCATCCTGTGGCCCGTAGTGCGTAGGACACCAGTCTTCTAATGAATCATCAATGTAATAAACTAGAATAAAGGAAGCAATATAATAAATGTGTCTTAAACTATTAGTAAGATGATGTGATCGGCTTGGGCCTAACACAGGCTATATAAAAAGGTGATCTAGCATGATCACACATGAGTTGCATGATCTGGTAGCTATCACGGGCTACACTAAATCACGGATTATAAGGTATGATCACATATCCACTAATACTTTCCCAACCCCCGACTAGTACACGAATCCAAATCATGACACGTTATAACACGTATATCACACTAGACGGTCTATAATATCATGCACTATGATCACGGTCTATATAATCACTAAGATATCATGGTAATCACGAAGCACGATACGTTGATCACTGAGTCATCATAATAATAACATCTCATGACCAAGATCTACGTATACCAATCCGTATAACCATCATGTCAGGAA
The DNA here is from genome assembly GCA_036927795.1 of Iris macrosiphon. Classification (NCBI taxonomy): domain Eukaryota; kingdom Viridiplantae; phylum Streptophyta; class Magnoliopsida; order Asparagales; family Iridaceae; genus Iris; species Iris macrosiphon. The sequence continues at coordinate 22,158,349 of JAYESA010000018.1, read as the reverse complement.
TCAAATATCTCAATACTAAATACATGAAACATAGATACTATCAACTAAAAAAACTATCAGAGATTATACTCGCTTGTGGTCCTGAGCAAATGGTATATCTCGGTATCCGAGCTGGTATCACACACACCTAAATAGGAAATATCATATCCTTTGGGTGTAATGAATGAGAAATGAGTTAAAAATACACTAATATAATTTTCTAGGCCATTTCTAGGTCATACTAGTCAAACTAGGTCAAACTAGGTCAAACTAGGTGTTTACCTTCATTCTAGGTCCAACTCTAACTTCTAGGTTGGTTACAAAGCTAAAATAGGTAATATTAGGTTACAACTTGGTTTCTAGGTTCAATCTTAAAGATACTACTAACTAGCTCATAACACTAGATAATATATGTAACTTATATGTACTAGTTATTAACATTAAGTACTTATATATAAAACTTACTTTATACTAGTATTACCAAATATCTAGGATTACCTTAGTTATAATTACATTACCTAGCTATATATAACCCTAAACCGATACCTTAGCTTAACTCCTCAATTTCTACCAATACCTAGGTATTACCCAATATCTAACATATGACTAATACCTATACCTTAGTATCTCATCATTATCAAACTAAAACCAATACCTTATCCCACACACCCTACTTCACTTAACCACCTCAATTCTAAGATACAAATATCTCACTCACACTACAATACCCGAGTATAGCACTTCACACATACACTAACATGTGTATCAGAACCTCAATTCATATCTCAATACCTGGAATTACTCTCAGGTCTGATACTCTTGATACACATATATTTACAGTCCATGTTGCAGTCATTCACTGCACAACCGAGAACACAGTGCACTGAGTATCCTAACTGCTGCTGCTAACATACATTCAGTTCTAAGAATAGACCGAGTACCCTACTCTTAATTACACATGAACATCTAACAACCAAGTGTATATAGTTTCTCATAATCAGCAACAAGGTGCACTCTCAGACATACATACTGGCATTACACAGTTCATACAATTTATGCATTGACTGTGATCACGCACACACCACCTGGTTTCACAAACCCCTTGCCTTGAGCTATCCTAGCAGCAAGTTGCTGCTGCAACTGTCCTACCTTGGTGTTACTGCTGCCGCTTCCTAATCCTATACCCCTGCCAGATACTGCTGCAGTATATTCTCCATTTAGATTTGAACATCAACCCGTCCCTATGGACGTAACACACAACTCACAACATCAAACACACACACACACACACACACACACACACACACACACACACACATATATATATATATATATATATATATATATATATATATATTCACAACTTAATTACATGTGCACACAAGTAACAACCCACACTTATAAGTCATTGGCATTTCACCAAACACTTGGTGAGCAACCTAGAGTATCATACACCAGCTCATGATACGCACATAAATAAAGAGTCAAAACTCATAATTCTCCATAATTAATATATATACATATCATAAACATCATAATACAACTAAAGTAACTTGCTACAAAGGAAATTGAAGAGTAATTACACAAATCACCCAAAATAAATCCCGTATCACAAAATACTATGATACGCTCCACTCGTGTCCAATTGTGGACACGTACCTAGTCCCATAATCCCAATCTACGTCTAATTAGATCTAATTGGTCTGATGACATGCACTTGATGTATCATTCTTGAAATTTCCCCTAATTGGACACAAATTACCATGCAGATTCCACAATACAAGTCATATGAACATAGTTTTTGATCCTATGGGTAGCCCGAAGCCATTGGTTGATTCCTAATGATTAAATGCATGAATTAGAGTTTAGATTAAGGGGTGGATTCAGAACATACCTTTTAGGAGATAGATTTCCAATAAAATGCTCAATGGACACAATTTGGACACAATCTCCTTTTTAATTCCTCCTCCTTCAAGTGCTTCTTGCAATCTAAGATCCAATGCTTCTTAGATGATAAAATTGAGAGAGAATGGGAGTGAATTGGGTTAAATTTGGTGGAGGAATGAGTCAATTTGAGAAAGAACATAATTGGGGATCTAAATAAATGAATTAATGAAGTGGAGAGAGAGAGAGAGAGAGAGAGAGAGAGAGAGAGAGAGAGAGAGAGAGAGAGAGCCCTCTTATGTGGCCGACCCCCTTCTCCCCTCTTCCAAGCAACATGTAATGCCAATTGTACCCCTACTAACTAGTCATGAAGTATTTAATTAGGGAGGGCTATATTAGAAAATTTCTAATTCTACATGAAACTAATCTAATCTCCTTATTTAATTAAGGGAATGGGTCTAATGGGCCTAGTCTAATGTTGGGCTCAATTGGGTCATGACAATCCAATGGGTCCACTAATGACTAGTATAAATAAAATAGGCTAGCCCACAAACAAATAATTAAATAGCACAACACCATATAATTAATTAGTAGCATAATATATAATATTTAATTACTAAATAATAAATATGCTAAATGATATAAATATCCTCATCTAGAAATGTGGTAGTGACAACTCCAAAGGTAAAACTATCACTACCACATTTCAGAATAGGGGTATTTTTGTCCTTTAATTTATTTAATTTAATGTGTTAATATTGCATGATATTTATTTATATTTAATTGCTGTGATTTTTATTTGATTGATTGTACCTTACCGTTGTTTTGATAATTGAAGCACTACACTAGCCATTGCCTTCCTACAAATTTTACACCCTTGTCCTAGACATGCTAGCCTTCTATTTTGATTCTTGTGTAACTTATAACTATGCCCTTTTGTGCTTCATCTTGGTTGCACAACATTCGTCGCAAACGATTATATTTAATTCTAAATAAATCTAACTTTACATCTTTGTGCGTTCCAATCAAAATTGGAGACACAATCTTGACCCATTTTGTGCAACCCAAATTATGATAATATTCTATTCTGAGTTTTCTTCGTCCATGACACTTGTGTCCTACCTAATTTTAATCCCATGTACTTCTAATTAATTTTAGAACACCACTTATATTAATTTTAATTAAATTAATTTTAATTAAATTAATCCAAAACCCTACTTTGTGTAATTTTCTAATTGTTGGGCATTTTTATGCAAAAATGCATTGAGGTGTCAACACCCCATTGGACCAACACATAAACAAACCCCATTTTCCTTCATGTGAATTTTCTCCATAAATTTTGGAGTTTGTAACACTCAACACCAACCTCTCATCAAACCTTAGCCCTCCATTTTGAAACAATGCAATCCTAGCCCTCCAAATATCTACATGAAGAAGCCAAGCCTTTTTCCAAGGAGGATGTTGACCAGGCCCAACTACCTAGGTCAACACCCAACCCTACTTTTCTACACATATAAATATATCCTTTTCTTATATTTTTATCATCCCCTCACCTAAAATCAAGTAGCAGCCGACTCCCTCAACCCATCACCCCTCCTGTTCTCCTTCTTCCCGGTTCACCACCGACCGGAGCCGGACATCCCTCGCCGCCTGCACTTCATCACCGTCGGAGACCGAAGCAACCGATCCCCGCTAAACCCGCCAGAGCAGTCCCTAGTCGTCTCAGTCATTACAGAAATTCTATAGCTATCCTAGCCAATATTTATGATTGGTAAAGCTTCTACTCCAACATTAACCGCTGGTGGAAGTTCTAATATCTATTTGATAAGAAAAAGTTATCTGCTAAGGTTAATTCTTATATAACTCCAAGTTATCCCCTCGTTCTTGTAGTCTGCCTAGTCATCTATCTTACCCATTTCTAACCTTGATAACTCTTCCCAGGAATTATTATACCACCTTGCTTATCTTATAATAAATATACAATTAAAAGTCAAGCACGAGTGTTCGCCCTTCCGAAATGGGAAACAACAAGAATCAAAAATAGGGAATTCAAGAAGGGTATTATCGAATAAGATTTTTGAGGTCCAAAGGCGATAATAGAAATCAAAAGAAGGTTCAAAGCAATCATGGATTGAGATCCTAACGAATATATCCTAGCACAGGCTCGCTCGATACAGTAACGTAATCGAGACGATTTAATCAGGACCTGCATGAGCCACCACAAAAATATGTCAAGTCTCAGTCCCAAAATACGTAGGACTAAAAATATGTAACATGCCAGCTACGCATTCGACCAGACTCTGGTCCGACTCGAATACGTATAAGCTGTATTATAATGGTCACTATCTAAATAATCAAATAAATATAAATATCTATGCCTAAATCCATAATGAATAGAATACAACAAGAATGAGCTACATGTTCTAAAGTCGGCCGCCCAATAACACACAAGCTCGAATAAACTTGAGAAAGAAATATGAGTCTATAAAACTAGGCTACATCAGCAGATAAATAAACAATATGAATAAATAACCATAACTCCGGTATAAATGATATAAGTACCTGGCACCAATGCCCATATGACAATGTAACACACATCAGCAACTCCAGGCAGGCTCCACAACAGTCTATGCTGCACAACTGGCAAGGGACCAGGTCCTCAGAGGGACGTAACAAGGAACAAAAACTATCATGCCAAAAGTGAAATAGTATAATGTCATATACTCAAGGGTAAACTAATGTAACCATCTAAGTGATATGCACGTGAGAACATCACTCGTATTCAGGTTAAAACCACTACAGGTTCTGTGTCTGGGAGCCCATAGTAGCAAGTAATATCTCATAGGGACAAAAAAATGTGCCAAAGATCTGAGACAGAGTCTAAGGCACCTCCAGTAACACACACACACACACACACACACACAACACACACACACACACACACACACACACACACACACACACACACACACACACACACACATATATATATATATATATAAAATCAGCTTGTAGTATGATGTGTCTCTTTCTACCCAATATAATCTCACGTCTTATGTCCACGACGTCTCATATCCTTAACACGCAAGATCATGACGTCTAGCTAGTACAACGAGTCATAATGATATCTATATAATATGCAAGTCTCATATCACGAATCCTGTAAGCCTATACAGAATCACCATGAATAACTCAAGAAAGATTCTGTCACATGAAATAGTGTCAAGTGTTTTACGGTATGACATACTTGGTAAAGCAAGCACGTAAAAATAGGATAGTGGAATCAACTCTCGAAGTGACGTTACTCGACTCCGCGTACGGCGTCGATACCCGAATCTTATTCGGACGCTAAGCAACGTTTCACGGTCCTAGGTTGAGCAGGCACATCACAAGAATATATATATATGAAAAGAAACACAAGCAGATAATATAACAGGATATACTGCAAGTTTGGAAAGGTACGCTTGCCTGAATTCTGGATATGACGACGTCCAAGTGGCGAGCTCAATGCGTCAACTGCTTCTGAAAAGACGAAATTCGTACAACGTCTCCGAATGCTGCAACTGACATCACCAAAGTTTCTAATATATAAGAAATATCTAGGATTGACTATCCATAAGTCCGATTTGGACAAAGGGACTAAAATGGTAGTTTTGGATAAAAGCGGGATCCACAAGTGGCCCACTTCGCACCAAAAACCGTGTTAGAGAAAAAGTTCTCCAAATTTAGCAAACTTAGTGTCTACAAGTCCAGAACAATGACACGACATCAACGAAATGTCCAAATTGGATTCCAGTGAGCCGTCACGAAAACGTCTGTCAAGTGGAACCGTGGGGCCCGTAAAACGGTGTTTCGTCAACGTTCTTAGAATAGAACTAAACTTGGGTCACAGGACTAGCATAACGCTATGAATCCGATGGTGTAAGTTTCTTTGCGAAACGACAATCACACACGAAGTTATGACAAGGTATCGGAATAGGCCGATACGGTATTTTTTGACAGATACTCGTTGATTTCGGTGTTCACGCACGTCCAAATCAAGTTTTACGAAATCTCACACATTCGCTTTTATGTTACGCTCCATTCGGTACAATCCGTACATGACGACGTGGCCTCGTTTGGCGAAACGCACCATGTATCGAGAAATTTTGGGTTTTCAAAACCATATTTTTGTCATTTTCAACGCTGAATAATCAGCAGTATAAAACAAAATAAATTAAACTAATTAAAGAGATTGGATCTTGGTTATGTTGTCTAAAATATCGTTAATGTAGATTTTTCAAATCATTAATAATTTGGGAGAAAACAGAACGCGAATATTGGTATTAGGCAGTTCTTAAGTACTATTTTTCACCAGTTTTCGTTCAACTTTCGATCTGGTTTACGCACGATTTACAACAGAAATAAATATTCTATTTGAAGAGATTTATAATTGATTATGCTGTAAATCAAAAGGAACAGACATATCATAAATCGGATGAATGGAGGAGGAGAGAACAAACCTGAAACAGGGGATTCCAGCCACCTACTGCTGCGTGTCCGCGCGTGCGGCGGGTGCGGCGGCGCTCCGGCGGTGCTGCAGCCAAGGCCAGGGTGGTCGCCGACCGAGGGGCGGCACGAGGCTGGGTTCATGAGTTTTAGGGTTAGGGTTCTGACATATGGATATATATAGAGGGAGTACAGGGACGGGTCGGGTTAGGGGATTCAGGTTTGGCGTGAAGGAGTTTGTGTACGTGGGTGTGGAAAATTTTAGTTTAGGTTTTGGTTTTGGGTTTTAGTTGTTGATGTTTGTTGTTGTTGTTGTTGTGTTTGTTGGTGTTGTTGTTTTTGTTTTTGTTGTTGTTGTCTTTGTTTTTCTATTCTTTTATTCTTTTCCTTTAGTTTTATGTTATTATATATAGTTATATATATGCATATGGTAAACCAAAATAGGTTTGTACATGAAATAATTTGTAGAAATTTTTTATAATACTTAAAAATAATTTTACACACGAATCTATTTTTGTGACTTAATCTTTAATTACTAATTATAACCAATATTTATATAAATTAAATAATTTGAAGATTTTTTTTCTAAATATAACCAAACAAAAAAAATAGTAAAAATTATATTTAAAAAATTGAGGGGGTTTACAGGGTAGAATGTAATCCCCTTAAAAATTTAAATTAATTAAAATTTTAGTTTAATTTGGATATATATTGTGTACATATATTTATAAAGTATAAACGTAGTGTGTACGCATATTAAATAAATAAAGTGTATACGTATACATAAATATATGAAAGCATACCCTTATGAATGTGTAATAATGATAATGGATTATTGAATAATAAACACTTTTAGTCGATAATTTAGAAATAACATAAATAAATAAATAATTAGAAATAAAATTTAAGTAAAAGAATTTTTATGTGTTTAGGAAAATAGAATTTTGTAATAAAAGATTTGTTAAAAAAACGAAAAGAAAGAAAAGAAAAAGAAAAAAAGGAAAGAAAGCAAAACACCACACAACACATGCAATACAACAACAACAAAAACCTATCCGACCCACGACCACCTCCTCAAAGACCCGCTCACCCGTCCCTCACCCGCGAGACCCGTACTCCCCCTTCCTCTCTTCTATATATACTAACTACTGCTTAACCCTAATCCTAGACCTAATCTCTTCTTATCCCCCTTCACCACTTCGACCCCCAAGAAGCCCTAGGGCCGACCCCCCTTGAAGCCGCGAGCAGCGAACCTACTATTGCTGCTGCTGCTGCTGCTATTCCAGTGACTTTCCCACCTCTAAAATGCTTCCCCAAGGCTGTGAGCCACTTTCCCAAAATTCGAAGTCATCTTCCGCCAAGTTCCAAGTGATTTCGTGGCCGTTCGAGCATCATAGAGGTCGAAAATGCGACGGGAACGCCGCACGTTTCAGACTGATTCTAGATTCGACCACCTCTGTTCGCGAATCGATTACTTCCCCCTCGCTCATCCGTTTTTTGAACCGTCTTCGCTGGTATAACCTCTATCTAAACGCCTTCCAACGCCTTCTTTTAGTTTATTTTATTTTGAATTAGGTTGATAGATAATTGAGTTCCAAAGTCAAGAAAAAATTGTTTCAAAATAATGAAAATTGTCGATATGGAGTTGGTCAGGACAAATGGGACCATCTCGTTATGTACCAGTTGTACCAAAAGGCGCATATAGTATTTTTTGATGTGTGAGATTTCACAGAAGTTGATTTGGACGTATGTGCACGTCGGAATCAACTTGTATCCGTAAATAGTCTCCCGTATCGATATTTTATAAATTACCTAATTAGTTTGTGCACGCTCATCGGATCGCAATAAAAATTGAGCCATTGAACTCGCAGCGTCTGACTTGTCCTGTGATCTGAGTTTCGTTCGATTTTGAGTCAGTCGACAAATCGCCTTTTCGCGGGCCCCACGATTCGACTTAACGAGCAATTTTGTGATCGGCTCACCGGAATCCAAAACTGGATATATCATTGACTTTATATCATCGATTAGGATTTGTTTGACCTATAATTTATACAATTTAGAGACATTTACCCTGGGCACAGTTTTCGGTGCAGTGGCACAAAGGTGGATACCGATTTGACCCAAAATTATTGTTTTAGCCCTGTGTCCAAATTGGACAAAATGATAGTATTTTCTTACTATCTTGATTATTCTGGGATCGTTGATGATGTCTATTTCAGCATCCGAAGATGTTTGTTCAGCTTTCATATTTTCTGGTTCGTTGTACTTATTGTCTTGTGTCCTTTCTACACCAAACCATTGCTACACAAGTATACCTTGTTACGATTACTGCTTATTTACATTCATTTATGCATATTTTATTTATTTTATTTATTTTCTTATTATTTATATTATTAAACTTTGCGTCCAAGAAGACTTGGGTGCAACGACGAGATGCATCGTTATTTGTCCATTTATTTATATTATGCAGATTGACTTAGAGTTAAAAAGATTATCCCATGATTTTGAGACATCCTTTTATTTGGCTATGACACAGATATTACATGAGTTGTGAGTCTCATATAGATCATAGACGTGCTTATCGACTGATCATCAGTACGTATAAGACGTGTGTTAGGCAATAACTGCTAATAGAGATATGCTAGAGGACTTGGCAGTTATTAGATGTATCAACGTGTTGTGGATACAATATTTATAGAGGATGGGGTAGGGAGGACAATGAGTAAGCGTATGTGACTCTTTTACACTTTTCCTGTTCAGGTCGTACGCTCCATTGGAGATGCGAGTCCTGATGACCCTATATTTACTTGGCGCCCTCTGGCGTCCATGACGTTATGCATGTGGCCCTTGGATCTCCAAGAGAACTACGTCCATCCTATTATTTTAGCCAGATAGTCCATACGCGAGAAATTTGTTCTTAAACTACATATTATTTAGACAAGTTAGGTGACCACTTTTGGATGTTTATTTTTAGTATATTATGGCATGCTTTTATGTATCTTGTTACGTCCCTCTGAGGACCTGGACCCTTTTCAGGTGTAGACGATCACGATTATTTGTAGAAGCACGGATCAGGATATGCTATTTCTTTCTCTTTCGAGGAGGTCTTTCCTTCGAGCTTCTCAGATCATTAGATGATGTACTTATTATATTTTCTTTCATATCCTAGTTTGGTAGAGGATTTGTCTCCACCCAACCATTGGTATTTTCGACTATTTCATACTTGGTTCATTGCCATATTTGGTTATTTATTTCTATTGGTTTTTTGGATGAGATTAGTATTGATTGTGAATTGTGACATTATGTACCACTTGTGAATTACTATTCATATACAACATACGTATGTATTATGGTTTTCATATATTGGAGTTGCCATATACATACGGCTGTCATGCTTACGTATTCCTAGTCCTATGTATTTTGGGACTGGGGCATGACAGCTGGATTGTAGGTGGTTGAAGCTATATTTTGGATTCGGTTTTATCGCAAAATCTGAAGAAAGCATGACTTACAATTGTGGACCGTTGTCATGAATGATTAGACGAGGTAAGCCAAAGCGGTAGATGACATGATGCTTTATGAAGTTAACCATGTTAGACTTTTTACCTCTGTGAGTGGAACAACTTTCTTTCATTTAGAGAAGTAGTCCGTGATAGCCAAGATGAATCAGTGCCTCTTAGACAAAGGTGGACTGATTATTCCTATGATGTCCATACTCCATGCTTCAAACGGCCAAGACGCAACGGTCGGGTGTAGGAACTCCGATGGTTGATGAATGAAGTCGGCGTGGATTTGATACATCTTGCACTTATAATTAATGGTGTTCGCCACCATTGTGGGCCAATAATAGCCCATGCATCAGAGGCAATCTTGAACCTTTGGAATAGGCTGGTGAGCACCACAGACACCGTCGTGAGCTTCACAGAGAGCTTGTTTCATTTCTGCGTCTGATAGGCATCGTAGCAGAAGCCCGTCATAGGAACGAAGGTACAACATCTTAGTGGATGTGTCATAGTAGAATTAGAGGGAGTGTCTTCTAATAAAAGTGGCCTCATTTACGTCATCTGGAAGGATTCCGTAGATAACGTAGTCTATAAATGGGAGCCTCCAATTTTTGACAGGGGCATTTACATCTGCGGATGGGCTTAGATTCAAGCTTAGGTTGCTCCTCGGACAGACCAGTTCTTGTCCCACTAGTGTGATCAATAGGTGGGTTTTGATTGGAGTTGCTAGAGAAGCAGCGAGACCGGCGAGTGCGTCAGCCTTGATATTTTGCAGTCGTGGCACATGTTCTATGAAGAACCCCGTAAAAGTAGAAATCGTGTCGATGGCCAACTAGTGGTAAGGGAGTAGATCCTCATGATAAAACTCGTATTCGCCACGGACTTGACTGACTATTAGTTTGGAGTCACCATAGGCTTCTAGAAAGTCAACCTCCAATTGTTTAGCCAGCTGGAGCCCAATGATGAGAGCATTGTACTATGCCACATTATTGGAACATGGCTCTGTAAGCGAGTATGCACGGTGGATGACTAGGTCGTCAGGAGAGATCAACTATAACCACCCTAGAATTTTTAATTGATAATTAAAATATAAAATACTAGGTTTCGTACTTATGGCAGTACATGTCTACTAGTACATTAATAGTACATGTCTACTAGTACATTAATATATTAGAAGCTAATTTTTTTGAAATAAATAGAATAAAAATAAAATAATAATTGTTTAATAATAATAATAGTAATAATAATAATAATGTTAATAAAAAAATTTGGTTGTTAAAAGAGAAAATGTATATAATAATTGAGATAAGAAAAGAAAAGAAAGAAAAATAAAAGAATGAAAAATAAAAAGAAAATTTGAAATCCTAAAGTCTACCCCCCAGACCCGCGAACCCTGCAGCCCAGAGTCCCCCTTCCCGAACCCTCTCTCTCTCTCTCTCTATATATATATATATATATATATATATATATATAGCAAAACGAAAACCCTAACCCTAGTCTCTTCTTCACATTTCCTTCCCTTGCGACCACTTATCCGACCCCTGCCCGCCGTCCTATGGCCACCCGCGACCATCGACGACACCGGAAACACCGCGAACCCGTACCCTGTTCTGTCAAACACAACAAAGTACCCTCCTTCCCGATTTGTTTTCTTGATACATGCTCGACAAATTCTCTATCTGTTTAATCCTATGGACAGCCCCCATAATCAAGTTTTTGATCATATAATATTTGAGTATAGCTTCTGTTTAAATTTACATGAAAAATTAGGTTGAAATCGCAAGAAAAACTGTTATTAAAATCAGTTTCGAGTTAACAATTTTAGGATTAACGACCTATTTTTGAAGGCAATTATATTCTGATTGGCTCGACCAAAGTTTGGTTTTCTTTTTCTAACACAAATTCAATATAACCAGGATCGCAACAATGTATTAGTTGGATATTTTTTATCATTATTCCTGCATTAAAAATTGTGTTTAAAATCAGGAAAAAACTACGAAATTATTTTATAGAAAACTTAGAATCTTGCGATACGGAGTGCGTCCTGACAAACCGGACTACCACGTCACATACCAGTTGCACCAAAATATGTGTATGGTATTTTTGGACGTTCAAACTTTCGCAGAAGTTGATTTAGACGTGTGTGCATATAAAACCCCTATTCCTAAAAAAAAAAAAAAAATCATAAATACCCTTTTTAATTATTAATTATTAATTTAATTATAGTAATTAGTGGCTAATTAGGAGAAATAGATTTTTATTAATTTTTATTTTAGGTGTTGGTGAACTTAGGGGATTTATGGGACCATCAGGAATTTTTTAGAATTTATTTCATGTAGGAGACCCCTTGAGCAGTTGCTAGCTTAACGGTGCGCATTATTATAATCTAGAATTTTTCTTATGAGTATATATATATATATATATATATATATATATATATATATATATATATATATATATATAAAATTGAAAATGAGTTGTAAAAGAAAAAGGAAAGGAAAGGAAAAGAAAAGAAAAGATATTATTAATAACAATTCCACTACTATGCTTCTAACTACCCATTCCATGCAAACTAACTTAGCTACCCACCACATGCATTACACCAGCCACCCGCTGGCAAAGGGTTAAGCCCACATCCTTAATATATGCAGCAGTTTCTTTTTGTATTAGCAAATAGAATCAAACGCCACCCCCTTTGGAACAAAACAAATCCATTAACAAATCCATTAACAATCCATTACTATTACTACTCCAACCAACCAACTCCTTAGCTCACCCGCTCATTCCCATGCAAGCAACCCGCTGGCTTTAATTTTTGTGAGCCGCCCCCTTGCAAAATGTGAGCAGCCGCCCATACTTGCATATGAATGCATGCAAACCAACACAGCACAGTAGCCAACCCCCGTTAGACCCCCTCCCCCTCTCTTATATATATATATATATATATATATATATATATATATATATATATATATATTATTTCTCTAAAATCCTAATCTAAATCATCCAAACCCTTCTTCTTCCCATCTAGACCTAGAGAGCACCGCCACCGCAGCCGGAGAACCCCGCCAGGCCGTCCAAACTAATCCCGACGACCGCGACCCCTCGCACTACAGATTCCCACAGCGAGGTACCTGTGTTCCGGAGTTGTTTTCCGTTGACTCGCTCAACCAAACGCCACCCTGTTTTCACCGGTATGCTCACTCCTTAACCCTCTTCCATATCTGTGTGTTAGTAGACATCGAACAATGCGTAACCATAGACGAAAACAGCGTCAAAGTTGACAAAAATAGACCGAATTCTGGGATCGCAGAAAACTGCGGTGACAACCCATGTTTCAGAGTTCGTATCTCCCACCACAGAGATCCGAATTCGATAATTCTTTTTGGTATACGTAGACCACTTAACCTAGTTTAATTTCTGTTAAATAACCCTAGATTATTAACTGCTGTAGACAGAATTAAATTCGTTGGAAAATCTCGCGAACCCACTTTTTCCAGATTTCCAAAAGTTGTGAAACGGACCGCGCCCTGCCAAACGAGACCGCCCCGCCGTGTACCAAGTGTACCGAACGGTGCGCATAGCGTAACCGGACATGTAAAAATTTGTGAAAACTGATTCGGACGGGTGTGCGCGCCGGAATCAGCCAGTATCCGCGGACACACCCTGTGTCGCAACTTTTGTGGAAGTCACGTGCATTTTTTGTGCGCTCGTCAGATTGCGACGAAACTTACGCCACTGGACTCGTGGTAATGCGCTGGTCCTGTGACCCAATTTTCATGCAATTCTGAGATAGTTGAGCAAGTTGCCAATTGGCGGGCCCCACAGTTGACCTTTTGGACAAAATTATGTTCGTCCCATCGAAATCTATATTTGGACATACCGTTGGGTTCGTATTAACATCTAGAGTTTGTTTGACCTATAATTTATCCTATTTAGAGACTGTTAGCCTTGGCACACTTTTCGGTGCAAAGTGGGCCACATGTGGATCCCATTTTTACCCAAAATTATCATTTTGCCCCTGTGTCCAAATTGGACGAAAGGGAAGTACTTTTTAGCTATTTTACTTATTCTGAGAACGTTGGTGACATCTATTTCAGCATCCGGAGACATTTATTCTGAGGCTATAGCTTCTGATCATGTGTGCTTGACTTCTGGACAGTACACCTTGCAGCTTTCTTACCAGGGAAGATACCTTACCAAATTGCTTACAGTATTTTGCATGCTTAGTATATTTCTGTATTTTTATTGCATTTCTGTATATTTATTGCATGTGTAGTTTCTTTTGGTCATTACTATATATTAGATATGTTGACACACACTTGCCACTTAGTATCATGAGAGGACAATCAGTAGGCGTATGAGCTTTAACCACTCTGGTAACACCGTAGTTACTAGCACGCACTATGGTGGTCGTATCCGATGGTCGCTACCCCCGCGGTATGTCGATTGATGGAGTCACGAGGGTCGCTACCTCCGCGGTATGTCGGCTGATGATGTTCATGGACGTGTGTGTGAGTTGTGAGATTAGATCGAGTAGCCTACCCTTGCCCATACGTCGAAAAGTTGTCCCCATTTGCATTCATATAGATTGTCTTGTACAGCGTACTTACATATTTTTTACCTATTATGCATGTTTACTGTATTCAAATTGGCTTGCTGTTCTGTATCTTGTTACGTCCCTCTGAGGACCTGGTCCCCTTCCAGGTGTATCTGTTCTTGAGTATTTGCAGGAGCGCAGATTTGGATGGTTACATATGTTTCGAGGATGTCTTCTCTCCGAGCCCCATGATCGTTAGCTGGTATTCTTATATTGTGTTTATTGTGTTGTACTTTTCCATTCGAGTTGGTAGTAGATTTGTTTCCATCCAACCATCATCCTTAGATACTTATGTTGAGATCTAGTTATATAGATGCTGGTTATTTATTTATATTAATTTTCTGTAGATGAGATTTAGATTATACCCTGTGACTTGTGACATATGTTTATACCACTTGTGGATTGATATTCATATTACAGCGTATGTGTGGATTTTGATTTCCATATATTGGAGTTGCCATATCCATACGGCTGGCATGCTTACGTGTCCTAGTCCTATATATTTTGGGACTGGGGCATGCCATATTTTTGTGGTGGCCCATGCAGGTCGAGAGCATATTGTCTCGGTTACATTATTGTACCGAACAAGCCTGCACCTAGGAATAGAGTATAGAATCTCATCCACAATTGACTATGATTCGCTCTCCTTCCAATCCATTCTATCTGAATAGTTGCATCCTGCTTGATTCCTGTACTTCCCTGATAATTCCATGAGTATAGCCCCCTCTAGAATATAGAAGTTCCTGTCGTTAGATGATAAGTAAGGTAACCTTCCTATTAAGAATACAACAAGAATATAGACACACCACTAAGTTTAGAATATCTAGTGAACCCTAGAATTCCTTATCTATAGATTGGTTTACCATTACCCCTTGATGCATTATGAAGACTTGAGAGTAGTATAGACGATACTAGAGTTAGTTAGAAGTTTTACCATAATGTTTGACCCTAGTATTGAGGAACCAATAGAAAACCAAAATTGAATATTAGGACTGAACCTAACCTTCATAGTTAGATAGTATTGGAGAACTATAAACTTAGATCATTATCTTATTAGTAGCAGACAGTACCCTAGGAGGCCAAAGGGAATGAATATAATATTTTCCTTGAACATACCTCAAACACAGATATTAGCATAGCATATTCCCTTAGGAAACCATGACATTATCCATAGCCTTTCCATTTAGTTTTATGACTTGTTCCCCTGAACCCTTAGCGCTCGCTAATTGCGCGACGACTAAATTTTGTTGTTCTACTCTTCATCTTTCAACTCTTGCCATCTGACACTTCTGATTGTAGGCCAGGTAATTTATTCTGTGTTAAGGACATATAGTTGCTAGGATTATAGTGGTTAATGTTAAATTTTGAAATTGTGTGCTTAGTAGTTAGAACTTGATGGTTTAAGCTATTCTTGTTGGGATTGTAGTGGTTAATATTAATGTTAAATTTAATCTGGGTAAATATTGCTATAGGAGTTTGATCTGCGGTCGATTACTTTGTCCCTTGGACTACACGATGACGAAGAAGTGCTGTAGAAGAAGGAGAAGCTTCAAAGATCGCAAGAGGGAGTGGATGCTCGATGCCAAAATCGTCAATCACTACTCTCTGTCTGTAGTCTGGACTCTTCTCTCTCAAAAATTGATTTTTGACCCTTGACCTCTGTTCGACCTTATTTTTCTGACCCTGGACCTCCGTGGACGGAGGTCTCTATTTATAGAGTTTAGTGACAGTAACCATCCAGTCGACGTAGAAGCCGAACAGTGGAGAGTGTTGCACTTTTTACGCGGCGGTTATAATAACTGCCACCCACGTATAAATGATCTTCTGAATCCGCGTGTGACGCGTGTCCCATTATGAGGTAACACATATAACTGCTGTGAAGATCACGACATGCAAGCCACGTAGGTAACTGCCCCTCGCGTAGAAAAGGTTGGCGTAGAAGCCAATGACTGTCACCATGGCGTAGAAGCCAAATAGTTGTCAAGTTGGCGTAGAAGCCAAGTAGGCGTAGAAGCCCAGTAGGTGTAGAAGCCTGATGCTGTATGGATAGGTAGCTAGCGTAAGGACAGCCGATTATCCTTGCTCGACTGAGGTCTTGAGCATATTCTGGACCAAATAGCCTTATCACGCACCAATGCAAATATAGCCTGAGTTGGCGTATTCCGAGGAGATAGCATATGGCGTGCTCCTGTAGTTGAAAATATCCAGGTCGGCGTATTTCAAGAAGATAGCGTACAACATACTCCTATAACTGAAAATAGCCTGATGGCGTAATATGCAGAGGTGCTGATGTGGATGTATTAGCCATAATTATGGCTCACCCAATCTTTGAAAGTAGAACCAAATCTCGTACATTAAATACAACGATCTGCCCCCATCACGCGCATTAACTGCAGAGACGTACCTCGAGCTCAGTACGAAGAGCAGCTTTTAACGTGGCGGTTCGTTTCGTCTCCTGCTGAGCGTAAAAGCTCATGTCTGCCTGTGTAAAACTAGGCAGCGTATTTCCTTAAATGCGTAAAAGCAATTTGTATCAAGGAAATGTCACTAAACGATGGTCTGGGTCTCTATGCCGAATCATCATTACAGCCATCGTCTGGATAGTCGTACAGTACTCTTTGTCAGGAGTCAGGTTCATTGTACTGTCTGACAGGTTCATTTGAGGAATACGAAGAGTTCCTCGTACACTTCCATGCTGCATTAAAAGCAGATGGGTTTTACTCCATAAAGGCGAGGTAGCAACCTTTTTACGCTGAATACGCGGGTTGTTCTGGAGCTATATTTTACGATGAGATCGCGTTGAAGCTCTGCTGTTACGCCAATGGCTATGAAGTCATGTCTTACGCCACCCAGTGCTGGAGCTCTGTTTTACGCGGCTGCCTGTGTGTTTGCGGGTTTTACGCGTATGATTCCTCAGCGTATTTTTTATGCTTCTACAAGACCCCTTTTAAAGTTTTCAAATTCCTCGTAATTTGAAACACTTTGAATGAAGCATGAAACGGTCAAGTCTGACTCGTTCCTCAAGGCTGATTTTTTGGCAGATTTTTGGGAGTTTTGTTGGGATTCAGTGTGTTCTCCTCTGCCTATAAAAAGGCGAATGGGTTAACCTATTTTTCCCACACTTCCTTCACCACACAGAGATGGTTGCCGATGTTCGTCGGGTCGACTTAAGGAAGAAGAAGATCATGATCTTCCTGTATGTAAGGAGCCATAAAAAGTGGCATCTTCAAGCAAATGTCCTCTGTAACGATGGATCATAGAAGGATATCATAGCTTCCTTTGCTCGGGATAATCAGCAATTTCATATGGCGATTCGTTCAGGAGAGAGGAAGGGTCGCATTCGACCACACAGCTTGTAAGCTGTATTTTCTTCCATCATGGAGCTGGACGATGGTAGGCAGTCTGGCCCTATCTTCCAGTATTGAGCTGGGTCTGAACCCCCAACTCAATTCTAGGGCATGCCTACCATGGCGTATGGAGGATGGGCTCTTGAATAATTTATACAGGCCCAGTTCTGTATCCTTCCGCCATTGATCATTTTCTTGTTCATCGACTGTGGAAGTCGATGAACTGCTGTAAAAAAAAGATCTCCACCAATACGAGAACCTGGCAGAACAGATTCTTGGTGTGATCCTAAATGAAAATGAGAAACCCTTTGTAGAAAAAAGGATTTCCATCATATGTAATCATGAAGATAAAAAACCCTTTGTAGGCTGGATTTCCATCATATATAATCATGATTAATAAAATTGTCTTCTTTTACGCATCTGATGATTTGCCATATTTTGCTGTGATAAAGTCTGAATAGTGTGCAGCTTCGACACGTCTGAATATTTTTACGCCGACTCTTGATAAAAGAGTATCTGAACTCGTCATGTCTTTTACGCGTAGCAGAGGACACGTAGAAAGCTTCTTAGCATTAAGTCGTCTTTGAAGATCCAAACTGTCATGCTGTTTTGGACGAGAGTCGCGTAGAATTTTTGAACTGTCACTTCTCTGATAAGAAGAATTTTTGTTCATACCATCATCTTCAAGAATGATTTCCCGAAAATCCCTTGAAATAGGGCGAGAAATGGCTGTCAAACAGGCCATACTTGAACTTGTGTAGAAGACTGAACTTCGGATGAGCTTCCAATCGACCCAAGAAGAAGAGTCATCTTCAACGTTGAACTCTGTATATTTTGGGCACTTGGAATATTTTGTAGCAAAATAGGAGCATCTTCTGCGTAAACCCTTGTAATTGGCCGTCTGTAGTTTTCGAGCATAGAATCATAGATTTGTAGCTTCTGAGCGTAAAAAGCTTCTGAGCGTAAAATCATAGATTTGTAGCTTCTGAGCGTGAAGTCGTTGGTTTGTAGCGTCTCGAGCGTAAAAGCTACCGAGCATAAAAGCATCCGGGCGTAAAACTATAGACTTATAGTCTCTGAGTGTGAAATCATAGATTTGTAGCTTCTGAGCGTGAAGTCGTAGGTTTGTAACCTCTCGAGCGTAAAAGCTACCGAGCATAAAAGCATCCGGGCGTAAAACCATAGACTTATAGTCTCTGAGTGTGAAATTATAGATTTGTAGCTTCTGAGCGTGAAGTCGTAGGTTTGTAGCCTCTCAAGCGTAAAAGCTACCGAGCATAAAAGCATCCGGGCGTAAAACCATAGACTTATAGTCTCTGAGCGTAAAATCATATATTTGTGGTCTCTTAAGCGTAAAAACTCCTGAGCGTAAAATCATAGATCTGCTCTGCGCATAAATTCTGGATCCACTGACCGTCCGTCTTCTTATTTTAAATGATAGGCTGACGTGGTCCCAAATCATAACCGAATATTAAATATCGAATTTGGTTAGGAATTTGAAGAGTTATCTGAACTCTATAAATACCCCAAGGCCTTCAAAGAAGAAACCCTTCATCTGTCTTTTGCAAAAATCCTTTGTTCCTTTGAGAGCTCTTTTTCGTCTCTTCCTTTGAGAACTCTGAGTTTTAGCCATGGCACCGAAACCAACTTCCACCTCTAAGGGAAAGAAAGCTGTGTCTTCTTCTCGCTCCTCTGCTCAAGCACGACCAACTCCCATTGGACTGAGTGAACCCCAATCTAAACAAAGCGCCCCATCGTCAAGTTGTGCACCAGGCGTCATAGGTAAAGCTTTTGGGACGAAAAAAAATGAAGAAAACCCTTCGCACACGTTGTACGTGAACGCGCTAGGTCATCTTCTGTGCTGAGAGCCTCTTCGAGGAAGATGATGCACAGAGATATTTTATCATTTACGCCCATATTCCTAACGTGTCAGCGTAAAACTCCATATTTTCACAGTCTGGCGTAAAAGCTTTGACTGTCGAAATTTGGCGTATACTACAAACTTTGAGTGTTACGCTCTGGATGAAAATTTCGGCGTAACAACTCAAATTTTGGTAGTCTGGTTTAAAAACACAGACTGTTAGATTTTAATATATACTGCCAACCTTGAATTTTATGCCTCGAAAATAGGCTCCAGCATAAAAACTCAAGTTTTTACAGTCTTGGCGTAAAAGCACAGACTGTTGATCTTTGGCGTAAGCTGCAAGACTGTAATCTCTAGTGTAGAAACTGACTTGTTCTTCTTGTATTTTTTAGTGGACTTGCAGATCCCTCTATTGGCTGAGGTGATGGATTCTGCTGCTGGGATGTTGAACTCCAATTATCTGGAGGATTTGTCCCATGTGACATTCCCTATTTCTAGAACCCAGTATCCTTAAGGAAGGGGAATTCTGATATCGTCTCAAGGAGAACAAATACTGTTGAGTATGATCAGCGGGGAGCCCCTGACGTATATAGATGGGGACAAATATATAAAACCAGCTTTCCTATTCGGGGATATGATTGATAAACAATCCCAGACGAAGCCCAAGAAGGAAAACTGGGTTTTTACTGCTGAGGGCATGGTCATGTACCTGCCCAGGATGCCGAGAGATTACCCTATCTCGGCATTCTTCCATGCCATGCATCCCAGGAAGATGTCATGGACCCTGACCCCTAATCTTCACGGCCAGCCGGGAAAGATATTTAATCAGAAAGGATCAGACCGAGGATTATTTGTGAGCCGTCCTTCAGGTCCTGTTATGCCTTTCAGGGGATTACTGCCGGGCAGCATCCCGAGTGAAGACACTTTACTGCTCCAGCCAGTCCAATTATCAACTTTTTGTAATGACTTCATGGGGCATGGAGGGGTATACCCCAAGGTTAATCCTCGGACCAGCGAGTGGCTTACCCCTGGAAATCTTCGATGGGCTCGTTTAACTGCCTGGGCCCTGAAGCATTTTCAGGCGGAGCTAGAGAGCATTGGTCTGTTCGCGGCTGTGAATGCTACCAGTGTTGGGCTGCCTCTCAACCCCAACCTATTTTTGGCTTTGATGGAGCGGTATATCTCGCTCAGTGGGACTTTCGCCACTCCACTAGGGGAGTTGGGATTGGCCCTTCACGAGATGACAGAGATTTTAAGACTACCAATGGGGGATACTCCTTATGAAGAGTATGTTCCCACAAACAGGGAGTTGAGGGATACAAACCCTCGGGTAGTGGTAGTGTACCAGGAGCTAATGAGCCATTATCTAGCTTGCACCACCTTCTACAATGAGCCCTCTGATTTGGCTCATACCAACAAATGGGCGTCCTATCTCTTCTTTCATCAGGCCAAAGATGCTAAGCCAGACAAAGTTGTGGATAGCAGGGATAAGCCTTTGAACCTTCTGAGCATGCTTAATGCTCAAATAGTTGATGATCTTATTGAAGACGCTGGGGCTTCAGATCAAGTTCTCGATGAGAAGATAGGGAGTTATCCTGTAGGCACTAAAGCCTACAGTTATATGAGGCATTGCCGTAAGCCTCTGTCAAGGAAAGCTCAACTGGCTGGCTTCCTCTCTGTATGGCTACACTGATTGGTAGTACCTGGCATCGTATCTGCGGATCGCATTTATCGTAACACCTTATGGCCTGCAGTACGTTTGGTGTTTAGGGCAAGACTGGGCCTGCTCCCTGCCATGGTATGCCGGATACAAGCTGGCCTGAGGGCCATTACTGATGGGCTACTTGCAGATGAAACACGGCATGAAACCTTTCCCAGGGTAGAGTTACCGTTCCTATATCTGATGGGATGGTTAATTCTTCATAACCCCAGGGTGATGTCTCCCGGCTCTACTAGTAGTTCGGAAAATAATTTCTTGTTGAATTACAAGAATTTCTCTTGGAATGTGACGACCGTTGTAGATTGTCGGTGAGCATTAAATTTTGCTCATAGCTGAAAGCTCTTCTGTATCGTCCCCACTGTACATATTAATCAACATGGGACGAAACTTCAGGATTCAGGTCACGGGAAGACCGTTCTTTCTCCCGAAGCTTTTTATTGGTTGGTCTGCATTAGACCTTCCCATTTGTTGTACAAAAGTGAGGACCATTGCTTCTTGGATCCTTATCTGCCTAGTCGGTTCGGCAGACAGTTTGGGTATGACCAATTGTATGTGGGAAATGCCATCACCAGCTTCAAGTCCAGAGGTGGACTTATTGATGGAGCGAGAGGATGGCGGTATTTCATGATGGGTTATACTGGAGCAACCTTTACTGTGCCCGCGACTTCTCTCTCCATGGAGTTGCGCATCCTCCATTCGTACGCCCAATTTTATGTGGCCATCAATACCTTCCATCGCGATTTTGATATACGTAGAAGTTTTAGGATGCCCTCTCATAAGTCCACTGGAAGAGAGGAGGTCCCATCAGTCTCCTCTGACGAGGGCGAAGAACCTGTCGGTCCAGATAAGTTTTTGTTGACAATACCAAGAGGCATAATACCTCCGCCTGCAGAGCCTCTTGTTATCCCTAGTAAGAGAAGGGCTCCTACTCTGAAAGAGACTTCCCCTCGCAAGAAAAAGAAGACTGTCAGTGGTCCTGCCAGGACTTCCAGCCATGAGGCTCCTAGGAGTGAGTCTGTCGTTTCCCCTGTTGGGGATGATTTTTTGACTAGAGGTCCTTCGCCTATTAGAGAGGGAACCTCCACAGTTCCGACTGACAGTGCCAAAGATTCTTTGCTCGAGACTGCTGTCGCTACTACTGCTTCAGGTAGTGCTACGAGATCGCCTTCGAGGCCGAGCAAATTAAGGATATCTTTATCCATACCAATAATGGGTCCAGCCCCTTCTTCATCTGTAAGTATCTCCAGCGAGATTCCACCCGATGAACCTCGAGTGGATCTGGGTGAAGACTTGGATGACTACCCTCAGACGTCGTTTGGTGCACCCCCTTCTCCCGGTATGACAGCTCTTTTAACATCATTAAGAAATGATTTAGCTGTACTGGCTGCAGACACGACATATATACCATCGGCCATGGGTAAATGTTGTCTTTATGCCTCTTTTAGAAAAATTAACATCAGGTTGATATTAACTTTCTCTTGTCTTCTTTTCAGGGGAAGACATCTACGGGGAGGGCAGCATCGACGCAACCTTTGGCTTTGTTGCGGCTCCCGCAGATGAAACGGTGGTGCTCGACCTTGAAGAGGCAACATTTTCGGGTGCCGGCCCGTCCAATACAGTCCCGATATCTTCAGAGGAGGATGAGTCTCTCATCACGACTATGCCTCATTTGAGTACGCCAGCCGCTTTGACCGTTGTTGGCGCCTCTACTTTTGTCGCGCCATTTGCTGAAGCAACGACTATGATGACACCCTCTGCAGTCGTTCCTAGAAGGGGATTCACCGATATTGCAGCTACTTCCAGCGTCCATTCGGATTCCGCCATGTTAGTTGAGCAGTATACTAGCATTTTCTATATCACTTTGAAAATGCTGATATCAATGGTGCTGGAGAAGAATCTAGGCTTCGAGGCTCTGAAGATGTCCTCCCAGCTTGCGATAGCGTCGATCAGAAATTTCAACGACGCTGGAAGAGGTGATGTGCTGGAGCAAATAGTTAATGGTTTAGAATAACCCATTAACAATTATTTTCAATTGTCTCGAGACAATGTCGATGATATGATTCAAGCTGAGTACGACTCCTTGACTGCGAGGCTCGTTGGGGAGATGGAAACTCTGAGCAAATCCATCGAGGCACAGCAGCAAGAGATGAATGAAGAGCATACCGTATTGGGGTATGTCATTCCCCAGCTGGCTAAGTGTGAGGCCGAATATAAGGAGAATGAAGCGAGAGTCCGCAAATTGGAAGATGAACTTGCTCAGGCAAAGGAGAGGGCTCTCGCTTTATCGGCAGCTCTAGATGTGTTGAAGGACCGAATGGAAGCGGCTCAGCAGAACCTGGCACATGCGGGTGTCATCCACGCAGGTTTTGTAAATGCTCGGTCTGCCTTGAACAATGAGGAGGCAAGGTTGGAAGCGGGCTCGCTCTAATGTCTTAAACTCCAGGAATGAGAGGATAGCCGCTCTGGCGCAGCAGATCCGTGATTTGACTTTTCCTCCCCAATGATGTACTTTTTGCTTTTATATGTAACTTGCTCTTTCTGGAGATAATAAAGAGACTTTATCTGACTTTGTGGACCCATCATTTTTGAATATAAACGATAGGCTAGGGTGAAAGTAATATCAGAGGTATCATTAATATGACATACTTTCGTTAAGGTTTTGCTGAATATAAATCTATTCAGAAGTGATATGAACCGGATAGAATATAATCTAACTAAATTTGTATACTAAACACTATCAGAGGTAATATAAACATGATAGGTTTATAAATTAGTTAAGCATATCTATTAAGAGGTTATACGAATCTGATAGAATATGATCCAGCTAACCTTTGTGCATGGTATTGTCAGAATAAGATATTCATCACACTCCGTTAAGCAAAGGAGATTAAGCATAGTACTTCTTCAGAAATTTTCTGTTGATAGGAGCCATTGCCAAATTTCTATTAGGCTTGGCTAATCTGTAAGCGCCATTTGCAATCATATAAGGGCCCTCCATTTCTTTATGATTGTTTGCGCAAATTTTGGACATCGTACCAGAGGTAATATAGACGCGATAAAATACGACTCTGTGGGGATGAATAGGGACTGACTCTTTCTTCGCTGGGAAAATGAGGATAGTTCAGAGGTAATATGGACATGAACATTTCGTTTTCCATTGCGGGCATTCCACAGAGGAATTTTTTTTGTGGACCTATTACTTCTTGTGCACGAGAGTGCAAGTAATAAGTTTAGGACAAGCCCTGCCAGAGGTAATATGGACGTGGTAGTTTTTGTGGACCTATCACCACTGGCGTACTTTAGAATAAAGTACGGGTGTTAAGTTGAGATGACAACCGATATCAGAGGTAATATGGACATGATAATAGATAGCCGAAAACTCAAAAAGTTTGTTCAGAGGAATATGAACATGACAAACTTTTAAGTTGTGACTCCATTGGGGATGGAGGTATATATCTGCTCAGAGGTAATATAGACATGGCAGTTTTTGTGGAATTAACACCACTGGCGTACTTAGAGTTAAGTACGGGTGCTAAGTTGAGATGACAACCGATATCAGAGGTAATATGGACATGATAATCGATAGTCGGACCAGGAAGGTTTGTTCAGAGGTAATATGGACATGACAAACTCAGCTGGGAAAATAAATAAATATTTGGATAATAGTTCAGAGGTAATATGGATGTGAACTCATGTCCAAAAAATTCATTGTGGAATGATTTTCCTGAGTGGGGATAGACCTGAAGAATCCGCTGGGGAAACTTTAGGGACTCATCATCCGATATTTTTTTGAGGGAGCAAATTATTACGTTAGAGTAAAATCAATTTGCAGTGATTGTCCCCTCGTTTATAAATGCAAAGTGACGATTTTGGCGTCGATCAACTCCTGGATCCTTCTTTTGAGTACATAGCATGCCCTTGTAGGGTGATAAATGTACCGATGGAAGAGACAATAATCTGGGTCATCGACTTTGCCAGCCCTCTCAGGGTATCTGATCTTGGGTAGCTGAAGTTTGTGTTCCTTCATCAATATATTGAAGATTTTAATGATGTCATCTTCATTGAAGGGAAAAGTCCCTTTTAGCC
This sequence comes from Iris macrosiphon, assembly GCA_036927795.1. NCBI lineage: Eukaryota > Viridiplantae > Streptophyta > Magnoliopsida > Asparagales > Iridaceae > Iris > Iris macrosiphon. The sequence goes on along the minus strand of JAYESA010000018.1, from coordinate 22,132,878 downwards.
TTCGAGCTCCTGATGCCTGAGTTTTACGGTCTTCCGGGAAGATGGTCATCGTTGCATCATCTTCGGACTCAGAGGGAATTCTACCCCTAGTTTTGGATGCTGCCCTATTTTGTCGAGGTAGACTACCGCCAGACATACCATGGCATTTGTCCACAGAAGTTGATTTAGAAGGACCTGCCAATGGTATTACAGGATCAGACTCTGGAGCTTTGGAGTTTGCAAGAGATGTAGTATACCCCAACCCAAAACGAGTTTGTTGACAGTAAGGATTACAATGCAACGGTATTCGTCTGCCTTTTCCATAGTTGATGCCTCGTTTCAACTTCAAATCATAACCCATCTTTTGTATAATCTTTAAAGCTTGTGGGCTATATATGTGGATTTGCATTTTTCCAGCATCAGACTCGCGTGATTTTTCTTGTACAATCGGTCTATTCCGTATTCGACCGAAGATTATTTGATGCTCATCGTTGCGAGTCGGTGGAACAATAAAGAAAGAATCTTCATGTGGCCCATATGTCATGACGACATTAGATGTTGACCCATCTTCCCACATGATCCCTACGCTTGGTAGTTAGGGAAACTGAATCCTGGTTATGACCCCTGTCTTTGCGTTTTTGGATCAAGAGATTACGCAAGTCAGGAGGATTAACAACAGAAGAAAAAGAAGGCTTATTCTGCCTTTTTATATCAGTTGGAATACGGATATTGGGAATCATAACTCTCTTCCTGCCATACGAATACAGCAGTTTAGGCATGTGAGTAGCACATGATCCATGAGGAGCGTATCTATCCACGAACTGGGCCTTCTTTACGCTGAAGGGCTTGACCTGGCGTAATTTGGAACTTTGCTCAGACTGGCAAAAAACTGAGTAAGTCCTCACTCGGCCATCAACATCTCGCGTAATCTGGAGAGCGGGCAGATTCTTCTCTTGATGGTGTAAAAGCCGAGAGATCGGAAAATCCGCCACTTGTTTTCCCTTGCGGAGATTGTAGGGACCCTCTGCCCCCTTATAGAGGGGAGATGCATTTATACGCGCGGGGGCGCCTTTGGAATTTCTGAATTGGTGCTGAGGCCTTGCCAGAAATTATGTCAGCCACGTCAGCGACGAGAGACGAGGTTTCATGCGCAGGGCGCGTTTGAAATTTCTGACTTGGCGCTGAGGCCTTGCCAGAAATTATGTCAGCCACGTCAGCGACGGGAGACGAGGTTTTACGCGTAGGGCGCATTTAAAATTTCTGATTTGGCGTTGAGGCCTTGCCAGAAATTATGTCAGCCACGTCAGCGACGGGAGACGAAGTTTTACGCGCAGGACGCGGAGGTTGCGATGCTACAACCTTGTTGGCCGGAGAAAGAGAGTCGACAGGAATGGTAGGGGATGTCCGGGGCATCCACACCTTATGTAATTTCCTGTTGTCTTGGACAGAGAGGGAATGAGAGCTACCCCCTGCTCGAAGCATGTCTTCGTAGGCTGATTGGTCGAATTGGATGACCAAGGTCTTCTTCATTGATCCTACGGATACAGCATCGTATTGAGCAATAGTTTTCTCGTTAGATGAGAAAGTAGTCTCCAGCAGAGTCGCCATCTTGTGTTTGATAATAAACGAAAGAAATAAAACTAGGTTTATACGAAACCCTTTCTTTGGTTTACAAACAAGAAGTACAATTAATCCTATATGAGGATGTTAAGTACAAAAATTTAATCTGGGTAAATATTGCTATAGGAGTCTGATCTGCGGTCGATCACTTTGTCCCTTGGACCACACGATGATGAAAAAGTGCTGTAGAAGAAGGAGAAGCTTCAAAGATCGCAAGAGGGAGTGGATGCTCGATGCCAAAATCGTCAATCACTACTCTCTGTCTGTACTCTGGACTCTTCTCTCTCAAAAATTGATTTCTGACCCTTGACCTCTATTCGACCTTATTTTTCGGACCCTGGACCTCCGTGGACGGAGGTCTCTATTTATAGAGTTTAGTGACAGTAACCATCCAGTCGGCGTATAAGCCGAACAGTGGAGAGTGTGGCACTTTTTATGCGGCGGTTATAATAACTGCCACCCATGTATAAATGATCTTCTGAATCCGCGTGTGACGCGTGTCCCATTATGAGGTAACGCGTATAACTGCTGCGAAGATCACGGCATGCAAGCCACGTAGGTAACTGCCTCTCGCATAGAAAAGGTTGGCGTAGAAGCCAATGACTGTCACCATGGCGTATTAGCCAAATAGTTGTCAAGTTGGCGTAGAAGCCCAGTAGGCGTAGAAGCCCAGTAGGCGTAGAAGCCTGATGCTGTATGGATAGGTAGCTAGCGTAAGGACAGCCAATTATTCTTGCTTGACTGAGGTCTTGAGCGTATTCTGGACCAAATAGCCTTATCACGCACCAATGCAAATATAGCCTGAGTTGGCATATTTCGAGAAGATATCATACGACGTGCTCCTGTTGTTGAAAATAGCCAGGTCGGCATATTTTAAGGAGATAGCGTACAGCGTACTCCTATAACTGAAAATAGCCTGATGGCGTAATATGCAGAGGTGTTGATGTGGACGTATTAGCCATAATTATGGCTCACCCAGTCTTTGAAAGTAGAACTAAATCTCGTGCATTAAATGTAGAGATCTGCCCCCATCACGCGTATTAACTGCAGAGACGTGCCTCGGCTCTGTACGAAGAGCAGCTTTTGACATGGCGGTTCGTTTCGTCTCCTGCTGAGCATAAAAGCTCATATCTGCCTGTGTAAAATTAGGCAGCGTATTTCCTTGAATGCGTAAAAGCAATTTGTATCAAGGAAATATCACTAAATGACGGTCTGGGTCTCTGTGCCGAATCATCATTACAGCCGTCATTTGGATAGTCGTGCAGTACTCTTTGTCAGGAGTCAGGTTCATTGTGCTGTCTGACAGGTTCATTTGAGGAATACGAAGAGTTCCTCGTACATTTCCATGCTGCATTAAAAGCAGATGGGTTTTACGCCATAAAGGCGAGGTAGTAACCTTTTTACGCTGAATACACGGGTTGTTCTAGAGCTATATTTTACGATGAGATCGCGTTGAAGCTCTGCTATTACGCCAATGGCTCTGAAGTCATGTCTTACACCACCCAGTGCTGGAGCTCTATTTTACGCGGCTGCCTGTGTTTTTGCTTGTTTTACGCGTATGATTCCTCAGCGTATTTTTCATGCTTCTACAGCAGGCAGCCTCTGACTTTCGTGACGTTATGCATGTGGTTTCACACGTAGTTTCTGGATCTCCGAGAGATCTATACCCATCCCATTATTTCAGCCAGATAGTCCATACGCGGAAAAGTTGTTCTTAAATTGCATATCACATAGACTGGTTAGGCGACGATGTTGGATGTTTACTTTCAGTACATTATTGGCATGATTCTATGTATCTTGTTACGTCCCTCTGAGGACCTGGTCCCTTTCCAGGTATAGACGAGCAGGATTATCCGCAGGAGTACGGACCGGGACCTGATGCAGCATTCTCTGTCGAGGACTTACCCACGGAGTATCCATAATTACCTTATAGCTGATGGGTCTTATAGCTGTTGTTACTTTTTTTATTGGATTCTTATTTTATATTTGAGTTCCATCCTCCTCTATCATTTTAGTTGATATAGTCGATTGGTAGTGGATTTGTCTTTATCGACTATTATTCTCTTGATACTTCATACTTAAACATTTAGCTATTTATTTTGATATTCCTTTACTTGTGCTTGTGGATGAGATATAGAAGCCTGTGATTTGTGTTAACAATATATATTCCACTTGTGAATCCTTTATTCAAATACAATGTACGTGTGTGTTATAATTTTTCCAACATATTGGAGTGTCATATACATACGACTGGCATGCTACATATTTTTATTCCTACGTATTTTGGGACTGGGGTGTGACATATTTTTGGGGTAGCTTATACAGGACAAGAGTATATTTTCTCGGTTACGTTATTATATCGAGCAAGCCTGTAAATAAGATTAGAAAGTAGGATCTCATCCACACTTGACTATAACTCACCTTCCATCCAACCTGTCCTATTTAAATGCTTACATCCTGCTTGATTTATGTACTCTTCCTAATGTTTCGTCCATCTCTTACAGAGAGATAAATTTGTGTACCAGACGTGCTGCCACCGGGGATGACCCATCTCCATGGGTCAATAGCCAATCACCAGGAAAGGCCTCAACGACTCCTCGACTTCCAGGACCGGATGGACATAGCAGAAGATTGATGTTATAGCAGGTATTACTCTTATTTTTACTATTCTTGCTGTGACATTATTTAATACAGGAGCCACACACTCGTTTATATCTTCTAGTTTTGTTGCCAAGCATAATATTGTCACTACACCTTTGCCTAGTTGTGTTAGAATTCTTATCGGGGAAGGAGTTGCACTTGTTAGCCGTGTTTATAGATATTGTTCTGTAGTAATTCATAGAAGGGAGATACAGGCTCGACTCTTTGTCTTTCCCATGCCAAACTTTGATATTGTTCTTGGGATGGACTAGCTAAGCAAGTACCATATTTTCTTCGACTGCTGCGAAGGAATCATTATTTTTAAGGTACGAGGCCAAAAGGAGCTCGAGTTTGCACAAGGATCCATAGAGGTTCTTGATGGTGTTTAGATGGAATTGGATGATGTCATTTATCACTCTATCATTTCAGATTTAAGGTTGTCTTTCCAGAGGAATTGCCAGGATTACCTCCGGACAGAGATGTAGAGTTCTCGATTGAGTTGACACTAGAAGCAACACCCATAGCATTGTATGTTTACAGATTGGCGAAGAAGGAGATGGATGAGATAAAGGCACAGTTGAAGGAGTTAGAGGAGAAATACTTCATTCAATCGAGTGCATCACCTTGGGGATCTCCAATATTGTTTGTACCCAAGAAGGATGGGTCAGTGCGCATGTGCATTGCCTACAGAGCCTTGAATGCTGTGACTGTGAAGAATAAGTATCTTCTGCCATACATTGATGACTTATTTGATTAGCTTAGTAGAGCAAAGGTGTTCTCGAAGATAGACTTGAGATCGGAAGGTACAAAAGTAGGACATTCTGAATATCGCATTCAGGACGAGATACGGATACTACGAGTTTTTGGTTATGCCATTCGAATTGACAAATGCCCCAGCTTTTTATGGACTTAATGAATCAAGTCTTCCATCAGTATTTGGACCAGTTCATGGTTGTCTTCATAGATGACATCCTTGTCTATTCAATGATCCACGAGGAGCATAAGAAGCACCTACGGATTATCTTAGAGACATTGAGGAGAGAGCGGTTGTACGTGAAGCTCAGAAAATATGAGTTTTCTTGGATAAGGTCTCTTTTCTTGGGCACGTTATCAATGGAGATGGTATCTTAGTAGATCCAGAGAAAATCTCAGTATGGAGACGTGGCCCGTTCCTAAGTCTGCATCGGAGGTGAGAAGTTTCCTTGGACTTACGGGATATTATCGTCGGTTCATGGAAAACTTCTCAAGGATAGCAGAGCGTATGACTCAGTTAACGTATAAGGACCGAGAGTTCATATGGACGAATGAGTATCAAGCCGCTTTTGAGGAGTTGAAGAAGCGATTGACCACAACGCAAGTGTTGACCATTCCATCAGGATCAAGAAGCTATATGATCTACATCAACGCATCTGAAAAAGAATTGGGATGCGTATTGATGTAGCATGGCAAGGTGATTGCGTATGCATCTAGAGAATTGAAGTACATGAGAAAAATTATCCAACTCATGACTTGGAGCTTGCAACCTTTATTTTTGCCCTGAACCTATAGAGACATTACTTATATGGTGAACGAGTGAAGATCTATACTGACCACAAAAGCCACAAGTATGTCTTCACGCAAAATTAGCTGAATATAAGATAAAGACGGTGGCTTGATTTGATGAAGGACTTCGAGATAGAGCTGCATTATTACCCGGGCAAGGCTAACGTGGTAGCAGACGTGTTAAGCCAAAAATCTACGATACTATTCTTGACGACGTAGAGGGAGTTACTAGAGGACTTACAAAAGATCATCATAGAGTTTGTATTACCCGTATTAGACGGGACACTAGCCAACATACAAGTACAGTTATCGCTAGTAGATAGGATCAGGGCAGCCTTGCCTACGAATGCAAGATTCATGAGGTTGAGAGAGAGGACCGAGGCTGACGAACAGACATGATTACGTATTCATGATGATGGGACATTGAGATATGGTAATCATCTCTATGTTCCCAATGGAGAGCTTCGACGTGAGCTGATGGCAGATGCTCATAGTTTAATATATTCCATTCATCCTGGAGGCACAAGATGTACCGCGACTTGTGATAACACTTTTTGTGGTATGGGATGAAGAGAGAGATAGCTTGCTTTGTGGCCAGATGTTTGGTGTGTCAGCAGGTCAAGGCTGAATATCAGAGGATAGCAGGGCTACTGCAACCACTTTTGATTCCTGAGTGGAAGTGGGAGCACATCACTATGGACTTTGTCATAGGTATTCCGAAGAGTCCAAGTGGGTGAGATTCTGTTTGGGTGATCGTAGATCGACTCTCTAAGTCCGCTTATTTCTTGCCTTTCTGAGTTGGCCAGTCTTCAGAAGCTTTGGCTGACTTATACATGAGGAAGATCATGAGATTACACGATATTCTAGTTAGTATCGTGTCAGACAGGGACTCGTATTTTATATCTTATTTTTGGAGGAGCATGCAGGAGAGTCTTGGGACTCATATGAAGTTTAGTACATCCTATCATCCGCAGACAGACGGGCAGTCGGAATGTACTATTCAGACGTTGGAGGACATGTTGTGGGCATGCATGTTGGATTTTGGAGGATCATGGGAGGACCACCTACATCGTGTAGAGTTTTTTTTACAATAATAGCTATCAAGCAAGCATACAGATGGCTCCGTTTGAAGCTTTGTATGGAAGGATGTGTAGGTCACCCATGTGTTGGAGTGACGTGGAAGAACGTCAGATCTTGTGGCCAGAGTTGGTTGTCAGCACTGTGGAGAAGGTAAAAAGGATACATGGACATTTGCGAGCGTGCAAGACAGGCAGAAGCAGTGGGAAGATCTTCATCGCCATCTTTTGTAGTTCAAGGAAGGCGATCATGTCTTCTTGAGGAGATTGCCAACTAGAGACACTATTTGCTTTGGGGGACGCGAAAGATTGAGTGCAAGGTACATTGGACCATTTGACGTGATAGAGCGAGTTGGAGAAGTTGCGTATCGACTGGCACTACCCCTTTCGCTTGAGGGAGTGCATGATGTATTTCATGTGTCATAACTAAGGCGATATGTGGCAGATAGCATTCATGTTCTCGATTACTCCGAGATCACCATTGGGCCAAGCTTGTCATACTAAGAATAACCCATGGAGATTCTTGATCATCGTGAGAAGGTATTGCAGAATTAGTCTATTCCTTTGGTTCACGTGGCATGGAGATATCACTCGCCAGAAGAATCCACTTGGGAGCGCAAGGATGACATGCGCAACCCCTTTCCGTATCTATTCAAAAATCAAGGTATGCCTTACTTTGTTCTTTTCTACCGCATTGTATTCTTTTTCCTTCATCGTGCGTTAGCTTTAATTTCGAGGCTGAAATTCTTGTAAGTGGGGTAGAATGTAACCACCCTAGAATTTTTAATTGATAATTAAAATATAAAATACTAGGTTTCGTACTTATTGCAGTACATGAGGATGTCTACTAGTAAATTATTATATTAGAAGCTAAAATTTTCAAAATAAATAGAATAATAATAAAATAATAATTATTTTATAATTATAATAATGTTAATAATAATAATAATAATAATAATAATAATAATAATAATAATAATAATTTACTTGTTAAAAGAGAAAATATATATAATAATGGAGATAAGAAAAGAAAACAAAGAAAAAAAAAATTGAAATCCTAAAGTCTACCCCCCCCGACCCGCGAACCCAACGACCCTGAGTCCCTATTCCCGACCTCTCTCTCTCTCTCTATATATATATGTTTACAGCAAAACGAAAACCCTAACCCTAGACTTTTCTTCACCTCTCCTTCCCTTGCGACCAGTTACCCGACCTCTGCCCGCCGTCCTCCGGCCACCCGTGACCGTCGACGACACCGGAAACACCGTAAACCCGTGTCCTGTTCTGTCGAACAACAAGGTACCCTCATTCCCGAGTTATTTTCTTGATACATGCTCGACAAATTCTCTGTCTGTTTAATCCTATGAATAGCCCCCATAATCTAGTTTTTGATCATATAATATTTGAGGATAACTTCTGTTTAAATAGACAAGAAAAATTGGGTTGAAATCGCAAAATGAACTGTTACTAAAATCAGTTTCGACTTAACAATTTTAGGACTAACGACCTATTTTTCAAGGTAAATATCTTCTGATTGGCTCGATCAAAGTTTGGTTTTCTTTTTCTAACTCAAATTCAATATAACTAGGATCGCAATGATGTATTAGTTGCATATTTTTTATATTATTCCTGCAATAAAAACTATGTTTAAAAAAAAAAAACTACGAAAACTGTTTTATAGAAAACTTATAATCTTGCGATACGGAGTGCGTCCCAAAAAATCGGACCACCACATCACATACCAGTTGTAATGAAAGGCGTATATGGTATTTTTTGACGTGCGGACTTTTACGGAAGTTGATTTGGACGTGTGTGCACGTCGAAATCAACTTGTATCCGTAAAAGTTTCCCCATATCGCAATTTACAAATTTCTCCATTAATTGATGTGCCTTTGTTGGAACCCAACGAAACTTATGCCAACAGATCTGTGGTATCACGCTGGTCCTGTGACCCAATTTTTAAGCGATTCTGAAATAATTGATCGAACCGTCTATTCGTGGGCCCCACGGGTTGACTTGACGAGCGATTTTGTGATCGGCTCACCGGAATCCAAAATTTGATATACCGTTGAGTTCGTATCAACGTTAAGGATTTGTTTTATCTATAATTTATCCTATTTAGAGACCTTTTGTAAGCCCTTGATTTTTCAAAAATATTAAAATTGGGATTTTTTGCGATTTTCTGAAATTTTCTGGGAATTTTCTGTAATTAAAATCAGGCTTTCTAATTATTAAATGATTTTTAATTATTAATAAATAATATTAAAATATTATGGAAATAATATTTTTGGGTGTAAAATGAAAAACTGGACTTAGGGTAATTTTTCTGGAATTTATTGGACCCCGGACCTATTTTTAATTACCTAAAAACTATTTATTTATTTATTTATTTGTTAATTAATTAATTAATTAAGTATATTATTATTATTATTATTATTATTATTATTATTATTATTATTATTATTATTATTATTATAGGGTCCGGCCCAGCCCGTTCTCGGCCCAGCCCATTGGGCCGAGCCTAGCCCGCCAAAGCTATCGGGTCGGGTCGGGTCCACCCGAACCCGACCGCGACCCGTTAACCCGCCCCCTTCTCTCCTCTCCGCCTGACCCGTTCCCCCGCGCGTCCGGCGCCGCCGCCCGCGGGTGCCTCCGCCCGCCTCGGCCCGCTCCTCCACGACCCGGCCACCTCTCCGCCCGTCTCGGCCTCCGCAACCGCCCCGTTCCCCTATATTAACCCTCCAGATCCCCGTCGACACCCCCTCGCCACCACCGCCTCCGACGCCGTCCCTGGCGTCGCCCGCCCTCGCCGACGACCACCCAGCTCCGCCAGCACCTCCTCCCCTCTCCTCCGCTCCTCCTCCGGCGCCACCCGCCCGACTCCAGCAGCAGCGGAGACAGCAGCCGCAGCAGCCGCCCCCGCCGCCCTCGGCTCCGCCGCGCCTTAGTCCGGCCGCGCCCCAGCGCCCCCGACCGCCCTCGACCTTCCCGCCGCCGTGCCGACCACCGGACCCGCCGGCCATAGCTCCCAAACCCTAACCCTAGCCCTAATTCTCCTCTGTGTCGGACACGGGGACACAGGACACAGTGTCCTGTGTCGTGTCGGACACGTTTCAGACCCGGTTTCTGAGCCCCGTTCAGGTACTCATAACTTTCACCTCGTAACTCCGTTTTTAATTCCGTAAATTACGATGGGAAGCCTGTATGACCCTCTCGGTGTCCGGACAAACTGTTCGGGGCATCGCGCCCTGTGGTGATCGCACACCGCGATCCAAAAACAGGAAAAACCAGACCCTGTTTCACCCCGAAACTGAGTACGTCCCGCCAAACGGGACGACTTGGTCGCGTGCGGTCTTCACAGATACGTGCGCATCGTCGATACGGACGTGTAAGTTCTCGTGGAAGCTGATTCGGGTGTGCGTGCACACCGGAATCAACGCGTATCCGCGGACATCGCTCCGTATCCGCCCTGTCTGCAATTCACCCTAACTTCGTGCACACTCGTCAGATCGAGACGAAACTTGCGCCATCGGACTCGTAGCGATACGCTGGTCCTGTGGGTCAAGTTTGGTTCGATTCTGAGAACGTTGACGAAATCGCGTGTCGTGGGCCCCACAGGCCCCGCTCGACGGGCGATTTTGTGTTCGGCTCATCGGAATCCAAATCTGGAAGTTCCGTTGGGTTCGTATCAGCGTTCCTGACCTGTTGACACTAAGTTTGGTAAATTTGGAGACCTTTGACCCGGACGCATTTTTCGGTGCAAAGCGGGCCCACCGGCGGACCCCGTTTTGATCCGAAATTGCCGTTTTTGCCCTTGTCTCCGAATTGGACCCAAGGACAGGCGTTTCTAGCTATTTGACATCTTCTGAGCGTGATGGTAATATTTATTTCAGCATTTGGACTCATCTCTGGATAATTCCCCGAGAGACAAATTAATCAGATCCAAACAACAGGCAAGTACCTGCACCTCAAGTTAATCTTTATATATTGTGATAATTAATTCCCTGTCTTACATGTACCCTTGATGATTACACATCGTGTTAGAAATGTTGAATCTCATGTCTTGAATATTGGTAGTTCCTGTCTTGTTTTTCATGTCGGGTGGGAGAATACTAGGAGGCATGTAGTTTACCCTTTCCCCTGTCGTGACTGCTAGCTTTTGGTATGCGACTGTACCATCAGCCTGATACTCGATTATTCCTGACTGCTAGCCTCCTATGGCGTGCCTGATTAGCCTTATAAACCCCTACATGCCAACTATGTATTCTAAAACAAACACAAGTACACACATATAGTTTCTGGTTATTTCTTGCTGGCTATTGTAGTTTCATTTCCTGTTTCATTTATTCCTGTTTCTCATATTCCTGTTTACAGTTTAACTCTGAGATAATAATGTTCTGTTATGCTGTTTCTCAACATGATATCAATATTTAATTATCATAAAATATTTAGTTTAATCTTGTTGTGCACTGTGTACTTTGCTCCTTTCCTGACTGGATCCGTTGTTTTAGGCGATGATGAGGACTTTGGCCCTACCTATTATGGCCCCTACGAGGTAGCAGATGACACAGTTGAGAAGCCGGTTCCTACTCAGGAGATTACCTTTGAGGAGTAGCCAACCAGTTAGCTAGCTTTTTCCTTTCAGCACATACTCGGGTTTGTCCCCGATTTATCTTCTGGCTTGTATTGACTGTGGATTGGTTGTCACAGATTAAATATTATAAAATCTTAGCATTCCTATTTCCTGTGATTATTCTTACATGTTCATTGTTGTGGATGAGATAGATGCTTTTTGACCCCAGAAATGACCTAGACAGCGTACTACCGCCGACACTGCGGCGTAGGCTGGACGTGCCCACGCACTCGTGCCCGAATAACCGGGTGCGGGTCGTGACACGTTTTTGTGGTGGCCCATGCAGGTCTATGACTAAATTGTTCGGTTTCAACTTCGGGACCGAACAGGCCTGTAATAAGAATAGGATAAGTTTAGGATCTCATCCACTTGCTTGAATCGTTCTTGACACCTATGTCGGATTTGAATTAATTCCTTGACTTGCATCCTGCCTTGATTCCTGTGCGTCTTTATCGTTTATTTTTGGATGCAGAGTAAGGGATCTACCAGCAAGCGACGAGGTTCCTACAAGATCACCACGAGATGCTCTACCAGCATGACCGTGGAGAACGCGCAGACTCGTAGAGTAACTAATGCGCGTAAGTGATTCGTAGATGCCGTTCCTAGTATTATTTAGCTCGTGCCTATTGGTTCGTGACCTCAGCCCCAACCTAGTAAATTTTGAACTTGCTAAATACCTGGTATGCTTTTAAATTTGATAACTGCTTTAGAAGCTTTTGATATTATGCTTATTTTGTGTTGTTTTGTGAACTTAAATAATTTGTACCTCCTTTCATCACCATCTAGCGCACTTAATTTTGATATACTTGACTTATGCTGCTATTCTATAGCCTAGTTTTGCAAGCTTACTTTTTATCAAGCTTGTTCATGACATATGTATTAGTGGGTCGACACACTAATACGATTGTCTATTCAGAATCAGTGCATTACGGTCTGATCAGCCTTAGTGCATTTTGATTCGCCTTTCGCACTACTTTACGTGGATTGAGATATATAGTTGGCTAGTATACTTGCCCTCTAGACATGTCCGAGCATATCGTATCGATTACATAACTGTATTAATACGAACATGTGAATAGGAATTACCGAGATATGATTCAATCCACAATCACTTGACAATTCCCACCTGAATACTTAAAACGCCTTGACCCCGATATTTCTTTTCTATCACCCCACCCTTGAACTCTTTATTATTGATCTTCGTCTTCCTTTATTTAGGAAAGACGAAATCTCGTGCCTGGTATAAGTTAGTACATAGATAGTACTAGATATGCCACATAGGCCGATCACATACTTGAGGATTAAACTTTCGTAATTGAGGACATATCACATGTGACATGATCGGCGTTGAAGTTCGAGGATTGAATGACGTAGGTAAACATATCAAGGAATATTTTCTTAGAGTATATGGTCTTTTGTGATGAATGGGTAAACTCTAAGTTGGGTAGCAATGCAGTTGTCAACTCGAGAGGAATGTCCTTTGGATTGTGACCGAGTAAGGTTAGATTGGAAGAAGCAAGCCATTATAATTTTGAAAATTTAGAGGAGTGACTAAGATGATTAGTGAGGTGATATCGAGGACCCAATAGTTATATCTTAGGTTTATGATTTTGAATAATGAAGGTAAAATCATCAAGTTGAATTTAGATGAAATTTATAGAAATTCAGACTTGAACATGGTTGGACTAACTAGTTGGATTATTGAGGAGATAAAAAGTTGAAGCATACAGGACTCGAATTACTCCAGAAGAAATTACGATCGTGAGGTAAATTCATAAGCCCGTGCCAATCTGGAAGATGCTATGTGGACTTAATCAAAAAAAAAAAAAATCCCTGCCTGGGGGTAACTTGAGGAAGTAATAACCATAAATCGAATTTCTGATTTGAACAGTAGTCACCTTAATCATGAAGTGGTTGCAGTGGACATGATTATGATTTAAAATTTCGCAACGAGATTGCGATTGAGATACATGAAAGATTATGGCTTAATTTTAAATTTCGAGGACGAAATTTTCATAAGTTGGGTAGATTGTAAGCCCTTGATTTTTCAAAAATATTAAAATTGGGATTTTTTGCAATTTTCTGAAATTTTCTGGGAATTTTCTGTAATTAAAATCAGGCTTTCTAATTATTAAATGATTTTTAATTATTAATAAATAATATTAAAATATTATGGAAATAATATTTTTGGGTGTAAAATGAAAAACTGGACTTAGGGTAATTTTTCTGGAATTTATTGGACCCCGGACCTATTTTTAATTACCTAAAAACTATTTATTTATTTATTTGTTAATTAATTAATTAATTAAGTATATTATTATTATTATTATTATTATTATTATTATTATTATTATTATTATTATTATTATTATAGGGTCCGGCCCAGCCCGTTCTCGGCCCAGCCCATTGGGCCGAGCCCAGCCCGCCAAAGCTATCGGGTCGGGTCGGGTCCACCCGAACCCGACCGCGACCCGTTAACCCGCCCCCTTCTCTCCTCTCCGCCTGACCCGTTCCCCCCCGCGTCCGGCGCCGCCGCCCGCCTCGGCCCGCTCCTCCACGACCCGGCCACCTCTCCGCCCGTCTCGGCCTCCGCAACCGCCCCGTTCCCCTATATTAACCCTCCAGATCCCCGTCGACACCCCCTCGCCACCACCGCCTCCGACGCCGTCCCCGGCGCCGCCCGCCCTCGCCGACGACCACACAGCTCCGCCAGCACCTCCTCCCCTCTCCTCCGCTCCTCCTCCGGCACCACCCGCCCGACTCCAGCAGCAGCGGAGACAGCAGCCGCAGCAGCCGCCCCCGCCGCCCTCGGCTCCGCCGCGCCTCAGTCCGGCCGCGCCCCAGCGCCCCCGACCGCCCTCGACCTTCCCGCCGCCGTGCCGACCACCGGACCCGCCGGCCATAGCTCCCAAACCCTAACCCTAGCCCTAATTCTCCTCTGTGTCGGACACGGGGACACAGGACACAGTGTCCTGTGTCGTGTCGGACACGTTTCAGACCCGGTTTCTGAGCCCCGTTCAGGTACTCATAACTTTCACCTCGTAACTCCGTTTTTAATTCCGTAAATTACGTTGGGAAGCCTGTATGACCCTCTCGGTGTCCGGACAAACTGTTCGGGGCATCGCGCCCTGTGGTGATCGCACACCGCGATCCAAAAACAGGAAAAACCAGACCCTGTTTCATCCCGGAACTGAGTACGTCCCGCCAAACGGGATGACTTGGTCGCGTGCGGTCTTCACAGATACGTGCGCATCGTCGATACAGACGTGTAAGTTCTCGTGGAAGCTGATTCGGGTGTGCGTGCACACCGGAATCAATGCGTATCCGCGGACATCGCTCCGTATCCGCCCTTTCTGCAATTCACCCTAACTTCGTGCACACTCGTCAGATCGAGACGAAACTTGCGCCATCGGACTCGTAGCGATACGCTGGTCCTGTGGGTCAAGTTTGGTTCGATTCTGAGAACGTTGACGAAATCGCGTGTCGTGGGCCCCACAGGCCCCGCTCGACGGGCGATTTTGTGTTCGGCTCATCGGAATCCAAATCTGGAAGTTCCGTTGGGTTCGTATCAGCGTTCCTGACCTGTTGACACTAAGTTTGGTAAATTTGGAGACCTTTGACCCGGACGCGTTTTTCGGTGCAAAGCGGGCCCACCGGCGGACCCCGTTTTGACCCGAAACTGCCGTTTTTGCCCTTGTCTCCGAATTGGACCCAAGGACAGGCGTTTCTAGCTATTTGACATCTTTTGAGCGTAATGGTAATGTTTATTTCAGCATTTGGACTCATCTCTGGATAATTCCCCGAGAGACAAATTAATCAGATCCAAACAACAGGCAAGTACCTGCACCTCAAGTTAATCTTTATATATTATGATAATTAATTCCCTGTCCTACATGTACCCTTGTTGATTACACATCGTGTTAGAAATATTGAATCTCATGTCTTGAATATTGGTAGTTCCTGTCTTGTTTTTCATGTCGGGTGGGAGAATACTAGGAGGCATGTAGTTTACCCTTTCCCCTGTCGTGACTGCTAGCTTTTGGTACGCGACTGTACCATCAGCCTGATACTCGATTATTCCTGACTGCTAGCCGCCTATGGCGTGCCTGATTAGCCTTATAAACCCCTACATGCCAACTATGTATTCTAAAACAAACACAAGTACACACATATAGTTTCTGGTTATTTCTTGCTGGCTATTGTAGTTTCATTTCCTGTTTCATTTATTCCTGTTTCTCATATTCCTGTTTACAGTTTAACTCTAAGATAATAATGTTCTGTTATGCTGTTTCTCAACATGATATCAATATTTAATTGTCATAAAATATTTAGTTTAATCTTGTTGTGCACTGTGTACTTTGCTCCTTTCCTGACTGGATCCGTTGTTTTAGGCGATGATGAGGACTTTGGCCCTACCTATTATGGCCCCTACGAGGTAGCAGATGACACAGTTGAGAAGCCGGTTCCTACTCAGGAGATTACCTTTGAGGAGTAGCCAACCAGTTAGCTAGCTTTTTCCTTTCAGCACATACTCGGGTTTGTCCCCGATTTATCTTCTGGCTTATATTGACTGTGGATTGGTTGTCACAGATTAAATATTATGAAATCTTAGCATTCCTATTTCCTGTGATTATTCTTACATGTTCATTGTTGTGGATGAGATAGATGCTTTTTGACCCCAGAAATGACCTAGACAGCGTACTACTGCCGACACTGCGGCGTAGGCTGGACGTGCCCACGCACTCGTGCCCGAATAACCGGGTGTGGGTCGTGACACCTTTACCCCTGGCATGTATTTTTGTGTAAAGTGGGCCACAGATGGACCTTAGTTTGACCCAAAATTACAGTTTTGTCCTGTGTCCAAATTGGACGAAAGGGTAGAGTTTTTTTTACTATCTCACTAATTCTGGAGATGTTGGTAATGTTTATTTCAGTATCCAAAGACGTTCATTCAGAGACCCTACTTTCTGGTTCCTTGGGATCATCGTCTGGACATCTACATTACACAGCTTGCTTGCCAGGCAAGTATACCTTGCCATAATATTGTTTAGTTATATTCTTTTGCTTTATATTTAATTTTTGTTGTTGATTTCCATTTATTTTGCTATATAAAATTGTGCGTCCAAGAATAACTTGGGTGCAAAGACGGTTGTGTCATCTTTTGTTTCTTATTATATATTATGCATGTTGACCTAGTTTTACGAGACCACCTCATTAGTTGAGGCATTTTATGTTTCATTGGACATGACACATTTCTTACACGAGTTGTGAGTCTCATGTAGGACACGGACTTGAGTATTCGGCTGGCCACCTGTATGTATAGGTCGTGCGACGGATAAGGTATAACTGCTAATAGTGATGCCTGTTAGAAGACTTAGCAATTATTAGTAGTCCAGGAACATAGAATATTATGGTATAGTGGTCCAATCCTTGCCCTTGTTTAGTTGTAGGGTTGGGCTATTGTACTAAGGATAGGATATGAACCAAATTTATGATGCTGATACTTGTACTCCGTCTCGACATAGTAGCTGAATCGTGATGTGGATATAACATATTTAGAGCATGGGGTGGGGAGAACAATGAGTAAGCGTATGTGACTCATTTACACTTTTTTTTTGTAACCCGTACGCTCCACCCGAGATGCATGGTAAAATGACCCTTATATTATTTGCAGGCGGCCTCTGACATCCGTGATGTTATACACGTGGTCCTTGGATCTCCGAGAGATCTATACCCATCCTATTATTTTAGCCAGATAGTCCATATGCAAAAAAATTGTTCTTAAATTGCATATCACATAGACTAGTTAGGCGACCATGTTGGATGTTTACTTTCAGTACATATTGTCATACTTCTTTGTATCTTGTTATGTCCCTCTGAGGACCTGGTCCCTTTATATGTATAGACGTGCAGGATTATCCTCAAGAGTACGGACCGGGACCTGACGCAGCATTCTCTGTCAATGAGGTCTTACCCACGGAGTATCCATGATTACCTTATAGCTTATGGGACTTATAGCTACTATTTTTTCTTATTGGATTCTTATTTTATATTGGATTTCCGTCCTCCTCTGTTATTTTAGTTGATATAGTCGATTGGTAGTAAATTTGTCTCCACCAGACTATTATTCTCTTGATACTTCATACTTGAATATTTAGTTATTTATTTTGATATTCCTCTACTTGTGCTTGTGGATGAGATATAGATGCCTGTGACTTGTGTTGACAATATATATACCACTTGTGAATTCTTTATTCATATACAATGTACGTGTGTGTTATGATTTTTCTAACATATTGGAATATCATATACATACGACAGGCATACTACGTATTCCAAGTCCTACATATTTTGGTACTAGGGCATGACATCCACAATATCCCTACTCCGACGACGATATTGCCTTTGGGCCCTGTTCTGTAAGCACCGCCAAAGAATATTCGCCAAAATGATCCTTCTGTTGTAGAAATGTTAGACTTTAACACTTCATCGGGGATTTTGTCGTAGAGCTTTGACGTTTTCGGCACTGGAGAGCTGCCAGAAAGTCAGCCAACACTTTGCCCTTGACAGCCTTTTATGAGATGAACACCATGTCGTAAGGTGATAGTAGGATTGTCCATGTAGCTAGACGAGAGTTAAGTGCCCCTGGCTTGGGCATGAGGACTCTGAGGGGGTTTACTCAGGAGATCACATGGATAGTTTGCCCTGTTAGGTATTGGCGTATCTTTTGGAAAATGAATACCAGAGCAAGACACTCTTTCTCGACCGGATTATATCTATTTTCTGCGCCGATCATTGTTCTGCTGATATAATAAATGGCTTTCTCATAGCACTCGTCGTTGTTTTGGGCAAGAAGCGCGTCAAGGGATTGATCTGTAAACTTCTAAATCGAGACCGAACTTGGCATTAGGAAGGCTAGGGAGTTTCCCTTGGAGATGAAAAAGTTAAGGCTTAGATGTTTGCTCATAATAGGATAAAAGATTTAAGAATGGTTGAGTGAGTAGGAATGTAGAAATCCAATTCTATTTATGGTGTGTTGGCAAACATAATTCAGCCAGAATTTGGATGGGGTTTAATTCAAATTTCCAACCATTGGGCCAGAAAATTATGAGCTTATTGAACTGATTGATTTTATACCAAAAGGGTAACCGAGTTCGGCATGAATTCGGCCCGAGTTTGATTTCTAAGTATGGTAGACTTTGTTAATAAATGTGGCATTATTTTGTGGATATGTTCTTTGGTTTATTTGAGTGGATAGGTATCTGGGTATAGGTACTTTGATTTACCAGTGCGACTCAGCTTACATCAATCCTAGACTCAAATAAATAAAAGATGTTATCTGAATAGACGTAATACAGACGACATGTAATAGTAGTGTTGAGGCTTTAGATTGTGATATATCAATGCATGGTTTAGTTAACTATCAAAATCAAGTTGACTGAGACCGGATGGGCCAACAATTCTTCTATCCAAGCGAATCCAAGCGAAAGAGACTCCCTTCTTCTTGAGCTGAGTGAAGGGTCGACATCATCCGGAGAGATTAGCTATGAACCGCCTGATGTAGGCTAATCTTTTTTGCAGAGCACAGAGTTCTCACAGGTTCTTTGGAGATTGCATATCCAGGATGGCCTTAGTCTTCTCAGGGTAAATATGGATGTCATTTGAAGTTATGATGAAGCCAAGAAACTTGTCGCTGGAGACTCCCAAGAACGACTTGGTAGGGTTCATCTTGAACTGGTGGCCTCGGATTAATTCAAATACCGTATTTAAGTCATGGAGATGATCATCTTGAAAATGGATTTTAACAACGATGTCATCAACATAACATTCTACTGTCTTACGCAAGATGGTTCTCATGGATCGCTGGTATGTCAGACCCGTATTCTTTAGGCCAAAGGATATCACTATGTAACAATACAATCCTATCGACGTCCGGAAGGATGTGTGCTTCTCATAATTTGGAAATATTTTGATCTGGTTGTAGCTTAAAAATCTATCCAAAAATGATATATGATCAAAGCTGCAAGTGTTGTCTACCATTAAATCTGTAATTGGAAGAGAAAATTTGTCCTTTGGACATGCCCCATTTAAATCATGGTAGTCTATGCAGTCTTGGATTTTACCGTTCTTTTTGATGATGTGGACGATGTTAGCTACCCAATCTAGATATTGTTCTTAGCGGATAAACTGCTCGCTATTAGCTTATTCACATCTACTTCAATAACGTCCATAATGTCTGGGCGGAATTGCCGTTGTTGTTGCTTTACAGGCTTGGCGTTTGGCAGGATGTTGAATTTGAGCATCGCAATTTATGGATCCAAGCCCGACATATCTTCGTAGTTCCATAAAAAGACATCGATGTACTCACTCACCAGATGGACAAGGCATTACTGCTCCTCCGTTGAGAAGTTTTTACTAATGAAGATGGGTTTAGGAGCAATATCACGCTGTTGTCCCAAAATATAAGGGACCAGGCGACGTGGCAATGGCCAGCTAATACGACACCGAAGGATTTCCCAATTTAATGGACCCGACGAAGCGTATTACGCTGTCCTAAAATACTATCAAGTCTAATAACCTGAATTAAATAGTAAATAAGGCAATATATACTTGTCTGAATCCTCAAGATGCGAATGCCAAAGTCCTGTTCCCGAAGCCTCGCTCGAACGATCCAACGAGCCTATATATAATATAATAACAATCAGTCATTATACAAGAATACGTATAAAAGTACATCTATACACTATACCTAGAAGCTAACGCAAGTAGGGGTTCTAACCCGGTCAACTAAAAGGATTGAGTGTGTAAGAGTCTAAAAAGTGCACAAGTGTCAAGTCCCTCTAATCTCAATATTAACCTCAAATGTAATGTCACAACTTAGGTGCATTGATCTCGTGTTAGGGTAGGTCCGACTATAAATATGTATCAACCCTATTTGAAATGACAAAAGTCATGTGTCCCCTATGTAAATCAAATCTGGACATAAATTAATATAAATGCAAATCACTCTATAAATCATGGTGCAAAACATATTAGAGCCTAAGATTCATCCATACACATCTAGGTATATTTTTCTCCATTAATATTGTATTAAAACATATTTTAATACATGTAAAATACTCAAATCTCTTCCCTACTACATGTTGAATTTTTCCAACTCACACAACATTAGACAAATCTAGTTCACTCTCATTCACAACAAATATTCAAATTTCATAGCATATGAATCTATCATTTAACACTTAAATCTGAGAATAAAATAGTACTAAATATAAGTTAAAAATTATAATTTAATGGGTGTTTTGACAATGGTACAAAGGTGAAAATCCCTTCACCCAAAATTAGGCCTACTTGGCATAGATAGAGAAACTAGGGCTAGTTTGTATCCAATTGGAAATAGGACACGATATTTTAATTATTTGCAATATTATATCACTTAGCGCACATTATCGTTGCTTCGATAATTGGAGCACTATACTAGCCATTGCCTTCATAAAAATTCATATCCTTATCCTAGACATGCCCGCCATCTATTCTGACATTTGTGTAACTTATAATTATGCTCGCTTGTGCTACATTTTAGTCGCACAATATTCGTCGCAGACATTATTATTTAATTCTGAATAAATTCCAGCTTTGTATCCTTGTGCGATTCAATCAAAATTGGAGACACAATCTTGACCCAATTCGTGCAACCCAATTTATGATAAATTTCTACTCTAAGCCCTCTATGTCCATGATACTTGTGTCCTACCTAATTTTATCCCCATGTGCTTCTAATTAATTATAGAACACATTGCACATTAATTTTAATTAATTTAACCTAATTTCTATCTTTGTGCAATTTTTTAATTGTTGGACGCTTTTATGTAAAAATGCAGTGAGGTGTCCACACCATTGGACAATACATGAAGAAATCTAATTTTCCCTTCACATTATTTTTTTTTCCTATAATTTTTGAAATGTGCAACGCGCAACATCGCCCCCTCATTTAAAACCTAGCCTTGCATTTTAAACAATGCAAATATAGCCCTCCAAACATCCCCATGTGAGGCCAAGGCCCAACCCCAAGGAGATGTTGACCAAGCCCAATCCCCTAGGTCAACATCAAACCCTACCTTTTTACCTATAAATATAATTTTTATTTTCCTTTTATTTTCCTTTTCTATTTCAAAACCAAACTATAACCTAGTCGACCTCCCCCTTCTTCCCTGTCCAGTCTCGCCGGAGCCCGCCTCGAGCCTCTCATGAGGACTTCCCAACCACGGCTGCGCCCTCTTCGCTCTCTGCCAAGCAGCCAGCACTCTCCTCGACTCCATTGACGAACACCATTAGCAGCATCTTCTTCTCCGACCTTCTCCGTCGTACCTCCCTCTGCAATAACACCCCCTTGTCGAACCTTCCCCCCGCTCGCCTGCACCAAGCCCGACCACGGCTATCCCGACGAGTCCACCACCTTCCTGCAACCCAACTTCCCTTCGTTCACCACCGCGACTCATCTCCCCGGCCATCTCCCCGCAGAGCCACCACCGTCTTCCCCATTATCATCGACCTCCGCCGTTCCCTCGACGAACAGCCACCCTGCTGCCATCTCCCTCTCCACCAGTCTCTGTCCATCCTCCTCGCCATGACGTCGGAGCACAACCTGTCCCCATCTTTTTCCTGAAATCCTCCTCATCCTCATCCTCCTCCTCCACCTCCTCAGCCTGACCTCCGCTGTTGCTCACCGCCGGCAGCACCAACACCACCAGCACCACCTGCATTGACCAGCACCACCCGACTCCTCCCATCTCCTCCCTTTCCAGCAGCAGCCTCCCACCTCGGTGATCTCCCCGGCCATCCCGACGGTGCAACACAGTCTCCTTTTCCCTGAGCACCTCCTCCTTGGTCGGACTCCGGTCATCACCACCAGCATCACCATTGCCATTATCATCACAACCATTAACATAATCACCATCACCATTATCACCAACACCACCTCCTCTTCCCTGTCCTCCTTCCTCCCTGCTCGACTCCTCCTTGGCCGGACCTCCCCTGGCCGGAGCAGCCACCCCATCATCACCTTATAATCATCATCAACCCATCATCATCATCATCATCACCCTATCATCACCCTATCATCATCATCATCAACCCATTATCATCATCATCACCCCATCATCATCATCTCATCCTCATCATCACCCCATCATCATCATCTCATCCTCATCATCACCCTATTATCCCAGTCACCATCTACATCACCCCATCATCCCAGTTACCATCTACATCATCATCATCATCACCTAATCACCATAGTCATTATCACCCTTAACCATCACCCTTAGTAACCTCAATCATCATCACCCTCATCGTCGTCATCGTCGTCCCTGTGCATGCACCTCGAGGTTCGAACCGTCTCTCTTCTTTTTTTTTGTGGTTGTGTATATGCTATTAGGACATGAGTATTGCTTTATGACTGTTAGTTGATATCTGTCACGCCCCAGTCCCAAAATATATGGGACTATGACACGTAAGCATGCCAACCGCATGGATATGGCAACTCCAATATATGGAAACCAAAACCTATACGTACGCTGTAATATGAATATCAAATCCACAAGTGGTATAAAATGTATCACAAGTCACAGGGTACCATCTAAGTCTCATCCACAGAAAATCAATATATAAATATATAACCAGTATCTATGAAACTAGATCTCAATGTAAGTATCTAAGGATGATAGTTGGATGGAAACAAATCCACTACCAACTCGAATGGAAAAGTACAATACAATAAATATAATATAGGAATACCAGCTAACAATCATGGGGCTCGGAGAGAAGACATCCTCGAAACATATGTAACCATCCAAATCTGCGCTCCTGCAAATACTCAAGAACAGATACACCTGGAAGGGGACCAGGTCTTCAGAGGGACGTAACAAGATACAGAACATCAAGTCAATTTGAATACAGTAAACATGCATAATAGGTAGAAAATATGTAAGTACACTGTACAAGACAATCTATATGAATGCAAATGAGGACAACTTTTTGACGTATGGACAAGGGTAGGCTACTCGATCTAAATCTCACACTCACACACTCGTCAGTGGATATTATCAGCCGACATACCTCGGGGGTAGTGACCCTCGGACTCCATCAATCGACATACCTCGGGGGTAGCGACCATCGGACACGACCACCATAGTGCGTGCTAGTTACTATGGTTTACCAGAGTAGTTAAAGCCCATATGCCTACTGATTGTCCTCTATGATACTAAGTGTCAAATGTGTGTGTCAACATATCTAATATATAGTAATGACTGAAAGAAACTACACATACAAGAAATATACATAAATGCAATAAATATACATAAATATACTAAGCATGCAAAATATTGTAAATAATTTGACAAGGTATCTTGCCTGGTCTGAAAAGGATGAAGTCCCAACTCAAGGCGTCGTCCGATCTACCCGTCACATAAATTAAATAAGTTAGGTTACAAAAGTGGGTGAAAAGGTTCCTCCATTTTAATCTATTTTAATTCTGAATAAAATAACCTAAAATAGTATTTTAATCTTATTATAATCTGATTTTATTGTTTAGCTCTAATTTTGGTCCAAAGAAAGTTAACTTTAAGGATTTGTGATCCGTGGCACGCAAATTGAGGCAATTCGTTGACCAAAAAGTCAACCGACTCAAATCTTGGATTTGTGTATGGAATCCTATATATTTTAATGCTACATGAACACTGGAATAGATGGTTTATAAAATCATAAATCAGTAAAGAGTTATGGCCACAAGGGCGCACAGATGATAGTTTTCGGTGGTTTCCTATTTACGTCTACGTTGCACAAATTTTACAGTAGAATAAACTTATATTTTAAATTCTTTGAAAATATTTTTCTAGAATTTCATCATATCAACTTTCCGAAACTTCAAACGGTTTGTAATTCCGAGTTCGGGATCTCCCGAAATCTCGAAAATACCAAAATGTATCTAATTTCGGACAGCTGACACTTTTAGAATTTTCTGGAAAAATAGGTTCTGAAATTATTAAAATAATTTATATATTCAGAAAACTAACCTTGATATAGTTCTAACAAAAAAAATTGGAGCGCGTTTGGAGTCCGGAGCTAAGAAATATCGTCTTTTTAATTCGTCACAACTAGTAGAAAATGAGGCTGAATTTATGACGAATTTTGACTATTTTTGGACCAAAAAAAGAGAAATTTAGGAAAAAAATATGAAGGATGAGGTATTTATAATGGTGGACACTACTTAATTAAATACGACTAGGATTGGTTAATTTGGATAGGATTATGATGAATTTAAATAAGGATATGATATACATGAAGTTGCTTTCCTAGTAGGTTCAGGATTTGAATTAATTTAAAATAGAGTTTAAATTTATCTCAATAATTTATAATCTTAAATATAATTAAAGATAATACAAATAATTTATAAAATATTATTAATATCTATTAAAACTAAATTAGCATCTATCTAATATTAAGACTATATATATCCAAATAAATCCTAAATAATTTTAAAAATCTAAATAAATTTCTTAAAATTCTAAATAAATTACAGAAAAATATAATTAAATATTTTAAACTAAAATAAATATTTTGTAGGAACAACATGCAAGTATGGTCGTATAGTAAATCATAGAAGTCCTAAAAATTTATGTTTTCTAAGTTTTAATTACCAAAAATTCTAGAAAAAATCTCCAAAAATCTAAAATAACCTAAAATAATTCTAAATAAATATTTATATAAGTAAATATATCAAGAAATTTATTTTCTAATTAACTAAGATAATACTCTAAAGAAATTTAATATCTATAATAAATATAATAATATAAAATATACACAAAATATCTATTTTTGGTGAGGGGGTTTACAATATCGGACCCTGAGTCGGTGAACCCAAACTCGTATACGTATACATACGCGTATGCATATATTATTCAGCTTGGTATATATATATATATATATTTAGTGTATGTATTCAAATGGGTATGTATATAAATTATTGGTTATATTGTTAAATAAATATATGGATATACATATATATGCGTAGGTAATTAAATGCTAAATAATAATTATGACTATATATGTGTACGACCCTAGGACACCATGGATTTTGCCCGCATATTTACCTTCACCTTGTGACCTAAAAATTAGGGAATTGTCTGACTTGTGTACACCGATGTACTGGCTAGACAAGTGCTAGTTGACTGTCTGTTTTTGATATAGCATTTAATATAGGACACCCGCATAATTAGACGCACAATTGATCGTGTTAGTTGACTAGTGTCACCCCTAGCATACCCTCTTAGTCCAGTGTGTTTTTGGTTATGTATGTGCTAGTGTAATGACTAATGTTGTATTGTATTATATTATATGTATAGAGGACCTATTGGATTTATCTGCGCGACTTCAGGAGCAGACTATTGTTACTACGCAGCTTCTTACCAGGCAAGTATACCTTGCCATTGTACTGTTATTCATATACCTTATGTTGCATGAATCTTTACTTTCTGTCGTTAGTTCATATATTTTAACTGCTATATAAAATGCGCGTCCAAGGAAACTTGGGTGCAACGACGGTGTCGTCGTGATCTGTTTTTATTATGTATATGCATTGACCTTGTTTATGAGACCGCCCCATTATCATGAAGCATCATTAGGTTTCATTGGCCATGACACAGCTGCTACACGAGTGTGAGTCTCATATAGGACACGGACTGCGTGACAGGTCTGGCCTCCTGTACGTATGGGCCGTGCGTTAGGGATAACTGCTGTTAGAAACTTTGCATGCTAGTAGACCTGGCAGTTATTAGAGGTATTATCGTGTCATGGATGTGATATGTCACGCCTCGATCTCCCGTAGGCAAATCGGCCGTTCCCGCTAGGCGGAAATCACCCTCGCCAGCGCTCCCGCGGAATGATCGCTTGACCCATCCGGGCGTGATGCCGCACGAGCGTGATCCACGCTCGTGCAAGGCCATGGTTCATTGGCTGGCAGCAAGAGTTCTAAGCCACAGAGTCGCACAGATTGTCCGAGTGCAGCGGAGTCATAAACGCATAGCGATTTGGTAACAGGTTCACTGAGTCGACAATATAGCGGAAGCATTGAAACATAAGTTGAAGTAAAACAAGCTCTTTTATTAATATGAACATGTATTACAGGCGGCGTATAGCCGAGATTACAAGTCGCTCAAGCCTCTCTATCTGAAACATAAAGCGTGCCAAGTGGCTACAACTGTGGAATGATTGTACATGCGATGTTCAGGCAAGTTCGGGCTATGTTCCAACATTATGTCTTGTATATGTGCTTCAGTCCCGGACGCACCGTTGCTTTGGAGTGATCTCCACGCCTTAGCACGTACGTTGGAGGCGTCCGCACCGCACGAGGTTCTCCCGCACCCTGCATACAAACTGGTGGATTATCCGTACATTGAATGCACTGGTGGGGAAGCTACTCACCCGCTCGACAAATCCAAACATGTAATATAAGTTCCGTGCACAACTATTAAGTTATCTTTCTAGTTGCCTTAGGATCAGTTTCATGCAAATATTGAATAGCCTAACGTGTCGGGCAGTGCGCCGTGCAACATGAGAGGAAACACGGCGAGACTTACCAACTTACCATCTCCTTCCCTGCCCAAGGCAAACATTGAGGCAACATTGTTAATTCAAGCACGGGCAAGTATAACATTCAGAAGGCATAGCATATGCAAACACGAGGGTCGTTTTAACATGATCGTTCAGGTGTTTAGTTAATTTGTTTATCTTTCATTTTCAAACAAGTATACAACAAGTTTATTACAAGGCGATCACTGGCGTATGCCATAATGGACGGTATAGTCTTGACGAGATGGTTTGCAACAAAGAACAAGAGGCGCTGCAAGCCATTCTGCCGAACAAGAGACTATTTAGTCTTTGACGAGAATGGTATGTAACAAAGTACAAGAGGCGCTGCATGCCATTCCGCCGAACAAGAGACTAAGAACAATATGTCTCGCCCGGACCGGGTCGATGCTAGTGCCCCAGCATCGCCCGCGAGACCGTTACCCAGTGCACTGGTTGTCCATGATCAAACGGGGCCTTGGTTGGGGCAACAAGAGTACAAGACAAGAATATAAGACAAGAGGCAAGCTGTTGAGGCAACAATAGTACAAGACAAGATACATTGCCTGTTTCCTTGTTCAGTGACTGTCTTTTGCCTTGATGCAATTCTCCTGGGGCGGAGATTGCCTTGGTGACCTAGCGGTCCCGAATACTTGCAGGTTCGTTCAGGCACGAAACGACTACTTAGCAGTCTTCCGGGTTTGGATAAAAATACGATAACATTCAAGCAGACAAGCATGCGTTTCTAAGGAACATAAGCAGGCACGTTGCTCGGACCCGAAGGTAAGCCGAGAGATAAAACCATTAAGGGTCTTAGCATGCGAAGGTCTGAACATATATAAGAAGTATTTTATTTCCATGTTCTAGCAAGAAATATGAGTTGGGATTATTCCCTTAGCTAGGTGCATTGGATTTATTAGCATGCAGGGGGTGAATCACCTAGCGACTAGCATGAATATTCCAGATTTTATGTGTGCTGGCTAAGCAAAGACAAGTTCACCGTAGCCACCCACCTTAGCGATGATCCTCCTCGGTCGAGTGATACTGCGAGCGAGCCTCTGAAAGCCTTAGCCGGATTCCTGTAGGGACAAGTCTGGATATCCTTTGCTTCTTGATCGAGGCAAAGCGGGTCGGGACAGATGCACTATTGTCGTTTGAGACGGCAGTCCGCTTGAGCGGAACGGGGTGTTACATGATATGCTTAGAGCATGGGGTAGGAAGAACAACAAGTACCTCATTTGGGCTCCTTTGTACTTTCCTTATTGTAACCCGGACGCTCCAATGGAGATACGGGCGGTGATGACCCCTATATATTATCAGGCGGCCTCTGCCGTTCAAAAGACGACCTGCTTTGTAGGCCCCTGATTCTCTGAGAGAATCATGCCAATCCTATTTATGGCTAGATAGCCTACTTGTTAGAAAGTTGTTCTTAAACTGCATTCACTTAGACGGTTAGGCGACCCATTGGATGTTTATTTCAGTACTTTATTGGCATGCTTCTATGTAACTTGTTATGTCCCTCTAAGGACCTGGTCCCTTGCCAGGTGTAGATGTTTATGAGTATTCACAGGAGTGCAGATCCGGACTGGTTACTTATGTTTCGAGGAGGTCTTCCCTTCGAGCCTCGTGATTATTAGTGATGTACTTACATTGTGTTTGCTTTTATATTCTTGTTCGACAGTGGATTTGTTTCCATCCGACTGTCATCTTTAGATACTTTATATTGAGATCTAGTTATATAGATATTGGTTATTTATTATTTCTATTTGATTTTTTGTGGATGAGAGTAAGATTATACCCTGTGACTTGTGACATATTTAACACTTGTGGATTATTGTTCATAATACAGCGTACGCATGGGTTATGGTTTCCATATATTGGAGTTGCCATATACATGCGGCTGGCATGCTTATGTGTCCTAGTCCTACGTATTTTGGGACTGGGACATGACGTGTTTTTAGTGGTGGACCTGTCCAGAATCTCTACAGGCTCGCAATACCTTCTCGCTCCTGTCCAGAATCTCTACAGGCTCTTCCTGATATGACAAACTTGGCCAGATAGTGATCTCCGAGTGGTCAAGAACATGACTCGAATATGACATGTACCTCCTCAACTGAGATACATGGAAGACGTCATAAACTTTCTCCAATATCTGTGGCAATGCTAACCTGTCGGCCACCTCTTCGATGCGCTCCAACACATCGAATGGTCCGATGTACCTCAGACTAAGCTTTTATCTGCCTCCAAACCTGATGGTCCCTCGGGTAGGCGAAATTTTTAGAAACACATGATCTCCAACCTGAAACTCTAGGGACTGTCGGTGCGGGTTTGTACAATGCTTCCACATGTCCTGTGTTGCTCGCAGGTGCCCTTGGATCTGCTTTACCATCTCCACCGTAAGAACAACCAACTTTGGTCCAAGAATCTGCCTCTCGCCCACATCACTCCAGCATACCGAGGAACAACACTTTTTGCCATACAATGCCTCATAAGGAGCCATCAGAATGCTCGCTTAATAGCTATTATTGTAGGAAAACTTGACCAAATATAAATGGTCCTTCCATGATCTACCGAAATCAAGCATGCGCACTCTCAACATGTACTCCAGTGTCTGAATAGTGCACTCGGACTGGCCATCCGTCTGCGGGTGATACGATGTGCTGAACTTCAGGCGGGTCCTAAAACTATCTTGCATGCTCCGCCAAAAGTAAGATGTGAACCTCGTATCCCTATCAGACACCGTATGACTATCACCCCATGCAGTCGCACGATCTTCCTCTTATACATTTCTGCTAAGACCTCTATAGACTGCCCAACTCTGAAAAGTAAAAAGTGAGCGGACTTAGTGAATCGATCCACGATCACCCACACCGTATTGCGACCACCAGGACTCCCCGAAAAGCTAATAACGAAGTCCATAGTGATGTGCTCCCATTTTTACTCAGGTATCAGGAGCGGCTGAAGTAAGCCTATAGATCTATGATGTTCAGCCTTGACCTGTTGACACACCAGGCACTTTGCCACAAAACGGGCTATCTTCCTCTTCATTCCATGCCACCAATAGTACTGCCTTAAGTCTTTGTACATCTTTGTGCCCCTGGATGAATAGAGTATGCTGAACTGTGCGCCTCCGCCATCAGCTCCTGATGAAGGTTCTCCATTCGGAACATAGAGACGATCTCCACATCTCAAAGTTCCGTCCTTATGTATGCAAAATCCTGTCTGCATTTCGGCCTCTGTCCTCTGTCGAAGTCTCTGAAATCTGGCATTTGTTGGAAAGGCAGTCTTGATCCTCTCAACCAATATCGATTGCACCTAAAGACTCGACAGCTGGCCATCTGCTCTGGGCATAATGACCTCTATATCCAACTTCTCCAGATCTCTCAATAGGTGTTACTGGGTGGTCAAAAAGAATGCCATGGGCCTCCTGCGCAATGCGTCAGCTACCATGTTGGCCTTCCCCGGATGGTATTGTAGCTCAATCTCAAAGTCTGTTATCATCTCGAGCTAACGTCTTTGTCTCTAGTTTAGGTCCTTCTGAGTATAGACGTAATTTAGGCTTTTGTAATCTGTGAATATCTTCACCCGCTCTCCGTATAGGTAGTGCCTCCAAAGCTTCAGGACAATGATCACTGTGACAAGCTCCAAGTCATGGGTGGGATAGTTCTTCTCGTGGGTCCTCAACTGTCAAGAGGCATAGGCCATAAATTTCTCATGCTGCATCAAGAAACATCCTAACCATTTCCCAGACGCATCGTTGTAGATCATAAATTCTTGGGGTCCAGAAGGTATAGTCAAAATAGGTGCCATAGTCAGACGCTTCTTTAGTTCATCGAATATCGTCTGACACTCCTCTGTCCAAATAAACTCCTGCTCCTTTTGGGTCAAGCGGGTCATCGGCTCTACGATCCTCACGAAGTTCCTACAAACCTCCGATAATATCCGGCAGGTCCTAAGAAACTCCTCACCTCCGAGACGTTGGTAGGGGTCGGTCACGTCTTTACTGATAAAATCTTTGCTAGATATAATGAAATACTATCTCCTGAGGTGACGTGTCCGAGTAAAGAGACATGGTATAGGAGGAACTCATACTTGCTCAACTTGGCATAGAGCCTCTCACGCCTCAGTATTTCCAACACTATCCTCAAGTGCTCCCCTTGCTCCTCGTGACTTTTTGAATACACCAAGATGTCGTCGATGAAGACTACCATGAACTGGTGCAAATACTAGTGGAAGACTCTGTTCATTATGTTCATAAATACTGCAGGCTTATTCGTCTGTCCAAAAGGCATCACCAAGAACTCGTAGTGGCCATATCGAGTTCTAAATGTCATCTTTGGAATATCTTCTCTCTGCACCTTCACCTGATGATACCCAAATCTCAAGTCGATCTTCGTAAACACCTCTGCTCCTGTCAGCTGGTCGAATAAATCATCAATCCGCGGCAGGGGGTACATATTCTTGATAGTCAAAGAATTAAGGGCTCTATAATCAATGCACATACGGATTATCCCATCCTTCTTTGGTACAAACAATACTGATGCTCTCCAGGATGATGCACTAAGATGGACAAATTACTTGCTCTGCAACTCCTCTAACTGTAGCTTCTGCTCATCCAGTTCCCTCTTTGTCCACCGGTACACATTTGAAGATACCGGCG
This sequence comes from Iris macrosiphon, assembly GCA_036927795.1. Lineage (NCBI taxonomy): Eukaryota > Viridiplantae > Streptophyta > Magnoliopsida > Asparagales > Iridaceae > Iris > Iris macrosiphon. The sequence continues at coordinate 22,101,104 of JAYESA010000018.1, read as the reverse complement.
CTGCTTTGGGTACCAACTCAATAGTGAACTCTACCTCTCTATCCGACGGTAGGTCTGACAACTCCTCCGAAAAGACATCCTCGAACTCTGCAACTATCAGTGGGGGTGCCGTCTCCATAGCCATGTAAACTCCAGCTGTCTGGCCTACTCCTTGCTCGATGTCCCCCGCAGGTACTCAAACTCTGGGTGATCTGGCGGTCTAAAAATGATGCTACCCCTCCGACAATCCAATATGGTATTGTACTGGTTCAACCAGTCCATCCCTAGAACAACGTCAAAGTTTGGAATCGAGAATACCAAAAGTTGAGCTCTCATCTTTCGACCGCACACGACTACCGAGTAATAGTACTACTAACCGGTACGATACCTCCTCCGGTAAGAATCTTCCAACTCTTAGGTAAGGAGAAAGTAGCTACTTTATGCATAGCTACAAAACTACTAGATATGAAAGATAATGTAGCACCAAAATCGAACAATGCAATCACAAGTAATCATACAACTAAAATGGTACTTGTGATAGCTTCCCTTTCTGGTTTCTCCTCTGTTACTGCTAGTGCAAAGGCCTGTCTACGCCTCTGCCCTACGTCTTGCTGTCGGTCTCTATCATACTGAGTCTACTGTGGGGCTAACGGTGGTCTGACCTGGTATCCGCCTTGTGCAGGTGGATGCTGACCTCCAGCCTGGAATGGTACTTTCTGGGCTGGTGGCGCTAGCCTTTGTGAATGCAATATGAGGACAACGTTGGTATGCATGAGTACACTCAGAAGAGCGTAGTATCTGCACATGTAACGTCCATCGTTCTGAAGAATGAGGTATCTACATATATATATATATATATATATATATATATATATATATATATATATACATCCGTAATGCTCCAAAGAATATGGTATCTGAGTAAAAGGGATCATTGGATCCGTGGCTCCTCTGGACACTACGGATAACAATATGTGTATCCCATACGCATACTAGTTGTCCTCTCCGCCCAATGCAAATATACAAGTCAAATACACGACGTGCATACTTCGTAACTAATATGCCAGGTCTCAAATAACTAGACTAACCTGACTACATACTACATCGTGGTGCATATCGCACACACCGATAGCTAGTCGGGTATGCCCACTCGTATCCCAATATGAGTTTATTATCGTGATGAGTGTAAGAAGTGTCACGATCTTGGAAGATATCAGAATATCTCCACAACAGTAGGTGAGTTTGCTAAAGACTAAGTCGATACACTACTCATCGACGCAATTGTCGACTACACCCGAGCCATTCTCGGACGCGTACAATTATAAATAATATTTGCAACAACAACTCATGCAACATTTAATAACTTGAATTAAACAGTAAATAAGGTAAGGTAAACTTGCCTGAATCCTCAAGCTGCGAATGCCAAAGTCCTGCTCCGGAAGGCTCGTCCGAACGATCCAACGAGCCTATATATAATATAATATAATAATATTAAATCATTATACTAGAATACACACAAAAGTACATCTACACACTATACCTAGAAGCTAACTCAAGTAGGGGTTCTAACTCGGTCAACTAGAAGGGTTGAGTGTGCAAGAGTCTAAAAAGTGCACAAGTGTCAAGTCCCTCTAATCTCAATATTAATCTCAAATTTAATGTCACAACTTAGGTGCATTGATCTCGTGTTAGGGTAGGTACCACTATAAATATGTAAATACTACATACCACACCCTTAAGTTTACTAGTCAAAACGCTCCAATATCTTCATGTATCAACCCTATTTGAAATGACAAAAGTCATGTGTCCCCTATGTAAATCAAATCTGGACATTAATTAATATAAGTGCAAATCACTCTATAAACCATGATGCAAAACATATTAGAGCCTAAGCATCATCCATACACATCTAGGTATATTTTTCTCCATTAATATTGTATTAAAACATATTTTAATACATGTAAAATACTCAACTCTCTTTTCTATTACATGTTGAATTTTTCTAACTTATACAACATTAGACAAATCTAGTTCACTCTCATTCATAAAATACATTCAAATTTCATGGCATATGAATCTCTATTTAACACTTAAATTTTAGAATAAAAGAGTGCTAAATATAAGTTAAAAATCATAATTTAATGGATGTTTTGATAATGGTACAAAGGTGTGTGTTCAAGTGTTCAATGATACACAAGGTGAAAGATAAGGAATGGGGAGGAACAAGAATGAAGATCATGCATATATATATAGAGTGATTTACACAAGAGAAAGAACAAGAGGATGAAGGAGATTCATATGCATGATCTTCAGTCTTGTTCTTCTTCCTGTATATATATATATACAGGAAGAAGAACAAGAGGATGAAGGAGAAGAAGAAGGAGGAGGAGTTATCAACACAAGAGAAAGAGAGGGGAGGCTCGGTTAGCGGAGGGTCGGCCTGTCGCCGTTGGTCGGCGCTGCTGCCGTGGTCCGGCGGTCCGGCGGTCCGACGGGTGGGAGGAGGTGGAGGGGCTGCTGTGGTGGGGAGCAGTGGTACTGGTGGTGTCGGCTGCTATGGTGGGGAGTGGAGAGGATGGTGATGATGATGGTGGTGGTAAAGTTTTGGTTTGGAGAGAGAATGTAGGTGGTGGTAAAGTTTTTTAGGGAGAGAGGGAATGTAGGTTGTGTAGTAAATGAAAGAGAGAGAGAGAGAGAGAGAGAGAGAGAGAGAGAGAGAGAGTATTTAATGAGGGGAAAAAGAGTGATCTTGGGGATTAGGGTCGGCTAGGTTCCCAAGGAGAGGGTGGTTTGTCATGAAGAAAGTGTATGGTGGAGATGTGTGGGGGTTTGAATGAAGGGTGAGAATTTAAAATAGGTTGAATAGTTTTATGCAAAGAGGAAGGAGAGCACATATGATCGGTCAAGCATGACAAGTTGGTTTTCTTCATTTGCTCCAACCAATAGGAGATGGAAATATGGATAGTTATTTGCACAAAAGTCCCCAATAGTTTAAGACTTGCACAAAGAGGAAAAAGTGGATTGGATGTGGAAAAATGTCATGTTTGGTGTATTATTGTGGGGGAAATTTGTGTAGTATTTTGTATGAACCATGAGGGTGTGAGTGGGGGTTTGGGTTGGTGTTGGATCTAGTTTTGGGTTAGGTTGAGTCATTGCACAAAATTAGTTAAAATTAGTGTCATAGGTGTTCTTAATTTAATTGGAAGTGTATAGAATTTAAATTGGATGGGACACAAGTGTCATGGACGTGGTAGACTCAGAATAGATTATTTCATAAATTTGGTTACAAGAAAAGGGTCAAGGTTGTGTCTCCAATTTCGATTGGAACGGACAAATATGCAAAATTTGGATTTATTTGGATTTAAAATTAGATATTTTGTTACGAATATTGTGCGACTAAAATAAAGCATAAAAAATAATATTTATGAGTGACCCCAAGGTCAAAATAAAAGACTGGCATGTCTAGGTCAAGTGTGTGAAATTTGTTTGAAAGCAAAAGCTAGAGTAGCGCTCTAAATATTGAAACAACGACAAGGTGCACCAAGTGATACAAAATTTTGTACATTTATTTGACATACCATGTTCTAATTCTAAATGGCTCCAAACTAACCCTAGTCTCTCTTTAAGCCAATTAGACCTAAATTTGGTCGAGACGGTTTATAAGCAACGTCACCAAAATTAACTTGTAAAACTTCATCTTCCATAGAAGGTTCCCTTTGCTCGAACCATAACTCCCACAGTGACTCTAGATTTTGAGCCCATGGTTCAATTCCAAAAAGTTCGATTGGATACTCGTCATTCTATTCTAGACCGCCTGACAAAGAGACCGTGTGACATGACCTGGTATTCTTTCTTTTGGATTTAGAAACACAAGGCACTGCTTGCTGGATCATTTCAGGGTTGAGGTCTGGATGAATCCACATGACTTTACCTCTTGGAGTAGTAATCAGAATCAACCACTCTGCTTGGGATGGAGGGAGGTTAACGACCTCCATGGTTGTCCTAGGTATGGAGATGACACCATCTTGGGCCTCAGTTGTCGAAAAAGTGCCGAATTGGAGAGAAACCATATTTGAAGTGACTTTCTTGTATTTATAGTCCAAAGTGAGAGTTTTGGCATCGACCGGTCGTTGTATATGACTTTTTAATATGTAATAATCTCGCGTAGCATGATGGATATATCGATGGTAGTAGAAATACTTGGGGTTGTCCACCTTGCCTGCTTCGTCAAGGCGTCAGATGTTAGGTAGCTTGAGTTTGTTACCCTTCATCAATACTTAAAGAGTTCCATGACATCATCGTCATTAAAAGAATAAGTCTCATGTACACTTTGTGACTCTGCCAGCTTAGTAACAAGTGAGATTAGACCCTTGAACAGGATAACTGTCAGGGCTTGCTTTCCTTTACCGTCACGATCGTTGGCAGCTGTGAAAGGGCACTTTCCCTTATCTTTAACGCTGGGAGCTTGAAATCCCAATAGGCAGGCATTTTTTTTTGCACTTTTCCTCTACATCAATGACACTTATGATAAATATCGTCCAGTCACTGAATGCGCCAGATGCCGTACAGAGCCTAATTGATGGTAGAAGATTTTTTTGACATGTGTCCATCAGCATAGATTAAAGAATGCCATAAGGTAGTTTCAACGTCGCCTGTCAGAAATGCTCGATATAATTTCGTTGAAGTTCCCTGTCCCCTTGGGCGATGTCCATCAGGGAGGACATAGACATATCCAATCCTCCTTCATAGAATCGAGCAAGAAAAAGAGACATCAGGTCCTCAAAGAGGATGTCACGACCCGCACCCGAAAATCGGGCATGAGCCGTGGGTACGTCCAGCCTACGCCGCAGAATCGGCGGTAGAACGCTGTAAAGGTCCGTTCTAGGTCAACCATATCTATCTATATCTCACTGAAAAATCCGGCATGACCTCTCCAAAAGGAGGGCAAAACCACGCAATATATATATGTGAATAAAATCCTCTCCAACAGGAGGGCAACCACGCAATATATATATGACAATAATCTCAATCACAAAACTAGAGGAAGAATATAAGCACGATATGATATAAACAAAGAAAACCAGAACCAAGAGAGCAAGACAATCCAAAATGATACAGTCCAAGTCTAAAAGCTACAATATCACAGCAACAAAAGAATAAGTACAGTCATCCAAAATACAACCACTGGAAAAACCCAGGAAACCCACCTAGCTAACTAGGGTGCTATAGGCGTCTCCTCGGCGCACTCCTCCTCAGGGTCACAACAGTCGTCAACACCAGGCCCGTAGAACGTAGGGCAATAGTCCTCAGGATCCTCTGGAAAAAATATGCCCAGTCAGGACTGGAGCGAAGTACATAACTCTGAAAGCAACTCCAAATACATGGTAAGGTGTATATGACGAGCAATAGAAAAGTAATCAAGATGCACAGGAAATAAATATATGCTGGAGCACAAGAAGTAGCTGTAATATAAACTGGAGAATAATACAAGTAGTGGGAAAGTAACTGCAGGTGAGAAACATGAATACTAGCTAAGTGCCTTGAGCACAAGTTCGTTATATGATCGGCTTAGGTTGCACATGAAAGTCACTACGATAACTCCGTTATGCGTGAGTTGCATAACCGACATACACATGAATACTGTTTGGCTTTGATCATATAACCAACTCACTACTCCCCTCCCCCACTAATACCATTGGATCCAACCACAACACGCTACGTACATGATAATAGCTCGCGCACACGAAGGCGAGAGCACAATAAGCACATGATAGCACATGATAATCAATACCCGAAGCACATGATGAAATACACGTGATAGAGTACCCGCTGAACACGGTAAGGGGGATAGCACCTCATGACGGGATCCACTAGTACCAGCTCGTGTAATAAAGTGTCAGAATCAAGTATTACAGTTCTAGAACAAGTGATATAAACGCTATCATGAAATGGAAACTATCAGAGGTAGGTACTCGCCTGATGTCCTGAGCAACTGATGAGGATCGAGGTCCGGACCGGTGTCGCAAGGACCTAATGCGAAAAACAAGGATTAAACAGGGTTCTAAGCATTTAAACTGATATAAAATAATTAAAAACAGGCTTCTAGGGCTATTCTAGGTCGAACGGGTCAAACCGGTGAAAATCGGGTCAAAAAGTCAACCCGGGGTCCAAAAAGTCAACTCTAGGTCAAAACTAGGTCAAACGTTGACTTTTACGGTCAACGGGGACAATTATGGTCAAAGCTAGGTCAAACTAGGGTGCCCCTGAAATTCTAGGTCAAACCGAGCTCATTAAGCCACTAAACTCTCAAACTCGCCTAATCGAGATACCGGGATACCCTCGGTATCCGATACCTCGCCCTAGGCCACGCACCCCGCCTAAACCCGCTAAAACCTATGCTAGCACGCGTAATTATATACATATAAACATATAAAAATCATTCCAAAGCATTTCCTAGGCTAATGCTCAAATACCCCGCTCGAAACTCAATACCTTGAATATCTCAAGGTATCGAGATACCTCGGTATCTCAAGGTATTGAGGTTTCGCCCTAAGGCCCTCTAACTAGCTATTTAGCTACTAATTATATACCTAGTTATTAATCTAGGCTAGGTAATATATATATCTACCATATATATATACATCTAAGTATGTATATACCTATGTATTTAGATATCCACACACATTTACCCGATTACCCAATACCTTACCTAATCATAACATATATATATATATATTACCTATCAAGATATCTATATATATATAACTAACTATAGGTATATAGATATCTATCTCCTAGATAGATAAAACTACCTATCTACCTATCTACCTATCTAGTATCCATAGATATAGGTATCTATCTATCCATCTACTTATCTATATATCTATCTAAGTAACTATCTATATATCTAATTATCTAATCTATAATACTATCTATCTATCTATTTTAGTAACTATCTACCTATCTAAAACCTAGCTACCTTGCTCCCCGCTGCATCTACTAGCTGCTGCTGCTGCTTGTGCTGATCCTGCTGCTGCTGCTCTTGCTACTGCTGCTGCTGCTGCCCCATATGCTACTGCTGCTGCTGATTCTGCTGCTGCTGTGCTGCTGCTGCAGTGCAGCAGCAGCTGCAGCCACTGTTGCTGTCCTCCCCCCCCTATCCTCTCACACATACACACACACACACCCATATATATACATATATATATCACTATCTATATATATATATACATACATATATATCTATATACATATAACTAGATACATATATATACACACACTTAACTACACACTCTAACACACACACACTAGCACACTCACACACTAAAACACACACACACATAAATATACACATAGCTACGAATATATATATAAACACACAAAATATATATATATATCAATACACACACTCTAAGACATATACACACACACACATATATTCAAATATATATATATACACACGAGCACACTTACACATATACACATATACACATATATATACACATAGACATATACACACATAAGCACATAGATATAAATACACTCATATATATATAAATATATATACATAAACAAACATACATATAAATATATATACATATATTTATATATATATATAGACACATATACACAACCACCACACAATGCACACAACACACAAACAACACGCCCCTCGCACGCCCAACGACCCCGACACTCACCAATACCCTAAAATATATAAAATATAGCCCGAAAACTCTAGCACACACTCCCCGATACTAACCCAACGCGCGCACAAAGCCGAAACGAGGAAACCAAGTCGAAATGGCCGTTCGGTCATTTCGACGAACACGTGGTGCGCGGCTCGGAAAACCTCCTGAAACGCACACCAAACGAACTCGGAATCGGCCCAAAATTTACCCACGCGCTCTACACGATGTCTAGATCCTAGAAAATGCGCTCCCACGTTGATTCTAGGCCCGTGGCGGAAACGCACACAAACTTAGAATCGGCGACGACGAAAAGCCCCAATTTCGCCCGAAACGCCCGTTTCTCCGCGACGCGGCTTCCCGTGTCCAAACGGAGACACGCACTCACCCTCTAGACACCCGACAACGTCTACCTAGGTCCATCTAACCTAGGGCATCACCCAAAATTGGGCCAAATTCGGATTCCACCCGAATTCGACACAAAACCTAATGTCAAAGTCTCTAAACTCACCCAAACTAGTTCCAACTTCCTCCTACGGGTAGGGTTAGGGTCTAGGAAGGTTCTACAACACTAATTACACTACACAAAAATAATTAGGAAGGGGAAAGTTAGGTTTTACCTCTTGGGAGTTGGAATCCCAAGGCCAAAGTCCCAAATTCCCTCCAAATCAACTCCCTCAAGCTCCAAGCCACCAATTCTATCTCCCACACTAGATCTAGGCTCCTCACACCTAGGTTAGAGAAAATGCAAGGTTAGGGCTAGCATAAAGGAAGAAGGAATGAAGAAGAAAGAAGAAAAATGGAAGAAAACTCACTTGGAGAAGGAAGGAAGAAGAAAGGAGAAGTGGAGAAGAAGAAGAAGTGAAGAAGTGGAATGAAGAAGAACAAAAGGGGAGGGGGCTGCTGCTGTGATTACACGGAAATGGGGGTAGGTAGGGGGCCGGCCACTAGAAATAAAGGTGGTTTACAATTTCCAAATTCCCAAAACGCCCCTATTCACTCGGTTTTGGGTTCCGGGTCTCCAAATGCGCTCAAACTAGTTCCAAAACTCTCCAACTAACCTCCTAAAAATAAAATAATAATTCTAGGCCCCAAAATAATTCTCACAAGGGTGTGGGCTGGGTCGGACATGGGTCCACTAGGGTCTGACATGGGTCCAGGCTAGCCAAAACCCTAAAACAATCAAAATAAAAATAAAACAAGCACTAATTAAATATAAATATAAATAATTAAATACAATACACTATTTATCAAATAAAAAAAAAATATAACCCTATTTTCTAGAATTGGGTAGTGACAGAGGAAATAAATTTGTTTGAGAGGCTACATAACCACTCAAAAGGCTTCACCGGATAGTGTCCCAATGAACAAATTAGTGAGTAAGGCATCATCCCGAGGTAAATGGCCTATTGTAGACTAGAAGTACCTTATGTACTGACTGGGTGACATCTTCCTATCGAATAAAAAAGGAGATAATGGCTTGTATTTGGGAGGATATACCACATTATCACATTCGGGAGGATAGGTTGTCAGATCCCAAGCTTATGGAGCCTGTCTTGGTTGTCCTGAGCATCGACGCGGGCATGCAAATCCCTAAGAGTCTCCTAGATATTGTCTAGTAGAAGAGGAGAAGAGGATTGAGGTATTGTCTAACTACTTGCAACCTAATAAGCCGGATCAGGCATACCAGATTCCTCATTGGTTCTCTGGCTATGGTTTGTTCGTCCCAGAGTTTGCGACTGTGTTGGGATGATACTTTCTCTGAGTTTCAGTACTGTGTGAGTCAGAGTTTGCATTTAAGTGCTCAGAGCCTGCATCATGGTTTCGAGTTCCTCAAGGTATTATTGGTTATTGGATTATGCGCCATGCTCGTCTCCTTCCTTGTACACTGGCATTAAGTGGGAGGAGACGGATGGGAAGGTAGATTCCTCACTTTTTACCTCAAAAGTTTAACTATCATTGTCCTCGAAAAGAGTGGGTAGTATGTCATCACTTTCATTGTTGGAGGGATTGCTACCCCCAGTCTCAGTTGTGGGCTCATCCTGGAGTGTATGGCTACCCCCAACTAAGCTATCATCCGTGTGCAGAGGCTCACTGTCCTCTTGGAAGGATGGATTGTCATAGAACACCAAGGGACTTCTACCCCCAGCTGTGGTCGAAGCTTCATTCGGGGAGGTATGGCTTCCCCTATCCCTTGTTCTCGAACGTGTGCCTTGGAATACTCCCACTGTAGATATTTATTTGTTAGTCCTCAGACGGCTTCGTAGTGTGCTGACTGACACCCTTAGTTTAGGTGATCTTTTCTTTGAGATCTTATTTATGGGAGAGGACTTCCATGATGAACAACATGAGGCAACGAGCAGTTCCTCCTTTTAATGTAGAGGTCTCAGGGGACGTTGTCGGGTTGGTATCGCGGGTTGTACCCTGCTGGAACACCTACTATATGGCTGGAGGAACTGGTGCTTTTGAGCAGCAACATTTGATGATAATATTGGCACAAGTGTGTCTGCGAGAGGACACATCATATGCAAGGATTGCCTCTCTCGTCTTATACTTGTGACTAATTATGTTGCGTAAATCAGACGATGGAAGCTTCACTTTCACCCCCATTTTATGCATTCGGGCAAGCCTTGCGCATGGAGATGAGAGTGGGATGTTTGCTCCCTGACCCAGTTATTCCACAGAGATTGCAACATGATCATTGATAGAAGACTTGAGGTAAGATTGAACCACTACACGCGTAAGTAAACTGGGTGCATGGGTTTGTCATCTTAATGTTTGCTCCCCGACTTGGTTTTGGTGCACCATGGCATCCAAGTAGGTTTGGAGAGGCTCCAAGGGTCGACCCACATCCGGTGCATGAGCACTTGGGTTTGTTCTACAGAGTCTTCTATTAGCAAGGCGTGTGACGAGCAACGACGCTTGCTTTTGGAGAGCTGACGGCGCAGCCCCTCGAGCGCGCATGGCTCAGGATATTTTGGGCTTCCTTGTGTTGGCCAATTGGTCATGGTCGAACCAATTTTGATAATTGATCTAACCTAGACTCGATATAAGCTACTACGACACTTTTCAAATGTACTGCGATAACTACAACATCAACTGTTCAGAGCTGCTTCCCGTTGTCTTGTCTGCCTTTATTTCCTGTATGCGATATAATTTTTTTATTTCATTGAGTCTAGGAATATACTGTATACCATATCGTACTGGCAATTAGGTTACCCTAAATTGTTTTCAAAATAGCCCATATCCTTTTCTAAAAATAGCCTATCTTGAAATAGCTAAGTTTGACCCAATACTCAGCCCTGTTTATATTCAGGCCTTGAACTAAAGAAACAAAACTCGAACTTAATTCGGACTGAGTTCGGCCCGAGTTCGGACCGAGTTTGGCCCGAGTTTGGCCCGAGTTTGGTCTCCCTGTAGTTTCGGATACAACGACTATTTTTTGATATTTTGCTGACAACTATGGCTGAGTTCTGGCCGAGTTCTGTCCGTACTCTCCTTTGGAAATCCTATAAATAGAGAAGAGATTTCGCATTCCAAAACATTAATCAATTCACTTTCATCTTCTATTCTCTTCTGGTATACGAGTTCTAAAAAGCCTTCATTTTTATATCCCAAGCCAGTTACAATTCTCTATGCTTAGTTGCCAGTATAGTACGGTCTAGAAGTTCAAAGAGTTATAATCAGAAGCTTGTTCAGAATTGCTCTACTCCACACTTGAAGTTGTCGAGATATTCGGATCAAAGCTCGTGTCTGCAAGAAGTTGACAAGCCTTCGAATCAAAGCTTGTGTTCCATTCGTATAGTAGATTCTAACTGGCAGCTAAAGTCCTCCCGCCTGGATTAGTCCTCACATTGAGGGATACCAGGATACATCGCTGTGTTTGCGTTTTCCTTCTCACTCTTTACTTTACTTGTTCTTAGACTATGATAGTTGTGACATACCCGCAACACAATTGCTAGAATGTTATTATAGTAGTGATACATACTTATATCTGTGACACATATATAGCATTCATGATACTTATATAACTTGTTAGAAAATTTTTAATTGCTAAATTCTGCTGCATACTCTATTCATCCCCCATCTAGAGTATATTCTATTATATTTTGATCATACAATTGGTATAAGAGCAGGTACCCTCTGAATTTTTTTAATTGCTAAATTCTGCTGCATACTCTATTCACCCCCCATCGTCGAGATATTCGTATCAAAGATCGTGTCTGCAAGAAGTCGGCAAGCCTTCGAATCAAAGCTTGTGTTCCATTCGTATAGTAGATTCCAACTGGGAGCTAAAGTCCTCCCGCCTAGATTAGTCCTCACATTGAGGGATACCAGGATACATCATTGTGTTTGCGTTTGCCTTCTCACGCTTTACTTTACGTGTGCTTAGACTGTGATAGTTGTGACATACCTGCAACACAATTGCTAGAATGTTATTATAGTAATGACACATACTTATATCTGTGACACATATATAGCATTCATGATACTTGTATAACTTGTTAGAAATTTTTTAATTGGTAAATTCTGTTGCATACTCTATTTACCCCCCATCTAGAGTATATTCTATTATATTTTGATCATATAATTGGTATCAAAGCAGGTACTCTTTGAATTGGTTTCTGATCCCAATTGCTCCTATAATTGGTATCATAGCAGGTTATCTCTGAATTAGCTTCTGATCCCAATTGCTCCTATAATTCATATCAGAGAAGGTTTATAACATTTATCAATTTGATTATATTCCTATCATCATTCTATTTAGGTATATTTTCGCTATTATTTAGTTAACTATTATTTACTTGCTTATTGCCTATATATATTTTAGTTTTACTTATATCACATAGCTAACAAGAAGGAAGGCCAATCCACAAACATACCTCCTCTGTTTGACGGAACAAACTACACTTATTGGAAGACACGAATGAGCTATTATCTGAAATATTTTGATTTTGATCTTTGGTCTATAGTTATAGATGGAAACAAAAAAATGGCTAGTATAACTATTGATGATAACCTGGTTGAGAAACCACATGATAAATATACTGATAATAAGAAGAAACAAGCTAGTCTCGATGCACGTGCTATTAACACTTTATTTTGTGCAGTAGACGGAACTGAGTTTAATAGGGTGTCAACATGCATAACAACTCACGACGTGTGAAAACTTCTCGAAGTAACCCATGAGGGAACCAACCAAGTCAAGGAGTCAAAGATAAGCAGATTGACTCAAGAATATGATGCATTCAAGATAAAGTCAAACGAGACGATTACACAAATTTTCACTTATTTTCTCGATGTTATAAATCTTTTGTCCTCTCTAGGCAAGGAGTACAGCAACCACGAGAAGATTCGCAAAGTAATGCGGGGTCTCACCAAGAATTGGAATCCCAATGCTACAACAATCATTGAAGGAAACGTACTCACAACAATGACGCTTAAAACATTGATGGGGAAGCTGATGACACATGAGCTAGACTTGCAAGACTTCAAAGATTCAATACCCAAGGAAAAATCAATCGCATTCAAGGAACATCACAAAAGAACTCTTAAAAAAGAGTCTGAAGACGAAGACTCCGACGGTGAAGAGCAAGCTCTAATGGTGAGAAACTTTAAGAAGTTTTTAAGATTCAATCGTCGAGGCAAAGACAATCAAAAGAACAACAACGATGGCGAAGAGCATGTATGCTACGGATGCAAAAAGAAATGTCACATCAAGAAAGACTGTTCGGCAGCATCAACAGAGAAGGTTACAAAATACGAAAAGAGGTACAAAAAGAATGCAACGCCTCAAAAATATGCTAACACAAGCATATGGCAAGAAAGTGAGGCCAGTGACTCAAAAGATGATAGCTCTCAAGAAGCTGCTATTGTGTGCCTAATGACATTTGATTAGGTAACCACTAATCCTCTCTATGATAATTTTATATTCGATGAGTTAGGTGATGCCTTTAGTGACCTCTTAGAAGATCATAGAAAGTTGCTTGGTAAATACAAGACCTCTAAGACGGTACTCAAGGAACACAATGAGATAGAAAGGCTAACCCTACTTCTAGCAGATATTAGAGAATCTGAACCTTCTAATGAGACTAATGAGTTAGCTTCTATCAACTTACAATTACATGAAGCATCATGCACTCTTTAAGAGAAAGACAAAACCATAGCTCAGTTTCAAGAAGATTTTCAAATTGAGAAAAAAAGAGTATCAATGCGCTGATTAGGAATGATGCCCTAACAGCTGATTACAATAGATTGTTTGACACTTCCAAAAGGTTAGAAATTAGGTTAGAAAAATAGCAGATGATGACTGCTTTATCTCCTGATACGTGTCGCTTACCCAAAAGAAACACTGTTCAACCAAAGACTATCAAACATATGCCCAAGAGGACAAATCCTTGACAAGGTTGAATTTCTTGGTGGAAAGCTTTCGAAGTGCGAGTTCTTCCTTGACAAGGTTGAATTCCTTGGTCATGTGGTGACTGGAGAGGGTATCTCGGTGGATCCGAGAAAGATCATGGCAGTTGAGGCATGGAGTGCTCCGAGTTCAGTAGCCGAGGTCAGGAGTTTCCTGGGACTGACAGGTTACTACAGGAGATTTGTTCAGGATTTTTTCCGGATTGCAGAGCCGTTGTCCAGGCTGATTCGGAAGGACGTAGAGTTTATTTGGTCAGAGGAGTGCCATATCGCCTTTGATGAGCTGAAGAGGAGGTTGACGACAGCTCCAGTGTTGACGTTGCCATCAGGTTCTGGAGGATTCACTATCTATAGTGATGCATCGGGGAAGGGACTGGGTTGTGTGTTGCAGCAGAACGGGAGGGTAATTGCCTATGCTTCCAGGCAATTATGTCCTCATGAGAAGAACTACCCTACCCACAATTTGGAGTTGGCAGCGGTCATCTTTGCTCTAAAGTTGTAGAAACACTATTTATACGGAGAGCGTGTGGAGATCTTCACTGACCACAAGAGCTTGAAGTATGTGTTTACCCAGAAAGAGCTGAACATGAGGCAGAGGAGATGGTTGGAGTTGATGAAAGACTTCGACATATTGTTGCAGTACCATCCAGGGAAGGCGAACGTAGTTGTGGATGCGTTGAGCAGGTATCCGGTAGCTATATGCCTGACTACAGATCGTTATCTTCTGACAGATCTAGAGAGCTTGGGCATTGAGGTGATAGTGCCTGGAGTTGAGATGCAAATACGGGGACTGCAGATTCAGTCAGAGTTGGTAGACCGGATCAGGGCTACACAGTTTGAGGATGAGTCCCTGAGGAGCATCAGGGCGCAGGTTCAGATGGATTATCAGATGACTTCACCATTGCTGATGATGGTTCTTTGCGGCACGGTACTAGGTTGTGTGTGCCGAGTGGGTCGTTGCGCGAGGAGGTTCTTCAGGAGACGCATCGATCCCAGTACTCTATGCATCCAGGTGCCAACAAGATGTATAGAGATCTGAGAGAGCATGTATGGTGGTACGGGATGAAGCGGGAGGTAGCGCGCTTCGTATCCCGATGCTTAGTGTGCCAGCAGGTGAAGGCGGAGAGGTAGAGGCCAGGGGGTTTTCTCCAGCCGTTACCCATTCCGGAGTGGAAATGAGAGCATGTGACCATGGATTTTATTTCTGGACTTCTCCTTTCTCCAGGCGGAAAGGATGCGATTTGGGTCATCGTGGACAGGTTGACCAAATCAGCCCACTTTCTACCATTCAAAGTGGGTACGTCTACAGAGAGACTAGGAAGATGTATGTGCACCAGATAGTCAGACTGTATGGAGTTCTTGTGAGCATAGTATCAGATCGGACAGTCGCTTTACTTTGCATTTTTGGAGGAGTCTGCATGCTAGCTTGGGCACCCAGCTCAAGTTTAGTACTGCATATCACCCACCGATAGATGGTCAGTCAGAGAAGACCATTCAGACTCTTGAGGACATGCTTCGCACTTGTGTTTTGGATTTCAGAGGCTTTTGGGAGGATCACTTGCACTTGGTAGAGTTTGCTTACAACAACAGCTACCAAGCTAGTATCGAGATGTCACCTTTTAAGGTGTTGTATGGACGAAGGTTTCGTACTCCGTTATCATGGGATGATGTAGGCGAGAGAGCTTTGTTTGGCCCAGAGATGGTGGTTGATACAGCGGAGAAGGTCAAGCTCATTAGAGATAGACTTCGGGTGGCGCAGGACAGGCAGCGGCATTGGGCCGATAGCCACCGGAGACCTTTGGAGTTCGAGGTATAGCTTAGAATCTAGATTTTGTTCTTGTGTTTGCTTGTGATTGCTTGTTTTAGACTAAGTGCAGAGACCTTGTTTGTGCTAGGTTGGAGATCTGGTGTTCCTGAGGATTTGTCCTACGCGGGGCACTATTCTCTTTGATGGAGGCGGGAAGCTTAGCCCACGTTTCGTCGGACCCTTCCGTATCCTTGAGAGGGTCGGCGCCGTGGCATATAGGCTTGAGCTACCGCCTACGCTGGAGGGAGTTCATGATGTGTTCCACGTGTCGCAGTTGAGATGGTACGTGGCGGATCCCAGTCACATATTGGATCACTCAGAGATCGTGGTGGGCCCTACTCTTAGCTGTCTAGAGCAGCCGGTGGAGATTCTGGATCGACGGGAGAAGGTGTTGAGGAACCAGAATATTCCCTTGGTTCGCGTCGCGTGGAGGCACCACTGTCCGGGTGAGTCGACCTGGGAGAGGGAGGATGAAATGCGCGAGCGATACCCCTATCTTTTCGAGCCCTGAGGTATGGTTCTTTTCTTGCATTCCTGTCCTAGTTTCGTCTTTTAATTTCGTGGACGAAATTATTTTAAGGAGGGTAGGCTTGTCACTACCCGATTCTAGAAAATAGGGTTATTTTTTTATTTTTATTTGGTAAATTATGAATTGTATTTAATTAATTATATTTATATTTAATTAGTGATTGTATTATTTTTTAGTTGATTGTTTTAGGGTTTTGGCTAGCCTAGACCCATGTCAGACCCTAGTGGACCCATGTCCGACCCAGCCCACACCCTTGTGAGACCTATTTTTGGGTTTTAGAATATTTATTATATTTTTAGTGGGTTAGTTGGAGAGATTTGGAGTTAGTTTGAGTGCTTTTGGAACCCCAAAACCCAAAACCCAAGTTAGGAGGGCATTTTGGTCATTTGGAGACTTTATGTGACCTATATTTTGCTTGGCCGGCCCCCAACAGCAGCCCACACCCGCACACCAGCAGCCCCAGCCCCCTACTTCTTCTTCTTCTTCACTTCTTCTTTTTCTCCACTTCTTCTTTCTTCTTCCTTCCTTCTTCCAAAGTAAGTTCTCCTTCATTTTTCTTCCTTCTTTCTTCCATTTCTTCTTCTTTATGTGAACCCTAACCTTGCTTTTTCCCCAACCTAGGTGTGTGGAGCCTAGACATAGTGTGGAGGCTAGATTTGGTGGCTTAGAGCTTGAGGGAGGTAATTTTAAGTATATCGGAGACTTTGAGGTAAACCCTAACTTTTCCCTTGCTAATTACTTTTATGTAGTATAATTAGTGGTTTAGAACCTTCCTAGACCCTAAGCCTACCCGTGGGAGGAAGTTGGAACGAGTTTGGTTGAGTTTGGAGACTTTGACACTAGGTTTTGTGTCAATTTCGGGTGGAATCCAAATTTGGTCCAATTTTGGGTGATGCCCTAGGTTAGACGGACCTAGGTAGACGTCGTCGGGTATCTTGAGGGTGAGTGCGTGTCTCCGTTCGGACACGGGAAATCGTGTCACGGAGAAACGGGCGTTTCGGGCGAATTTGGGGTTTTCGTCGTCGCCGATTCTAAGTGCGTGCGTGTTTTTGCCACGGACCTAGAATCGACGCGGTAGTATTTTTTCTAGGACCTAGACATCGTTTAGAACCCATGGGTAAATTTTGGGCCAATTCCGAGTTGGTTTGGTGTGCGTTTCAGGAGGTTTTTCGAACCGCACACCGTGTGTTCGTCGAAATGATCGAACGGCCATTTCGACTTGGTTTCCTAGTTTCGGGCTTGTACGCGCGTTGGGTTAGCATCGGAGAGTGTGTGCTAGAGTTCTCGGATTATATTTTATATATTTATAGGTATTTGTGCGTGTCGGGGCCGTTGGGCGAGCGTTGGAGAGTGTTGTGTGCGTGGTTGTGCGTTGTGGTTGAGTTGTGTTTATGTGTGTGTATATATATATATATATATATATATATATATATATATATATATATATATATATTTATATATATGTATGTGTGTCTATATATATGTATATATATTTATATATATATGGGTGTATTTATATATATGTGCTTGTGTATGTATATATATATATATATATATATATATATATATATATATATATATATATATATATATATATATATATATATATATATATATATATATATATATGTATAAGTGTGCGTGTGTGTTTATGTATATGTATATGTATATGTATATGTATATGTATATATATATATATATATATATATATATATATATATATATATATATATATATATATATATATATATATATATATATCTGTGTATGTGTATATATATATTTGAGTGTGTGCATATGTATATATATATATCTGTGTGTGTGTGCATATATATATAAATAGGTGTTTATATATATATATATATATATATATATATATATAGAATAAGGGAGGTGAGGTGGCACCTCACTCTAAAAACAAGGGTGGCGGTGACGTGGCACAATCTCAACCACACAAACGAGGGGAGGGGGTTAAGTGCAAATTGCCAATTATGAAATGTGTGGTTGGGATTGTGCCACATCACCGCCACCATTGTTTTGAGAGTGAGGTGCCACCTCACCTCCCTTATTCTCTCTCTCTCTCTCTCTCTCTATATATATATATATATATATATATATATATATATATATAGCTATGTATATATTTATTTATGTGTGTGTTTGTTTATGCATAAGTGTTTGTGAGTGTGTAGGTGTGTGTGTTAATATATATGTTAGTGTGTGTGTGTATATATATATAGAGAGAGAGTTATATATATATGTATATATGTGTGTGTGTGTGTCTTCGTGTGTGTGTGCGTGTGGCTGCGAGGCAGTGCAGCCCAGCGGAGGGTAGCCAGCGTGCAGCGGGGGAGCAGTGCGTGCGGCAGCGCACTGCACAGCGAGTAGCGCGCTGTGTGCAACGTGCACACAGCAGCAGCAGCAGCAGCATCTGCTAGCAGCTAGTACTAGTTAGGGAGAGAGAGAGAGTGATATATATATATATATATATATATATATATATATATATATATATAGATCGTTAGATAGATAAGTTGATAGATAGATAGATAGACTAATAGATAGATAGATAGGTAAATAGCTAGATAGATAGATATATAAATAACTAGATAGATTGATAGATAGGTAGATGGATATAGTTAGATATCTAGATAGATAGATAGTTAGATTGGTAGATAGATATATGAGATAGATATATAAATTGATAGTTAGATAGATTAATAGATAACTAGTTAGATAGTTAGATAGATAACTAGATAGATTGATATTAGATAGATGGATAAATAGGTAGTTAGATAGATATGTAGATAGATAGATAGATAGATAGATAGATAGGTAATAGATAGGTAGATAGATAGTTTTATCTATCTAAGGTATATATATATATATATATATATATATATATATATATATATATATATATATATATATATATATATAGATAGATACATATATTATGAGTTGGGTATATATATGGGTATATGTGTGTATGTGTGAATATGTATGTATATAAATACGTAGGTATCTGTATATATAAGTTAGATATATATTTTTAGCCTAGATCATAGCTAGATATATATATATATCTACATACTTAAATAGCAAACTAGATAGCTAGTTAGAGGGGTATTGGAGAGTATCTCAATACCTTGAGAATATCAAGGTATCTCAATACCTTGAGATATCCAAGGTATTGAGTTTCGAGCGGGATTTTTGAGCAATAGCCTAGGAATAATATTGGAGTGATTTTTATATGTTTATGTGTATATATTTACGCGTGTTAGCCTAGGTTTTAGCGGGTTTAGGCGGGGTGCGTGGCCTAGGGCGAGGTATCGGATACCGAGGGTATCCCGGTATCTCGAGGAGGCGAGTTTGAGAGTTTTCTAGCTTAATGAGTTCGGTTTGACCTAAAATTTCAGGGGCACCCTAGTTTGACCTAGCTTTGTCCATAATTGTCCTCGTTGACCGTAAAAGTCAATGTTTGACCTAGTTTTGACATAGAGTTGACTTTTTGGATACCAGGTTGACTTTTTGATCCAAATTTTACCGGTTTGACCCGTTCGACCTAGAATAGCCCTAGAAGCCTGTTTTTAATTATTTTATATCAGTTTAAATCCTTAGAACCCTATTTAATCTTGCTTTTCGCAATAGGTTCTTGCGATACCGGTCCGGATCTCGATCCTCATCAGTTGCTCAGGACATCAGGCGAGTACCTACCTCTGATAGTTTCCATTTCATGATAGCGTTTATATCACCTGTTCTAGAACTGTAATACTTAATTCTGACACATTGTTACACGAGCTGGTACTAGTGGATCCCGTCATGATATGCTTTCCCCCTTACCGTGTTCAGCGGGTACTCTATAACGTGTATTTCATCATGTGCTTCGGGTATTAATTCTCATGTGCTATCATATGCTTCTTGTGCTCTCGCCTTCATGTGCGCTAGCTATTATCATGTACGTAGCGTATTATGGTTGGATCTAAGAGTATTAGTGGGGGAGGGGAGTAAGAGTTGGTTATGTGATCAAAGCCAAATAGTATTCATGTGTATGTCGGTTATGCAACTCACGCATAACAGAGTTATCGTAGTGATTTTCATGTGCAACCTAAGCCGATCATATAACGAACTTGTGCTCAAGGCACTTAGCTAGTATTCATGTTTCTCACCTGCAGTTACTTTTCTACTACTTGTATTGTTCTCCATTTTACTTTGCAGCTACTTATTGTGCTCCAGCATATATTTATTTCTTGTGCATCTTGTATACTTTTCTATTGCTCGTCATATACACCTTACCATGTATTTGGAGTTACTTTCAGAGTTATGTACTTCGCTCCAGTCCTGACTGGGCATATTTTTTCCAGAGGATCCTGAGGATTATTGCCGACGTTCTACGGGCCGGGTGTTGACGAGGGTTGTGACCCCGAGACTGAGGAGAAGCCCGGCGAGGAGACGCCTATAGCGCCCTAGTTAGCTAGGTGGGTTTCCTGGGTTGTTCTCAGTGGTTTATTTCTGGATGATTGTACTTATTCTTTTGATGCTGTGAGATGTTGTAGCTATTATAGACTTGGACTGTATTTTGGATATTGTATTGCTCTCTTTGGTTCTGGTTTTCTTTTGCTATCATATCGTGCTTTATTCTTCCCCTAGTTATTGTGATTGAGAGATTATATATATATTACGTGGTTGCCCTCCTTTTGGAGAGGATTATTCATATATATATTGCGTGGTTGCCCTCCTTTTTGGAGAGGTTATGGCAGATTTTTTTGTGAGTTATATATAGATTTAGTTGACCTAGAACGGACCTTACAGCGTTCTACCGCCGATTCTGCGGCGTTGGGTGGACGTACCCACGACTCATGCCCGATTTTCGGGTGCGGGTCATGACACATTTTTGGTGGTGGCCCATGCAGGTCTAGTTTTTAGGTTTACCTGCAATAGGATATAGGATATAGGCTGAGAGAGAGAGTGTGCTCAATCACAACTAGGACCCTTCCTGATTCTTTTTGCTATCTTAATTTTTCTGAAATTGTTTTCTTTTGCAATATTACTGTCCTTCTTTGATGATATCATTTCTTGCACTGTATTGACTTCTTTTAATCTGTGTTCTTCTTGATTCTATTCCAGCATTTGCTTTTTTTTATTCCGGGGCTTCCCATAGCTTTGTGTCTGTATCTTTTGCTGTTAGACACCATCTTGTTGCTGAACCTTTAGCTAGACTCTGCAAGATCACGACCGGGGGTGGTATCATCCTAGTTAGTGATGTCTGCAGAGACCGGAGAGTTACTTTGGGAGGCCAGGAGTTGAGTGTGTGCCTACTCGTAATGCCACTTCCGAGTTACGATATTGTACTCGGGATGGATTGGTTGAGTATGCATTGTGCTAGTATAGATTGTCGTGGAGGCAGAGTTTTGTTTAGTCCGCCGGGTGAGCCAGAGTTTCAGTTTGCCAGAGGAGCAACGGAGCAGAGCGAGGGAGTCTTCTGCGGAGCCCTGGTGGTAGAGCCAAGGTTGCTACATCCACTGATAGAGGAGTACATGGATGTCTTTCCGGAGGAGTTGCCAGGGTTACCTCCGGACAGAGATGTGGAGTTCTCTATAGACTTGGTGCCAGGCGCAGAGCCGATATCCCAGCACGTCTATAGAGTCAGCAACAGTGAGCTGATAGAGTTGAAGAAGCAGGTGGATGAGCTTCAGGACAAGGGATTTATCAGATCTAGTTCTTTCCCGTGGGGTGCTTTGGTACTTTTTGTGCCGAAGAAGGATGGGTCGATACGGATGTGTATCGACTACAGGGCTCTGAACAACCTCACAATCAAGAACAAGTATCCGCTGCCGCGTATTGATGATCTTTTAGACCAGTTGAGCGGAGCGAGGGTGTTTTCCAGGATTGATCTGAGGACAGGCTACCACTAGGTGAAGGTCAGGAAGGAGGATATTCCGAAGACAGCTTTTCGGACCAGATATGGACAATATGAGTTTATGGTGATGCCGTTTGGGTTGACTAATGCCCCGGTAGTGTTCATAAATCTAATGAACAAGGTGTTCCATCAGCATCTGGACAAGTGTTCATGACTAATGCCTTGAGGGGCCGTTCATGCTTCATTCAAAGCGTTTCAAATTCCGAGAAATTTAAAAGCTTTGAAGGGGGTCTTGTAGAAGCATAAAAAAATGCTTGGAAGATCTATGCAGCATCTTGATACAGAGCAGCATAAGCAGAGGCCTTCAGAGCCATCCAGCGTAAAACAGGGTTCTTCATCGCCTCCATGGCGTAAAACCCAGCCGCTCTCAAAGCAGTGTTAAAGCGTACGAGAAACGCTTCGTATTCCCGAAAAGAAACTGTCCAGTCACGCAGTAAACCTGACCTCTGACTCCTGACAAAAAGTGCTGCACAGCTACCCAAACGACGGCTGGGAACGGGGGCAGACCCCTCGGGACGCGCTCCATAGTATGATGGCGGATCTCAGCATTTAATGCAGAGGATTTGGTTAAAATATCACCAAACCGGCGCTTACTAAAATCCCCCGGCATAAACCGCTCTTTCGCGTGCAAAGAGAACACGCTGCCTTGTTTTACACAGGCAAACATGGGCTGTTTTACGCTCCGCAGAAGACAAACCGCCTGCCACGTCAAAAGCTGCGCTTCGTACAGGGCTCGAGGCACGTCTCTCCGCCAAAACACACAGAGCGATGACAGTGTCCCCTCAAGGCACGTCCCTCCGTCAAAACGCACAGAGCGATGACAGTGTCCCCTCAAGGCACGTCCCTCCGTCAAAATGCACAGAGCGGTGACAGTTTCCCCTCAAGGCACGTCTCCGCATTTAATGCACAGGATGATGGCAAATCTCTGCCAAAGATTTGATCTCCAAAAAGCCGTAATTCCGGCTGAAGACGTCCACATCAGCACCCTGGCACCGTACGCAGCGGCTTCTACGCCCATTCAGGATCTGTGCTCCTACGGCTTCCGCGCCCCCTCAGTCTCTACGACTGCTCGGCTTCCACGCCTACTCGGCTTCTATGCCTGTTCGGCTTCTATGCCTGCTCGGCTTCCACGCCTACTCGGCTTCTATGCCTGTTCGGCTTCTATGCCTGCTCGGCTTCCATGCCTGTTCGGCTTCTATGCCTGCTCGGCTTCTACGCCTGCTCGGCTTCTATGCCATGGTGACGGACATTTGGCTTCTACGCCAACCCCTTCTACACAATGGATACCTACCTACGTGGCTTTTACGCCGTGATCTTAGTAGCAATTGTACACGTTGTGTCCCCTTAGTTGGACCCGCGTCACCCGCTCATTCAAAAGATCATCTATACGTAGGCATTGGTTACTTTAACCGTTGTGTAATAGGGTGCTGTATTTTCTACTCCTCGGTTGCTACACCAACGGAGTGGTCACTGTCACCAAAGACTCTATAAATAGAGGCCCCTATCAATGGGGAACAAGGTCGAAAAATTGGTCAAGAAACCGATATCAGATCCCAGGTCGACAATTTGGAAGATCGAACAAGGTCACCGAACCGGAGATCAAGAGGGAGAGACGGAGAGAGAGAGAAGAATACATAGTTCAGGCAAGGAATAGGGAGCGACAACCTTCAGCATCGCGCATCCACCCTCCTTCGCAACCTCCGAAGCTGCATCCTGTCTTCCACGGCACTTCTTCAACATCGTGTAGTCCAAGGGCTAAAGTGATCGACCGCAGATCAGACACCTATAGCAATTTATACCCAGATAAATAAATTGTACTCCCGCGTCCTCGTATAGGATCAAATTGTACAAGTTTGTTTGTAAACCAAAGGGCACGGGTCTCGTATAAACCCTGTCATTGAAATACACATTTCATTCTTTCGTTTAATACCACAAACAAGATGGCGACTCTGCTGGGGACGTCTTTCTCTTCTGACGAGGAAGTAATTGCTCAACACGATGCGGTATCTGTAGGAACCGTGAAGAAGACACTGGTCTTTCATTTCGACCAGTCTGCCTACGAAGACATGCTTCGACTGGGGGTAGCTCTCACTCTCTCTCCGTCCAAGACAACAGGAAGCTACGCAAAGTGTGGATGCCCAAGACATCCTCCGCCGTTCCTGTGGACTCTCCGATCTCTCCGATCTCTCCGACCAATGAGGTGGTAGCATCGCTCCCTCCGTGCCCCGCACGTAAAATTCAGTCTCCCGCTACACGCGGTACAGACAAAACTTCTGGTAAAGCCTCAGCGCTAACCCAGGAGTATCCACTGCGCTATACGCGTAGAAATCAGTCTCCTGCTACGCGCGGTACAGACAAAACTTCTGGTAAAGCCTCAGCGCTAACCCAGGAGTATCCACTGCGCTATACGTGCAGAAACCAGTCTCCCGCTACGCGCGGTACAGACAAAACCTCTGATGGTGCCTCAACGCCAAATCAGAAGTACAGATCACGCTCCAGGCGCAGGACGACATCTGACCTCTACGGTGAACCAGATGAGCGCCGTGATCTCCGCAAGAGGAAGCAAGCAGGCGAGTACTCAACTCCTCGGCCGTTACACCAGCAAAGAAGCAATCTGCCTATCCTCCGGATTACGCGGGAAGACGACGGTCGACTGAACACCTCTTCAGCTTTACGCCTGTCTGAGCGAATCTCCAAATCACGCCTGGGTAAGCCCCACGGCGCAAAACAAGCTCAAATTGCTACTCCTGACCTACGCGAATGCCTAGTCCAGAAGCGTAAGGAGAGGGGACCTTCCAATATGTCTATTATGCCCCCTAGGGAACAATGTTGTAATAGTCATAAGATTGTGATTGACTGCTACTGTTCTAAAGCAAAACGATCGGTCTTCGACCGATTGAACTACTCTCAATCTTTCCCGGAAGAGGAGCACGCGTATGCGTCCGTGAACATGGCTTCACGCATACCTAGAAGAGGGTCGAGCTCAAAGCGTCTTCCCTCTGGACCTCCGAGCCAGAAAAAATTCGAAGACCTCCTCAGGAACGCTGAAGCTGGGGTATTCCAAAATACCCGTGCAAGGTCACAGCAACTAGCTCCGTACTCGTCTGATTCCGAGGTTGGGTTCGCCAATCTCCCAAATCAGATGCCGAGAGTATAGAGTCGACTTCTGAAGCGACCTATACGTACCCTTCGACGACGCCCAGAGAAATGGGAGCCTACGCCATCGAAGACGAACGCGAGGGAGCATCGCCATCAGGAGACGTAGAACAACGCATCACTGACCTGGAGACGTCGCTGAAACAAATGCAATCCGTAATAGAGAATATGCACCAGATGATGCTAACTCAGCACGCAACTGCCATGGCTCAAGTATCGGTTCCGCCAACCCAGATACATGTGGGGGTGGACTTGCCACCATCCGGCCCAAGCCAAGAACCTGCTCTAGATCAAGAGTCAGCAGTTCCTCCGCTTCCAACGAAAAATCCGATGTAGGCGGTCCGGGAGTTGAAAGCCCAGTTCGATGCCTTGAAGCACAAAGATCAGCTCAAGAAACTGGGAATCAACCAGCCATACCCAGCTATCTGGGAAGAAGTCCCTTTCCCTCCAAAATACAAACCTCAGGCGATGGCTCTGTTCGAGGGAAAAACATCACCAAGCCAATACATGAACTATTTCAGTATGATGACGGTGCTGCTACAAGGGAACGATGCCCTCCTCACTCGGGTGTTCAAAGGCTGCCTCTCAGGGGTAGCCTATCAGTGGTACCGTAGCTTGACGGACAACTGCATTACTTCCTTCGAGGATTTCAAAGCTCTATTCTTCACACGATTCTACGAGGGAGGAATAGACATGTCTATGTCCTCTCTCATCGAAGTCAAGCAGAAGGAAAAGGAAGACGTTCGCATCTTCATCGAACGCTTTCGTCAGGCCACCTTACAAATGCCTCCAGGAGTTCCAGACTCAGTATTGGTGGACATTTGTCGGAAGAACCTCCTTCCTGTGGTCTCGGTATTCATAGGACCATATCAGTTCCATGATTGGCCCTCGTTCATCCTCTCGACGGTAGCAGCCGAAGACAACAGTCGCAAGGCGCGCGACAATGGCATCATGATCTCCGCCTCTGACAGAAGCAAGAGGTCATCCCCTGGCAGCGACCATCATCGTGGTCCCAAAGGGAAGGAAGCACTAGCAATCAACACGGCCAAGCCAAAGATTGTGGCAACTGCCCAAGCGAAACCGGGGGCTCCGAGGCCCGTCGAAGTCTACTCTTTCGACGACGACGATATCCCGAGTATCTTCGAATGTCTCGTCAAAAGTGGCAAGATCACCCTCCCAGAACTAAGGCGGCCCCAGGAGGTCGGCAATACTGACGACCCAAAATACTGCATCTTCCACAGATACGTACACCACCCGACAAGGGCGTGCTATGTACTAAAAAGGAAGATCCAGGGGTTGATCGATGCTAAGGCCATCACTCTGCACAACACCGAGAAAATGGTCACGGCCAACATGATCTCTCTGCAGTTTGGCAATTTGCCTCCCCAAAAGGTCCCTGATGGTGTTACACCTATCTCCCGGGCAACGATGAACCTCGTTAACCTTCCCCCTGCTAGGGATCAAGGTCACAACCTGGTGCCCCTAACTATCCGGCGGGGCGAGATTATGTGGGTTCACCAAGATTTGGTGTCAGATCTCGAGGAGGAGACCAAGGCAACCAGGGCTACCCCCAAGAAGAATCCCAAATACAGATCATGCTACATGGTCACAACTTCTTCTACATCAGACGGAGACGAGGTACTTGTCGCAACCCGTTCAGGGAGGGCCTACCTCGACAATGACGGAGCAAATCAGGAGGGTGCGCCGGCCGACGCTCCAGCTACCAAACCATCAGAGCAAGATCCCGTCGTACTAAGCATCAGCTCTGCGAAACCTACTCCGGCGGAAAAGGCAAAACAGAAAGAAGTACGCTTCGACAAACCTGTGAAAAACATTCCGAGCAAAGGTTTAGAGAAACCGTACAAATTTGACATCCTGGCCCAACTGGCCAATACGCCAGCCAGGTTATCCATCTTCGAGCTACTCAGGCTCTCCCCCGACACTCGTCTAGCCCTGAGTGAAGCACTGATGCAGGCGGAAGTATACTTGACCCAGCTCAAGTACCCCGACGAGGAACCAGTGGCATGTCCTCAATGCCACAGCGTGATGGAGGTGGTCCCGAATATCACTTTCACTCAAGACGACATGCTATTAAAACATAATAGACATGACAGGCCCCTCTATTACACCGGGTACGTCGGTTCCATGGAGGTCGACCGGATTCACATAGATCCGGGATCGTCGATCAGTATCATCCCTCGCAGTCTGCTCGGGCCACTGAGAATTCCTACTAGCGAGCTGGCTTACACTACCACTACAATCGTGGGTTTCAACGCCGGAAGGAGTAAACCATTAGGGAAGATTCGCTTGAGAGTCCAGATCGGCAACCTTAGATCAGTGGACACCAACAGGTTGTACCCCCTTTTCACTAGTCTACGGAAGCGAGGCGGTCCTTCCTATCAAAATCCAGATCCCGTCGCTCCGAATAGCCGTGACTAGTGAGCTGACTCGAGAAAAGAATGACCTGTTGAGGCTCCAAGAGCTTGAAGGATTAGACGAGAAACGCCTCCAAGCTCAGCAGCGCATCGCGCTCTACCAAGCACGTATTTCCAAAGCTTTTAATCATAAAGTAAAGGAAAGAGTGTTCAAAGTCGGCG
The DNA here is from genome assembly GCA_036927795.1 of Iris macrosiphon. NCBI lineage: Eukaryota > Viridiplantae > Streptophyta > Magnoliopsida > Asparagales > Iridaceae > Iris > Iris macrosiphon. Next base: position 22,073,011 of record JAYESA010000018.1, on the reverse strand, counting down.
AGCTAGTTCTAGCCGTGAGAAGGCCGATGATTCTAACTCACAGAAGTAAAGGCAAATTCCAGCCCAAATGGGAAGGCCCTTATGTGATCGAGACAGCGTTCTCAAACGGCGCCTACAGGATAGCCCAGCCCAACGGAGATCTGTTAATGGCTCCTATCAACGGAAAATTCCTGAAAAGGTACTATGCCTAATCTCTCCTGCTCAGAGAGGAAAATAACAAGGACCTCGATTCTGACAAAACTACTTCCAAAAAACATAATTAGTTGGGTTACACTCTATCATGTCCGCATGACCTCTGAATAGATATGTCTCGCTAAGAAGTTTATCGAGAGTTTATCACGTCCATACTACCTCTGATATCACTCTCACCCAACCTGTTATTTACATTCCGAAATGATGGGTCCACAACAGTCAGAAAAGAGTCGCTGTTATTCATTTCCGAAGAAGGCAGAATTACATAGGAAAGGGGTACATCAAGATGGCGGAGTAATCAGGCCATGAATCTGCCGGTCCAGTGCGGCTATCCTCTTATTCCTAAGGGCCAAAGCATCGGCGCAAGCCTGCTCCAGCCGTGCCTCCGGAGTGTGCGTAAGGGTCAGATTAGCCCTTGCCCGAAGATAGCCCGTACGGGCAGCTTCCGCACGGACCAGATCCTGTCGCGCTTCGCTCAGTCGGCTAGTCGCTACCTCCAAACCTGCCAATGACTGGAAAGCCCACTCCTCTGCCCGAGCAAGTTTTTCCCGCAGCTTGGAGACCCTCGCCGCATTCCCTTCATGCTCGGATCGACACTGCGTCTCAACGGCAAGGGCTTCTTCCACAACAGCTCTTCTCCTATCCATCTCCAGCTTATGCGTCTGGATAGAGTTGTTTAGGCTTTCAAGCTTTGCAGCAAACCGCTCAGACATGAGGTCATACCGAGCCTGGACATCAGCATCAAGGCTGCCCTCAGTCCGCTGCAAGTATTCGTTAATGGGTTGCTCTAAACCATTAACCACCGCCTCCAGAGCGTCAGCCGCTCCAGGATTGCCAAGCCCCCTGACAACCTCGATCGAAAGCTGAGAAGTCTTCTTCAGGAGCTCGAAGTCAAGGTTCTTCGCCAACACCATCGGTATCATCGTTTGTAAGCCAGTGTAGACGAGGCTGGAATGCTACTTGATCAACGTGACTAAACCCGACTGAGCGCCCGGAGCGGCCACAACTGCAGATGAGGTAGCCACCGCCGCCTCAAAAGGTGGCGCACCCGAAGAAGGTGCAATGGCGACAATCGAAGTCATCGGCATACTCGCAACAGGCGAGGTTACAATGACAGGTTCGTCCTCCCCTTGAGACGACGGAACCTTCCCGGGCGAGCTAGCCCCCGAAGACACTCCTGCCTCAAGATCCGGTGCCTCCACGCCACCGCCAGGAGCCAGAACAAAGCCGGAAGGCGCTTCAATGCCATGCTCCCCGGGGACGTCATCCCCTGAAAAAAGGACAAGAAAGCAAAATGTCAAACACAGTGGTAATCCTCCTAGGAGGAGACATCGAAACGACATTTACCCGGAACCAACGGCATATACTACGCATCTGCAGCAGATGTAGCTAAGCCGCGCCTTAATGACGCGATACGAACTGTCATACCTGGAGAAGGAGGTGGGCCGACCGACATCGCCAAGAGTTCGGTCAAGCCTTTCCCGAGATGCGGTCGAGGTTCATCAGCCAGAGTCTCGCTAGGCGCGCTCGCTGACGCAGGAGTAACTCCGCCCGCTACTGACCTCAGGGAAGATTCTCCCATCTGTTGGGGCCACGCAGGCAATCCCGCTCCGCTGCCTGGAACAGCCGCAGTGACAGCCACCTCTAGCGAGGACTCTCCGGCGCCACCAGCCAGAACTGTGGAAGGTCCCTCTCTAAAAGGCGAGGAACCTCCAGCCAAAGAATCATCCCTGAGACAGGGAGATGCCGGCTCACTCACAGGAGCCCCAACACCAGGAATGCGGAGAGGACAAGCAACCGTCTCCTTCCTCCTCTTACGAAGGGAAGCTTCATTCGGAGCAGAAGCCCGTCGCTTCCCAGAAGAGACTACCAGAGCCCCCGCCGGCGGAGGTACTGCACACCTCGGCAACGGCACCAGAGGCTCATCCGGAGTACCAGACTCTTCACCCTCGTCAGAAGAGACCGAAGGGATTTCGACTCTTCCCCCAGGCTTGGCAGAAGGCACTCTGAAGCTTCCACGCATGTCAAAATCACGATGGAAGGTGTTAATCGCCATATAGAACTGGACGTAGGAGTGAAGGATGCGCAGCTCCGTGGAAGTTGTAACGACTGGCACGATAAAAATTGCCCCCGTACAACCCATGATAAAATATAGCCACCCTCTAGCTCCATCAATGAGTCCACCCTTGGACCTGAAGCTGGTGACGGCGTTGCCCACATGTAACTGGTCTTACCCGAACTGCCTGGCGAACCGACTAGGCAGGTAGGGCTCGAAGAAGCAATGGTCTTCACTCCTATACAGCAGATGGGAAGGTCTAATACAGACCAACCAATTAAACGCCTTCGGAGAAAGAACGGTCTTCCCTCGACCTGAATCCTCGAGCCACAGCCCTGACTGGTTGCGGTGCACAGGAGGGGGAGTACAAAGGATCTTCCAGCCGTGGCTGAGGTTCAACGCCGGTCGACAGTCTAAGACTGTATTCATATTCCAGAGGGAATCCCTGTAATTCAGCAGGAATATACCCCCTGAGCTGCTACCGGAACCGGGAGACATCACTCGGGGATTGTGGAGAATTAACCATCCCATCAGGTACAAGTAGGGTAATTCCACCCTGGGAAAACTCTCACGCCGAGCTTCATCAGAGAGCAACCCATCTGTAATGGCCCTCAGGCCAGCCTGTATACGGTATACCATGGCAGGAAGCAAGCCCAGTCTTGCCCCAAACACCAGACGCACTGCGTGCCATAGGATGTTCCGGTGAATGCGATCCGCGGAAGCAATGCCTGGAACTACTACTTGATGCAGCCATATGGAGAGGAAACCAGCCAGCTGGGCTTCCTTAGACAGAGGCCTGCGATAGCACCTCCAATAACTGTAGGCCTTTGTACCTTTGGGGTACTTTCCTCCCCCCTCAACGAGAATCTGATCAGGAGCCTTGGCGTCTTCCATAAGAGCCACAACGACCTGGGCACTGAGGACGCCCAAGCAGTTCACGGGCTCATTCTTGCCCCCCGAAGCTTTATCCGACTTGGTGGCCCTAGCCCGATGGAAGAAGAGGTAGGACATCCACTTGGTGGTGTGAGCCAAATCAGAAGGCTCGTTATAAAAAGTGGTGCACGCAAAGTACTGACACATCAGCTCCTGATATACTTCCGCCATCCGAGGGTCCATATCTCCCAACTCCCGGTTGGTGGGAACGTACTCTTCATATGGGGTATCCTCCATCGACAGTCTCGAGACAACAGCCATCTCATGAAGGGCCAACCCCAACTCCCCTAGTGGAGTGGCGAAGGTCCCGGTGAGCGGAATGTACCGCTCCATCAGTGCCAGAAACAAATTAGGGTTCGGAGGCAGCCCGACGCTCGTCGCACTCACAGCGGCATATAGTCCAATGCCCTCCAACTCTCTCTGGAAATGCTTTAAGGCCTGGTCAACTAGGCATCTCCATCGGGAGTTCGTTGGGGCGATCCACCCATTGCACCGAGGATTCTCCTTGGGATATACCCCACCTCGACCCATGAAGTCGTTGCAGAAGGTCGGCAATTGGACCGGCTGGATCACCGAGCTATCTTCACTTGGAACACTGCCCGGGCACAGCCCTCGGAACAGCGTCACAACGCCAGAAGGGCGACTAACAAACAACCCCTGGTCAGCGCCTTTCAGATGAAAGATCTTCCCCGGCTTCCCGTGAAGATCAGGAGTCAGCTTCCAAGACATCTTCCTGGGATGCGTCGCATGGGAGAAGGCCGAGATGGGATAATCCCTCGGCATCGTCGGCAGGTACAAGACCAAATCCCCGGCAGGGAAAACCCAAGGCTCCCTCTTGGGCTTCGTCTGGGACTGTTTATCAATCATATCCCCAAAAAGGAAAGCCGGCTTTATGTACCGCTCCCCATCTACACGTACCAAGGGTTCGCCGTTGATCATACTCAGCAGCATTCGCTCAACCTGAGCCGATATCAGGAGCTCCCTTCCCTCAGGATACTGGGGTCCAGAGATAGGAAATGCCACATGGGACAGATCCTCCAGATAGTTCGAATGCAGCATCCCCGCAGCGGAGCCCATCACCTCAGCCAATGGGGACTCACCCAGATCAACTGCAAGATGATGCAAAGAAGATATGTCATTACAAGTCTGGCACAAACACACGGACCAAGGAAACGACAGTCTGTGCTCTACGCCAAGATTGTACAAATTTGGTCACCTTACGCCGGAAGCCTCCTCCACGAACGTAAAATTCAAATTTTACGAAATACGCTAATTTTCGGTAGCCCGAGCTATTTACGCCCAGAGCTACGAAAATATGGAGCCTTTACGCTGACACATTAGAAATGTGGGCGTGAAAGATGAAAACGCCTCCGTGCGTCATCTTCCTCAAAAGAGGCTATCAGCACAGAAGACGACCTAGCGTAGTCACGTTCAACGTGTACGAAGGATTTTTCATCGTTTGTGTCATCCTAAAAAGTTCTACCTCTAAAGTCGGGAGCGCTAGTCGTCGGCGGGATGTTCCCCTCAGAGGGAGGTTCACCTTGCCCGACCGGAGATTCCCTCGCTGGGACAGAAGAATGAGAAGAAGAACCTATGCTCTTTTCCTTAGCGGAGGGGGTTTGTTTCGGCGCCATTTTTGAAAGACTCGAAGTGCTCGAAGAAAGAACGAAGAAAAACTCGAACAGTCGAAAGCTCTCTTTCGCAAAAGACAGATAAAGAGTTTTTCTTTCCAGAAACTGGGGATATATATACAGTCCGGGTCGACTCCTCGAATCCTCGGACGAACCCCTCGAGACCCTAACCAAATCTCGTAATTAATAGTTGGTTATGATTGGATGCTATGTCAGCCCACTACCCTTGGAAGACGGACAGTCAGCGAATTCGAAAGGTTTTTTCGTGCAAGACGGTTCAGCGGGTTCTACGCTAAATGAGCTTTCTACGCTCGACAGCAACGGATCTACAGTTTTACGCTCGCAAGCTACAAGTCTATGGTTTTACGCCCGGATGCCTTTGTGCTCGGTAGCTTTTATGCTCGAGAGGCCACAAGCCCACGACTTTACGCTCAGCAGATACCAAATCGACGATCTCACGCTCGGTGGCGCTCAGTTTACGCTCAGCAGCAACAGATCCGCAAACCTCATGCTCGAAGAAATTTTCTTTTCAGGAGCTACAAATCAAACAGTTCTACGCTAAAGGAGCTTTTCTACGCTCGACAGCTACGAATCTAACGGCTTTACGTTCGACGGCTACAAGTCTATGGTTTTTTCTTGCCCGGATGCCTTTGTGCTCGGTAGCATTCTATGCTCGAGAGGCAATAAACCTACGACTTCACGCTCAGGAACCACAGGTCTACGATTTCACGCTCGATGGTGTTCTACGCTCACAGGCTACAGATCTACAGTCCTACGCTAAAGGAGCTTTTCTACGCTCGACAGCTACGAATCTAACGGCTTTACGTTCGACAGCTACAAGTCTATGGTTTTTCTTGCCCGGATGCCTTTGTGCTCGGTAGCATTCTATGCTCGAGAGGCAACAAACCTACGACTTCACGCTCAGGAACCACAAGTTTACGATTTCACGCTCGATGGTGTTTTACGCTCAAGAGGCTACAGACATGATTTCCCGCTCCACGACTTTCCGCATATCCAAACAGTCCCCAAGGTGGTCAAGAGCAAAGAGTTCACACAGAAGATACTCGTTCTTGACCCCAAAGCATCCCCAAGTACCCGAAGTATGCAGAGTTCAAACATTGAGAAATTACTCCTCTCGGGTCCAGAAAACTGGAGGTTCATCCAGATTCCAGTCTGAACATCTCGTCTATCAAAGTGGCAACTCAGTATGACAGCCAAAAACCTCGACCCTGTTCCAAGGGAGTTTCGAGAGATCATTCTTGAAGACAAATTCTGAACAAAACAAAATTCCGCTCATCAGAGAGGCAACAGTTCAGAAATTCTACGCAGTCCTAGCAACAGGACAGTTCTAAATGTTCAAAGTGCTCAGCAGCGTTCTATGGACTATCCGCTATGTATAAAGGACAGGGCCTAATACTCTTTCTATCAGAGTCAGCGTAAAGATTCAGACGTGTCGAAGCTGCACATATTCAGACTTCACAAGCAACGTATGGCAAGACGATCATATGGAGAAGAAGACGATTTTATTAAAGATTAAAATCATGATTACATATGAGGGAAATCCAATCTACAAGGGTTTTTCTCTATTTCTCATGATTACATCTGAGGGAAACTCCGTCTACAAAGGAGATACCCCCTCGTCGTCTGAAGATCGCCCAGAAGCTGTTCTGGCAGGCTCTCGCTGGGCCTCAATTCTTCATCCATCTTCTCCGGCAGTCAGTCGGTTTACCGGAAACTGACTGACATATTGGTTAAACGGCGGAAGGATACAGAACTGGGCCTGCATAGATTTTGCAGATCCCATGCTCCGTGCGCCGCTCAAGCCGGGACAGGATGAGTCTTTCTGACTCTCGTCCGCGGGGGCCTCAGGAAGAAATAAACAGTCTACAAACTGTGTGGTCAAATACGACCCTTCCTCTCTCCTGGGGCAACGCCATACAAAGTTGCTGATTATCCCGAGCAAGGGAGGCAAAGACGTCCTTCCATGATCCATCGTTGCAGTGGACACTTGCTCGCAGACGCCGTCTTTTACGGCACCCTACATGCTGGAAGAACATGATCTCCTTCTTCCTCAGATCGATCCAACGAACTCCGGCGATCATCTCTGCATGACAATGGGAATGTGGTGAAGACAGGTTCACCCCCCCAGCCTTTTATAGGCAAAAAAGATCACAGCGGTCCCCAATAAATCCGCCATAAAGTCAGCATCGACCGTTTCAACGCTCCATTCAGAAACGTTTCGAGTTACGAGGGGCCGTTCATGCTTCATTCAAAGCGTTTCAAATTCCGAGGAATTTAAAAGCTTTGAAGGGGGTCTTGTAGAAGCATGAAAAAATGCTTGGAAGATCTACGCAGCATCTTGATACAGAGCAGCATAAGCAGAGGCCTTCAGAGCCATCCAGCGTAAAACAGGGTTCTTTATCGCCTCCATGGCGTAAAATCCAGCCGCTCTCAAAGCAGCGTTAAAGCGTACGAGGAACGCTTCGTATTCTCGAAAAGAAACTGTCCAGTCACGCAGTAAACCTGACCTCTGACTCCTGACAAAAAGTGCTGCACAGCTACCCAAACGACGGCTGGGAACGGGGGCAGACCCCTCGGGACGCGCTCCATAGTATGATGGCGGATCTCAACATTTAATGCAGAGGATTTGGTTAAAATATCACCAAACCGGCGCTTACTAAAATCCCCCGGCATAAATCGCTCTTTCGCGTGCAAAGAGAACACGCTGCCCTGTTTTACACAGGCAAACATGGGCTGTTTTACGCTCCGCAGAAGACAAACCGCCTGCCACGTCAAAAGCTGCGCTTCGTACAGGGCTCGAGGCACGTCTCTCCGCCAAAACACACAGAGCGATGACAGTGTCCCCTCAAGGCACGTCCCTCCGTCAAAACGCACAGAGCGATGACAGTGTCCCCTCAAGGCACGTCCCTCCGTCAAAACGCACAGAGCGGTGACAGTTTCCCCTCAAGGCACGTCTCCGCATTTAATGCACAGGATGATGGCAAATCTCTGCCAAAGATTTGATCTCCAAAAAGCCGTAATTTCGGCTGAAGACGTCCACATCAGCACCCTGGCACGGTACGCAGCGGCTTCTACGCCCATTCAGGATCTGTGCTCCTACGGCTTCCGCGCCCCCTCAGTCTCTACGACTGCTCGGCTTCCACGCCTACTCGGCTTCTATGCCTGTTTGGCTTCTATGCCTGCTCGGCTTCCATGTCTGTTCGGCTTCTATGCCTGCTCGGCTTCCATGCCTGCTCGGCTTCTATGCCATGGTGACGGACATTTGGCTTCTACGCCAACCCCTTCTACACAATGGATACCTACCTACGTGGCTTTTACGCCGTGATCTTAGTAGCAATTGTACGCGTTGTGTCCCCTTAGTTGGACCCGCGTCACCCGCTCATTCAAAAGATCATCTATACGTAGGCATTGGTTACTTTAACCATTGTGTAATAGGGTGCTGTACTTTCCACTCCTCGGTTGCTACACCAACGGAGTGGTCACTGTCACCAAAGACTCTATAAATAGAGGCCCCTATCAATGGGGAACAAGGTCGAAAAATTGGTCAAGAAACCGATATCAGATCCCAGGTCGACAATTTGGAAGATCGAGCAAGGTCACCGAACCGGAGATCAAGAGGGAGAGACGGAGAAAGAGAGAAGAATACAGAGTTCAGGCAAGGAATAGGGAGCGACGACCTTCAGCATCGCGCATCCACCCTCCTTCGCAACCTCCGAAGCTGCATCCTGTCTTCCACGGCACTTCTTCAATATCGTGTAGTCCAAGGGCTAAAGTGATCGACCGCAGATCAGACACCTATAGCAATTTATACCCAGATTAAATAAATTATACTCCTGCATCCTCGTATAGGATCGAATTGTACAAGTTTGTTTGTAAACCAAAGGGCACGGGTCTCGTATAAACCCTGTCATTGAAATACACATTTCATTCTTTCGTTTAATACCACAAACAGTTGGATCCGAGAAAGATCATGGCAGTTGAGGCATGGAGTGCTCCGAGTTCAGTAGCCGAGGTCAGGAGTTTCCTGGGACTGGCAGGTTACTACAGGAGATTTGTTCAGGATTTTTCCCGGATTACAGAGCCGTTGTCCAGGCTGATTCGGAAGGACGTGGAGTTTGTTTGGTCAGAGGAGTACCAAATCGCCTTTGATGAGCTGAAGAGGAGGTTGACGACAGCTCCAGTATTGACGTTGCCATCAGGTTCTGGAGGATTCACTATCTATAGTGATGCATCGGGGAAGGGACTGGGTTGTGTGTTGCAGCAGAACGGGAGGGTGATTGCCTATGCTTCCAGGCAATTACGTCCTCATGGGAAGAACTACCCTACCTACGATTTAGAGTTGGCAGCGACCATCTTTGCTCTGAAGTTGTGAAAACACTATTTATACGGAGAGCGTGTGGAGATCTTCACTGACCACAAGAGCTTGAAGTATGTGTTTACCCAGAAAGAGCTGAACATGAGGCAGAGGAGATGGTTGGAGTTGATAAAAGACTTCGACATATTATTGCAGTACCATCCAGGGAAGGCGAACATAGTTGCGAATGCGTTGAGCAGGTATCTGGTAGCTATGTGCCTGACTACAGATCGTTATCTTCTGGCAGATCTAGAGATCTTGGGCATTGAGGTGATAGTGCCTGGAGTTGAGATACAGATGCGGGGACTGTAGATTCAGTCAGAGTTGGTAGACCGGATTAGGGCTACACAGTTTGAGGATGAGTCCCTGAGGAGCATCAGGGCGCAGGTTCAGATAGGATTATCAGATGACTTCACCATTGTTGATGATGGTTCTTTGCGGCACGGTACCAGGTTATATGTGCCGAGTGGGTCGTTGTGCGAGGAGGTTCTTCAGGAGGTGCATCGATCCCAGTACTCTATGCATCCAGGTGCCAATAAGATGTATAGAGATCCGAGAGAGCATGTATGGTGGTACGGGATAAAGCGGGAGGTAGTGCACTTCGTATCCCGATGTTAGTGTGCCAGCAGGTGAAGGCGAAAAGGCAGAGGTCAGGGGGTTTGCTCCAGCCGTTACCCATTCCGGAGTGGAATGAGAGCATGTGACCATGGATTTTGTTTCTGGACTTCCCCGTTCTCCAGGCGGGAAGGATGCGACTTGGGTCATCGTGGACAGGTTGACCAAATCAGCCCACTTTCTACCATTCAAAGTGGGTACGTCTACAGAGAGACTAGCAGATATGTATGTGCGCCAGATAGTCAGACTGCATGGAGTTTCTGTGAGCATAGTATCAGATCGGGATAGTCGCTTTACTTCGCATTTTAGGAGGAGTCTGCAGGCTAGCTTGGGCACCCAACTCAAGTTTAGTACTGCATATCACCCACAGACAGATGGTCAGTCAGAGAGGACCATTCAGACGCTTAAGGACATGCTTCGCACTTGTGTTTTAGATTTCAGAGGCTCTTGGGAGGCGTTGTATGGACGGAGGTGTCGCACTCCGTTATCATGGGATGATGTAGGCGAGAGAGCTTTGCTTGGCCCGGAGATGGTGGTTGATGCAGCGGAGAAGGTCAAGCTCATTAGAGATAGACTTCGGGAGGCGCAGGACAGGCAGCGGCATTGGGCCGATAGCCACGGGAGACCTTTGGAGTTCGAGTTATAGCTTAGAATCTAGATTTTGTTCTTATGTTTGCTTGTGATTGCTTATTTTAGACTAAGTACGGAGACCTTGTTTGTGCTAGGTTGGAGATCTGGTGTTTCTGAGGATTTCTCCGACGCGGGGCACTATTCACTTCGGTAGAGGCGGGAAGCTTAGCCCACGTTTCGTCGGACCCTTCCGTATCCTTGAGAGGGTCGACGCCGTGGCGTATAGGCTTGAGCTGCCGCCTACGCTGGAGGGAGTTCATGATGTGTTCCACGTGTCGCAGTTGAGATGGTACGTGGCGGATTCCAGTCACATATTGGATCACTCAGAGATCGTAGTGGGCCCTACTCTTAGCTATCCAGAGCAGCCGGTGGAGATTCTGGATCGGCGGGAGAAGGTGTTGAGGAACCAAACTATTCCCTTGGTTCGCGTCGCGTGGAGGCACCACTCTCCGGGTGAGTCGACCTGGGAGAGGGAGGATGAAATGCGCGAGCGATACCCCTATCTTTTCGATCCCTGAGGTATGGTTCTTTTTTTGCATTCCTGTCATAGTTTCGTCTTTTAATTTCGAGGACGAAATTATTTTAAGGAGGGTAGGCTTGTCACTACCCGATTCTAGAAAATATGATTATTTTTTTTATTTTTATTTGGTAAATTTTGAATTATATTTAATTAATTATATTTATATTTAATTAGTGATTGTATTATTTTTTAGTTAATTGTTTTAGGATTTTGGCTAGCTTGGACCCATGTCAGACCCTAGTGGACCCATGTCCGACCCAGCCCACACCCTTGTGAGATCTATTTTTGGGTTTTAGAATATTTATTATATTTTTAGTGGGTTAGTTGGAGAGATTTGTAGTTAGTTTGAGTGCTTTTGGAACCCCGAAACCCAAAATCCAAGTTAGGAGGGCATTTTGGTCATTTGGAGACTTTATGTG